>JAWNNV010001171.1:0-597397 GCA_035044485.1 Scaptomyza reducta | reverse complement strand
TGGCTGGCTGGCTGGCTTTGCTCGGCATTTGTTTTTTTTTTTGTCGGCTTTGCCCTCTTTTGGGGGTATTTCGGCAACTTGGCTCCGTTACACAAATTTCAACGGTCGCCAGTTCCTCAGTACCCCAACCCTTTGTTCCCGCCTGCATGTGTGGTGTTGCTGCTGTTTCTGATGGTGCTTGTGCTTCTGCGGGTGGTTGCGCCTAAACGATTTGCTTTTTGTCTGTTTTGTGTCAATTTGAAATCCGCTTTGGTTATGCGGCTTCAGAGGCAGCTTTCCCCTTTCCTTGCGCATCCCTCGTTGTTACGTTGCCATGGCACAGCTTTGCTCTGAGGCAATTGCAAGTATTTTTCAGCTACTTGGCTGCCATGGCAGCGGGCTCTGGTCGGGATATCCTAACAGCAGCAGCTTCAGTTGTAGCTCTAGTTCAAGTGTCGTCGCTGGGGGATTTATCAATTGCGTTTATAACAAATTTCGATTTGTCAGCGCAAAGCGGGCAACTTGCAACTTGGAAGCATCCCAGCCAAGTGCCGTTAAGCTCGCTTGACTGCCCGCGAGTGGCATCAATGGCAGAAGCCGGAGATGCCAACACTGCAGCCACAGATCATTTGGTCTAACCAAAGATGCCAATACAAATGACTTGTAAAGGAATTTCGAGCATAGTAGATAATTTCGAAGTGATTTGACTTTAAATTCAAATAACAGTAATTCAATGTCGCGCAACAAGCATATTCAGCTGTAAACTAGCTAAATCGTCAGCACTATCATCTAGCGTTTTTTTTTAAATGTCGCTCAAAAGTCTGCTATCAAATTGGCTAAATTTCAGTGCAATTTTCGTAGCAGCCTTATCTGTGCTTGTAAAATACAAAATAACTAAAATCATTGCATATGGCATAGGCGGTCTATTAAAGTCAATATAGAAAGAGTTTAGGCTAAGACCAGTTTGAGTTGACAACAAAAAACGTCTCTATTAATATAGTTGAGACAACTTTCAATTCGTTTTGGCTTAGAGACGATACATGTGCATACAAGTTCATAAAAAAAAAATAAGATAAGAAGATAAACTGGATCACAAATATCAGAATCAAAAGTCAAACTACACAGAAGAATAATAATCAACTAAAGCGCTAACGGGTCTATTTTATTTTATTTGTAACACATCTAAGTTTATTCGATTTATTGATAAGAAGAAAAAATCGGCAATAATTTAGGTATTGCGTTTTGTTGAATGTAGGCGAAGACGTATGTACAAACGTGGTATTTAAATATATTTTGGTATTGTTATGATAATTGTCTTAACTCAATGACAACTCGTCTGCGTATAAGTAGTTCCGGCTTTTAAGCAATCTCTGTGGCATGCGAAACTGGCGCCGTCTGTACAGCAGGGTGTACAGCGGGGTTTACGAGGGGCTGTGCTGGATGCACCGGCTGAACAGGTGTGGGATCATGTGTAGGTGCTGGCGTATAGGTGCTCGCCTGCTCGGGATCCTTGTCCAGGATAACCTTGTACAAGATAAAGTAGAGCGCGGCGCCAAGAAGAAGTTCAGCAACGGCAACGCATGTAACCACAGCCCAGCCGGGAATGGCAAGTCCATCTAAAGAGAGTATAAATTAGTAATTTGTATACTGGGTTTTAGCTGATGCTAACTTACTGAAGTATCTGCGTGTTAGAGTTCTTCGTCCGCGATTCACTCGCCTCGTTGCTTCTGTTTCCTGCATACAGCAGGCCAAGAGAACTGTAGGCGAAAAAGAACAACAACAAAATTTTGGTTAGCACCTTGTCAAAATACATATTTATCTGAAGTTCGCGCTCTGTGTGTGTGGTCCATCATCAAACAGAGCGAAACACTTCAGCTAGAACGGAACTCAACCAACCATTCATCAAACAGAGATGACGAAAGAGAAGCGTTGTTTAAATATTAATAATTAATTATCAAGAAAATACATTTAACAAAAAAGCAAAAGCTCAAAGAAAACAACACAACAACAACAGTAAAAGATCTCTTCGAGACGCGCGCGCTTCGAACGATGATAAATCAGATAATCACTTGAGCAAATGAGTTAGTGGAGCGGAGCTGAAGGAGGGGGCGACCCAATGTTATTGTTTCATTGCGGATGTCAGTTTTGATTATCATAATTTTTTTTTTTGTGTGTGTGTCTTGTCAGAATTCATTAGTTTTTGTTGACATTCTGCATTTGTATATATAATAGTATGGTATTTATGTGCGTATCAATTTAATTATCGACCAAACATTTAAAACAAATAAATCGCTGTATGTGTTGAAAGCAATGCGAAAGGGGAGATACCACATGGAAGAACCAACAACAGCAACAGCAACAGCAATGGATGACCGCTAACCGAAAACTAATTGTTTTTCCATATTTCAATAATTTATACGGTGAAATAATTATTGAACTTAGGCCACATCCGGCATTAGTAACGGAGCATTTACGTTCAACTTAAAGCACATCAAATATTTATAATATTTAAATGTATATCTATGTTGATATATATTTTCGATAACTAAATCAACAATTGTAATTGAAGTTAGTGTGTGGAGTTTTGAAATCAATAACAATATTTAACTTTAATATTTCGTTGACAAATAGTCTGTTAACCTATTACTCATTACAAACAAACACGACGATGAGTAAACCAAGCTTATCAGCTTTTATATCGCAAGGTATTATTGATAAGCGCACATTTTTGTAGAGTTTCCAAACTTTTTGTATGACACACACACACACTCACAGTTTGTTACTCATACGGTTTTCTTTTACTATTACTGAAGTTTAGTCATTAACACATTGCACACATTTTGTATCCACTTTGTTGTGATCGTTAAACTTCTCTAGGTATATGACGTTTTTATTACATGCAGATTAAAGTTAAGGTGCTTTCTTTACTTGTCGCCACTAAAAACTTTACCCAGACATATCACCAGGTAGGTGGAGCACTTCTTGGGCAACATCATTTTGTTAGTTCGATTTTTCGTATGTGGGCTAAAACACTCGCTTAGTTTGTATCTTGAACGTCGCTAACTGCAAATTGGAACTGAAATACTGTGCGTGATTTTGCCGAGCGGCAGGTGCCAGTATCTTATCAGCCATTGTTATACTACTCGCTAGATAAGATAAACTGAGCTAAGAGTTTGCGCAATGCAAACTTGAAGCCAGAAGATAAAAGACAAAATTGTGTTTGTTTTTTTTTTTTTTAACATGTTTTATTATTATCTTTTTGTACTGGAACTATTTGTAACTCATTCTCATTGACTAATACGCTTATGGGTATAACTTCTGATGAGATTGCCAAAGCTTCTGTAGAGCTGTTTTGCTGGCAACCTTAGGTCCTGTGGGTGGGTGGGTGTAGCTTCTTAGTGGCGACGGAGCTTCAGGCGACGGACAGTCTTGTAACGGTAACCATCATCGGCAACGATGGTTGGCTCAGCGGGCACATCGATCACGGCATCGGCAACTGGGGGCAGGTACTCGGATGACAGCTCGCTAACATCACGACGACGACGGATCACACGACGGACGGTCTTGTAACGGTAGCCATCCTCAGCGAGAGGAGCGCTCTCCTGTACGGGAACCTCAATGGAGATATCCTGAGAAGCCTCAGCCACAGGGGGCAGATATTCGGGGGACAACTCGTTGACATCACGACGGCGACGGATCACACGGCGGACGGTCTTGTAACGGTAACCATCGTCGGCAAGAACGGCGGATTCCTGAGCGGGGGCCTCAATGGCGATTTCCTGGCTGGCTTCAGCCACAGGGGGCAGGTATTCGTTGGGGAGCTCGTTGACATCACGACGACGACGGATCACACGGCGGACGGTCTTGTAACGGTAACCATCAGCAGCAAGGGGGGCGCTTTCCTCAACAGCGATTTCCTGGCTGGCTTCAGCAACAGGGGGCAGATATTCGGGGGACAGCTCGTTGACATCACGACGGCGACGGATCACACGACGGACGGTCTTGTAACGGTAACCATCATCAGCAAGGGGAGTCTCAACAGCGATTTCCTGGCTGGCGGCCTCAGCAACTGGGGGCAAGTATTCGCTGGACAGCTCGTTAACATCACGACGACGACGACGGATCACACGACGGACGGTCTTGTAACGGTATCCATCATCAGCAAGGGGCGCGCTTTCCTGGACGGGAGCCTCAATGGCGATTTCCTGGCTGGCGGCCTCAGCAACTGGGGGCAAGTATTCGCTGGACAACTCACGACGGCGACGGATCACACGACGGACGGTCTTGTAACGGTAACCATCGTCGGCAAGAACGGCGGATTCCTGGGCGGGAACCTCAACAGCGATATCCTGGCTGGCCTCAGCAACAGGAGGCAAGTATTCGCTGGACAGCTCGTTGACATCGCGACGGTGGCGCAGCTTGAGGCGACGCACGGTCTTGTAGCGGTAGCCATCATCGCTAAGAACACCCTGTTCAACTGGTACATCTACTGACTCGGCGACGACTTCGAGGTTATTGTCGACTGGCGGCAGGTACTCCGTGGAGATGGATGTTGCCGCAGCAGCTGCGATAACAGCGAAGGCAATAACAAAGAATTTCTGTAAAAAGAGCGCAAGGGAAGAATTTTATTTAGTCCTGTGTGTTGTTCTTCAAGCGAGGATGGCTAACTAACCATTTTCAAAGATGCTCCCAGACAGTGCGTGTTAATGAGATTAATCCAAAGTTGATTCTGATTTCAAACCAGACCGTACGACACTATTTATACACAGATTTGGCGAAAAAGTTCTCGCCGGACAGCAGCAGCAGAAGCAGCAGCAATCATTGTAGCCATTCACTTTAGAGACGATCCACAATGAAACCGGTTACTGATGAGAGATCCATATGGCAACTACCGCATAATACATTGTTGGTTGATTGGATGTCGATCGACTTGGCGCTCGGCCGCCACTTCTTCAACTTCATTGATGGCCGGCATTAGCTGTGCTTAGTGGTTTGTCTTGTCTAAAATGCTATTGTCAAAAGTATCTCAAGCCGCGCACATCAATTGTCTGAAATTCGCTATTTTCCATATATACCTACATATAAAACATAAAAAAAAAATAACAATGCAAATACACATTCAGAGCTCAGACAAAACGAAAGTCAACAATAAAAGTCGGAGAAGCCTCCACACATGTGCTGACAAACTTCTGCAACAACAACACAAAACGTGGCGGCCACGATTTTTTGGATTTTTATTTGGCAGAATCAACAATAGTCGAGGGCTCTTTGCATTCTTCTCGTGCGCTTAGATAGTCTCGATTATTTGTATCAAATTAATAGTATAGTGCATACGAATAGCTAGATTTCAATGCCTCCACGCCTGGTAATTGTAAGCGGAAGTTGCTGTTGTTTTTGCTTTATTATTATTGTTATTGTTTTTATCATTGTTAGATGGACGCTTCTTTATGTTATCGATTGATGGACTGCTGCTCATATTTTTAATATTTGTTAAATTTTGGCCACTCTTGATGAACGCTTAAGGCCAAGAGTTGTGTGTGAGTCGAAAGTGTGTGCCGTGATGGACTTGAGTGTTGCTATTTTCGGTTACGCCACATTAGGCCGCTATTAATAGCCAGATGATATAATAGATTTATACTTTTCAACGACCCGTGGCAAATTCAATTTTAAATTTAAAGCTTGCGCTGATCCAATTGTACACAAAACACGCAATAAATCTCTTGAATGTTTAGATAGCTCGCTAAAACGGATCATCATCATCATTATGATCATCAACAATCTCATCGAACTGATGTAGGCGTCTGTTGTCGATTAGAATGTTAAGAGGCGAATGTGGGGTCCATTAGATGAGAATGTTTTCAAGCACAATCGTGATCGAGCTACATCGTTCAGATCTCGTTTAGAGGAATACATTTCTGGTGTGAAGACCTTGACTAAACTATTTTTGAATATCGAATCTAAATTTAAAAAATGGTCTAATTCGCACTTGATATAGAATCATAGAACTACGTACGTTCACAACCAGTATAAATCGTTGTTGAAATAACATGCTCCCATTTTCATTTTTTGTCATTTATTCATTTGTAAATGGTGCACATAAAAAATATATATGTGTGTAAATTTAACCATTGCTATACAGTATTCTGCATATTTAATTTATATCTGGCAATCATCATCAAAATGCCACTCGTTTCCTTACGTCGTCGTCGCGCTCTTTGCCCCAAACCAAACACGGAAAAACGGGCAAAAATAAATACATAGAATCGCCATTTGCTTTTGGTCATTTCCTGAAAGCGACCCCAGAGATCGCAAAAATAAAATTAAAAAACGCAAAAATCGAAAGTATATCTGCATGCACATATGTGTATGTATGATGTTTCCAAACAGCATCGCTGCACATGAATAAAGGCAGTCTCGGTGTGTGGCGTCGCGCATCCGGCCTCGAGGACGCCAGCTGGTCAATATTCAATCATCCAGTTGGCAGAGGCAGGCAGTGCCTCGATTAATCCAATGCATCGGCGTTTGGGAGCATCTCAACTGCAAATACATGACGAAATTCGTCGAGTGACCAGTGGTGGAGAGGATGCCTCGACGTTCGCTGGTCTTGTAAACGGGACAGTCGTATATCGGAAGGGCCTCGGCACCACCGCTGCCCCTAGGCAGCTCATCCGGCAGTCTTAACACCGGGCGCAGATAGATTACCGGCAGAGTGTCGAATAAAATTTTGGAAAAGGATTCATCCACTTCTTTGGTCTTGCGATTCCAACGTGCACATTCGATAAAAATGCCCTAAACGATAATATTTGGTTAACAGTGATATAAAGGAAAAACGTTCAGCTTGATGAAAACAAAAAGGATTTATGTAGAGCTACTAAACAAAAATAGTTTTGTGAAAAGGTTTTATAATAATTCAAGTTAATAATCAATAAACTTAAAATTAATTCAATTAAATTATAAGTGAAAAAATCGTGCTTTCAAATCGTATATGACAAAAACTCATTCTCTTTCTTACTTGTATAAATTTGGTCTCATCATTTATCTCTTTTTGTTCCTAAACAGTTTGCATGGCAAATATTATTATCTATTTTATAACAAGTTTTTTTTTAACGAGACTAAAATTCTCATAACTTACCCTTATATAAGCGCCCACATCGGCTACTTGTGCTGTTTGTACTTCGAATTTAGTGACCGCGAATTCGATAGAGATCATATCTATTTGAAAACGGTTCTTACGCGAATAGTTCTGTAGAACTCCGGTAATGAATGACTGGGTGAAGTAGAAGCCAGAGATCCAATACACAATCGGCTCGCCGTTCTCGATCCAACCCTGAAAGAAGGCCAAGCTGGACACAACAAAGAGAGAATGGATGAGATGAGTTATCTTATTTTTCAATTTTGTTAATAAATATTAAATATTTGATCACAAAGGACGGACACAAAGCAGTGGCAGGAGCACACAAACAGCAACGTCCTTTGATGTCAGTAGCAAATAAGATTTTCGTCATGAATGGCAGCAGCAGCAGCATTGAATGACAACAAGTGAAAAAACCATTGGCATGAGAACAGTGGGGTAGAGTGTGTGATACACCACGGCTGAATGTTCATGTGTGCGATACACACATTTATTATATTTGCACAATTGCAGCCAAAGCCACACGCTCGGGATACAGGATACTTGGGATACACATACACAATACGCCATTGAGGGCTGAAAATAGTAGTTTGCAAAAAATAGAAATGTGTCTTTCAACTTACCGTGCCAGCAAGTCGTTCACATAGCTGCCGAAAGGCTTCAGCGATGGGTAACTCTTCTTTAGCCAATCCGCCGGCAGCTTTCCTATAATCATTGAGGCATGAGTACGCTCCAGCTCCGGTATCATTGCAATTTGTCCCACCACAGCCTTGCCTACATTGATTAGACTCTTGCGTATATACGAGATTAGACGATTGAAGCGTATTAGTTCCTGACGCAGCACCGTATTCATTGAGTTTGTATAGATCACCGGATACGTCTTTGACACCTCAGCTATATCGTATTCGTCGGGCAAGCGCTTTAAAAGTTCCTTGCAGATGGCTATGGCCGGATCCTCCTTGACACCGCCGGTCGAACTAGCCTTCACCGAGGCCATCAAATCGGTCTGAGTCAGCAGGACTCCACTAATGAGCTGTCCGCATAAAAAAGGCATAGATTAAATATTAAATATTGACAAAGAAACACTAGTTAATAGTTTTTACCGCATTTGTTTCCTTCACATTGCGATTTATGTCCGCATTCTCATGCAGACCATAAACCTCGGGATGCGGACTGAGGGGGAATGACTGAATGTACTCAATAGAGTTCAGTTTTGTAGGGCTAATAGGCACGCGGAAGTTTCCAGACTGTGACAAAGCATATCTAACCAAACGCGAGTATGGGAATCAAATTAAATTAAATTAAGTCGACATTTTATGAAACTTACCCCTCCTCTTCGATCGTATTGCTATTGTAGATCATATTTAGCAGAGAGAGCATAAGACGACGATCCTTGTCATCAGTGACTCGTCCTCCGTAATTGCACTCACCGGTGAGGTAAACATGTCCACGGAAGGGAATGCTATGAGTCTGGGCAATAAACATTTTCAACTGCAACAGGGATATTCTGCAAGAGCACGTTAACAGATTGAAGAATATAGAAAATCAATAGATTACTTACTTTAAGTCAGACTCATTAAACTCGTAGGGTATGTTCCAGCCAAGGGGACCAAATTCGCGACGTTCCTGGATTACAGCATGGAAGAAGACTAAGGCAAAGACTCCTCGCAACCAGCACTTGTTGGCCTGGTCGGAAAAGAGGAAGGCATTCGTGAAGAACTTGTCGCGCGACAGCGGATCCGATGTGAAAGAGCGGTGCATATTGGCACGCAATCCCTTTGGCGGCTCATTGGTCATCTTCACGGAGTTCTGCAGCACGGAGACAGGAAACACAGAACTCGGATACGATGTGCACCACAATCGATAGTCGGTATTCGCACCATCTGTCAGTGTGGTGTCATTACATATGCGCTCTAGGTCGCCCATCCAGCTGAAGGCGACGTGACAGTTCTGTAGGACGACCCATTGGCCGTGACGTGCCGCCTCCGTGATCATCTTTTCCGCACGCGGTCCTTGACCCTGACCCAGCGAAATTGTTTTCAATCTACAAGCAGAGTGGCAAATAAACGCGCTTAGCATAAATTCACTTAAAAAGTAACAGCAGAAATTCCTGCCACCCTCAAATCGCCTCCCACCAATTTAAGGACACCCACACCTGAAGTACATACAGATATCTGAACAAGGCGCACATGTCGCGCTTAATCGAAAACAAGCCAGAAACCCCAGCGCAGGTTGCAGCCAGGCAAACAGCGACATGGACACCGAAATATGAGAAGCCCACACTCTCCTTGTGTCGTCTCCCTCTTTGTTCGTTAATTAACTTACTTTTCGTACATGCCGCGTTGTTTGGCGAACATAAAGAGGCTGGCCATGGGATCGGATCCAGCTGAAAGCAGAAACACCAGCGGTATTTTCGGCGAGCTATCCGCAAACGAGGCGCCCAAATCGAATGGCGGCGGCTCCACAAACGACTTGTCCAGGTTTCGTGTGATAAAAGCCTGTGCCCCCAAGCCAAAAACAAAAGAAGAAAGATATATTCATATATGCCTGAAGTGCATACTCTTTTTATCTGTTGGGAACACTCACGCGAACTGCGGGCACCATCTTGTCGGGCCTGAGGCTCTTCAAAACGATCAGATACAACATTTCGCTGACCTGGTTGAAGGGCTCTGGCAGCGGCAACTCCTGCGGATTTACAGCATCATAATAGTCGTGCCAGGGCTGCAAGTTTTTTTGCATTTTATCGTGCATGTTCTTCAAGCTGCAAGAATTGTGAAATAAAAAAATGGACATAATACAATATCTTTCCATATTACCCATCTAGATCACTGCAGCGAAATATGGCTGCCCATGCTTTCTCGGGCAGCCAGGCTTTGAGTGGATTGTCTATCATGGCTTTGAACCCAATGCCGCCGGTAAGGAAGAACAGGAGCTCGTTCTTTTCCACACGACCCTGGGAGACGAGAATGCCCAAGCACATGACCAGCGAGATGACCAACTTATCCTTCTCAAAGAGTGAGCGACAGACGTTCGTATAAATGGATTTGGTAAAATAATCATTAAGATTTTTCAAACGGTCTTCAAGCACACTGGACTTGGGCGCCTTAAGTATGGTATTCACAAAGAGATTGAGGAACCAGGCAAGGGAGTATTGATACATGGGATCCACATTGGCCAGCTCACTGATGCAGAAGAACAAAATGGCCGAGTGTTTGGAGACGGGAATATATTGTTGGCGTGCCGCATCGATTTCAATTTCGGTGGCTACTGCGATTACCTGCTTCTCCTGTATGTCCTCGGATAGAATTTTACTAGAGGAGAGTATGTTGATGGCGTTCTCATCCTCTAAAACATTGCCCTCCGAGGTGGATAGTACCTGTAAAACATAAATACGTTAGTCTGTTTCCGATTTAAACGCTTCTGCTTCCAGTTAATTGAATTGTCATTGGCCAAGGCAAAGAAACATAAATTGTTTGTTCAACTCTAATTGAATCGTTGTTGCAAACCGAAAAAGGATGCTCAATACAAAACACATTTATTATAAAAGCACAAACACACTAGACTGCGCATAGAAGAGGGAGGACTGGTAGGACTTACCTCTAATATCTTGGATTCAATGGTGAACAATGCATCACGATTCCTTGCGGATTCAATAATCAATTGTTCCTTCTTCTCTTGCAAATCGGGACGCTCGTGTGCCACTACAATCGCCAGCAATTGTTCGCGTAATCCTTGTTCCGTTATCATGAAATTTAATACTGTTACCTAAACATAGAGAAAGAGATAGAGAGTAGCACGTAGAATGGGAAAAAATGAAACTCAAAAATAAACACACAATGTGCCGCACACACAGAGAAAAGAGGAAAAAAATAGAAGAAAAAACGACAAAAAGTGCTGACAACAGTTGCAGCATAAAAAGAAATGGAAACGCCAACAGAAGCGAAATTCTGGGAATTTTATAAACACGCCATCGAGAGCAGGACTAGAAGCGGAGAATATAGAGGAGTATGGGACCGAGCTGCTAGTTATGCGGCAGCCAACAGACAGCAGCCAGCCTGGCACGTACATCAATGGGATGTCCTCAACATCCTAGTCGTCGTCAATGCCATCGAAAATTTGCATATTCCGAGCGCCTGCTGCGCTGCAGCGCATTTTCCAAATATCAATTTAAGTTCGTCGTTTTATTACACAACACTATAACGTCATCATTGGCTTGGCTTGCCACAAACTCCAGCAGCAACCGTTATCCTGCAGGCCCTTTGGGCTCCTCACTGCATATGTCAACTTACCATAACCATCACTTCCGGCGGATAATGCGGATTGCGCAGACAGGTCGTTATGTAAAGACGAAAGTCGGGATTGTATTCTATCATTGTGTCGCCACTTCTTATGAATAGCCCACCCTTGTGCTTGATTATGTTCTTCTCCAATATGGGTGTAAGATTTGAGTCCAGTTTTTCGCCTAAACAAGTGTTAAGCATTTGTTACAAAGTTTCTTATAATTGATATACTGAATGAATGCCCTGTAACTTACCCACATTCTCAATAAGCACTGGTTGACCGTAGGTTAGAGCTAGCTCTAGTACTTGCATATAATTGGAATCACTTTGCTTAACCACTTTAAGATTATTGTTCTTCTCCATATTTTTAATCCACTTGTTTGCTTGCACTTGAATGTAATGAAATGTAATATAGGTTAGTAGTAAGCTACTATTTACTTACCCTGTGGATCGATAAGCAAAGAATAGCGACTAGAGTTAGTTACAATGATGCCGTTCTCAACGGAAAAGTTATCGGCTGGAAGTCCAGCAAGAGACCAGGCCCGTATCGTCATTGGATTTCCCAGTGTGGTGGCCAGCGAAAAGATTTCACTGCTGGGTATATGCCGTCGAGCGCAAACCGCATTCCAATCATCCAGAATGTTAGCGCGATACTAAAATTGTTTAAAATAGCAATATAAACGACAATCTAACAACACAAACAAATTGCCAAGCGGGTTGGGGTTGCTTGTCCTATTTTTGTTTTTGGTTGGGATAGGATATTAACATGTCAGCATTTGTGCATTTCATGCAAGCTCCTCTTAGAAAATAAACCCCATGTACTAAATTGATTTATATATGTATATACGTATGAACTGTGTAGTATAAAAATGTCACGTCAGCCGTAAAACTAAACGCCCGGCGAGGGAGGGCGTATAGAGAGAGAGAGAGGGAGAGAAATTGAATAAGCAACGCGAATAGCAACAAAAATAAGTTTAAAAAAATATAGAGAGAGTGTGAGCACTACGAAGTGTAAATACTCTAGCATACTTTTTTTATGAGGCTAGTTTTGTATGTTGAGCCTCGCCAGATAGAGATTGAACCATTAAATATGTACAATTAAATTAATTCTTCTCACTTTTGAAGCCTATTTGAAAGCTTTATTTACTTATTAAGTAATTGAGCTATGAGTATGCGTGTTATGCTTATCAGAAAGACGATATAATATTGTGTGGATAGCCATGTTTTTATACCCTACCAAGTATAAACAGAGAACAAAAAGAAAATCAATGCAACGTGCTCATGCATATTAAAATCCTTTATGGAAACTCGCACGGGCAAAAGCACGGCCATTAGCTGTGATGCTGCTTCTGCAGAGATTTGACCTTTTTTTTTTTGCAGCACGTTAATGGAATGTGCAGCAAATGTTTGGCTAACTCACTCACCTCAGTGGTAAAGAAGCCCAGGTAGGCGGTACAGCCGCCAGCAAGCAATACATCGCCCACAATATTGCTAATAGATTCATGTAGATGCTTTGCAGCCTCTGACCAGCGGGTCTTTTCACCACCAAGACCACCCAACAGCTTTTCAGCTCTGTAAGGTTGAAAGAGGTTTAAAAAAAGTTTGAGAAAAGTCTTTCAATGGCTCACCTTGTTAGTTTCTTTTCACAGTTCTCAATGTCATCTTCAAGACGCTTCTTCTCACGCGATTTCTCCGCAAAGAAGTCGTTAAGTTTCTGTAGCTTGTCCAGAATTACCTGCAGTTCGGCCCGTTTTGCATTGAGCTTCTCCATTTGCGAAGATAAGTCACCTTCGGCCTCGGCCAATGCTGCCTTTTTGGGCATCACAATCCGAGCAACCTTGTCATATACATCCATTGCACGCACCCATCGACAAATACCTTCGCAGGCCATGGATGCAGCCTTAATCTTCTCTGGCACAAAGTCACGATCAGCTATATACCTGCAAAAATACACAGAGAGTGTTAAAAATTTGATTTTGTATGATTAAAATTCACTTACTTATCACGAATCTTTTTGATAATGGCCGGCGGAATGTTGTCCTTATCGAAGGTCTTTAGGGACTCCAGGAATTTCATGTCGCTAAGCATGCGCATCGATGGACCCCAATAATCCTCCACCATATGTCCACTAGGATCTGGTTTGCGATCAGGTTTAAGGCCTTTTATCACACATACCGCTTCTAGGGTTAATTTAACGCCATATGGCGGATTCTTCATAGACTTAACCACACCGATATCAGCAGGCTTAAGGGTATTGAGTGCTTCTAATGCTGCCTCCATAGCTGGAATCGCCTCAGCCAAATCTGTTTCGCAATCATCTTTAATAGCCTGAGCAGCAGCAGCTGCCTCATTAGCTGCAGCTTCATCAGCACCTACCACTTCCTTTTTCTTCTCTGCCTCTGCTGTCTCACGCTCAATGTTTACCATAATACGATCTGTTTCCTCGGACAACACTTTAAGCTTGGGCTGCAAATCGTAGAGATTTGCCTGCATTTCACCCACCTGACTAGCGGCAAAGTCTAGTTTCTCCAAACCTGTGGTGTACCTATCACGTAGTCTTGTGATCTCGTCCAGCTTGCGGGCATAGAAGGAGCGAAAAGCCTTCAGAAGCTCCAGATATGCTGAAGGAGTCACATAATTGCGTCGACTCAGCTCCATGTAGCACTTTTCACTGGCATCCACCACAGATTGATGGAAGTACATGACACAGTGGACCAGATCCTCCTCAAGTTTTGTCAAATCACGATCCACCTCGCCCATAGTCGCACGCTTTTCGCCCTCCTGGGGAACTTCTTCAGAGATGCGTGGCGCTTCCTCCTCTTCATGTGGCGTATTGAGGTGCATCGAGATGACGAAATAGGTGCCCACACGATGAAGCGCCTCCTCTGGCCAGGGCATATACCAGTCGATGGTACAACAGTTGATAAGCGAGGGATACACTCGTATCCGCTCCTTGAAGGATTCTCCAATGGGTGAGAATGCTAGTGCAATATGCAGTTGCTCCCTAATCCTGTCAATATAGTAGGCATACACCTCACTAGGCAGTGAGTCCAGCACTTTACCCTGCACAAGGAATATGCGAAGTCACATAAATAAACGAAGAGAGGTAGAGGTTAAGGTAGAAGGGATTAGAGTAGTAAACTCTTACTCGTACTTACCACTTGCTTGGCCACATTTGCCATATTCTCCATAATGGTTGCCTTGTCCTCGAGTTGGTAGAGATTTGGCAAATCACCAGTATTAAGTACGCCATTGATATCCTCCACATAGCCCTCATCCGTTGCCTGTAAATATATACAAGTATCCAGAGAGAATTGTCATTGTACATATCTCGTACAATGCAAATCTATAAGCTTTGCTTCTCTCTCTGTCTACTGTGTTTGCGAATACATTTTTATGCAATGCTGTCTGCACCTGCAGCTAGGACATGCATTTTGCATTGGCTCTAAGTGCCATAGGATTTGATTCCACTGCCAGCAAAAAGGGCTGGAGTGTAGAGGGAGTTAGAGTTGTAGGCTCTTTGAAGCATTTTAGTGTAATTGTTAATTAATGTGTGCATCTAGATTTGTGTGTGTGGCTATGCATCAAAAACGAGTATGAACCAAACCCAAAAACAGCATTGATTGATTTGCCATTTAGGAACGACAGAGAGCGAAGAGAGGATGAGTTGAATTTGCTCATCGTTTTAATTTACACAAATCTGTATTGAAACTTTGTTGCTTTTGATGCAAAAGGTAGACATCATCAGCAAAATGCAGTTAGGTTTTAGTTAAATGCCCAGCTTGAGGGCTTAGCTGAGCAGCTACCAAGTATATTTAAAGTTACTTCCAAGATTGCAAGCAGCCAGAAGCCGACATGTTTCATAAACACACACATTCAGCAAAATAATTCAAAAGGCATGCTATTTATTCAGGGTAGATTATTAAAACATAATGCCAAAATGTTGTTTGTGAAATCAGGTATATGAATATTGTTCTACCTTACTAATAAGGATAGAGACGAAACGAATATTTTCTCAGATGTAGTATTGTTTTATTGTCGTATCGATTTGTTTTCATGTTCATGTTCTAGTTAAATTTATTGACTTCAGTTGAGATTTTGAGCTCTTCGCTCGAAATGCTTTTCATTTGCTATCAATTGCTGCTGCATACATATATGCAAATTACTAAGCCATAATCAATCTAAGCCCAACAATTAATCTAATTATAAATGCAAATTTTAGACAAACAATGAGTGTTGCTTTCCGCTCAGCTTACATTCAAGTTAACAATTAGCAATATTCATTTTTCCCCATACGCTTTACAACAATCATGTCAAGAATGTGTTTAACTTAATTAAGATTAATCTACAGTTCCTACTTTACACAAATATTTTATGAGTTTGTTGTACCCCGCCACTGCTGGCATTGATTTCAGTTTAAGACTTGCTTGTGTGTGTTTGGCTATCAATGCGGTTAACAACATTACTAAAACGCTTTTTATTGGCCGTTAAGTGGTAGCTTGTTATGTTTATGCTGATGGATCGATATAACAATACCGCTGCTGATGATTTGCATTGACCATTCACTCACTCACTTACCTGAGCGTCTGAGAACAGAAACACAGTGTGATTCAAATTGAAGCTAGAAGCCATTAGAATCTTCTTGAGATCATCGCGCCAATCGGATAGCGTATACGTCTTGGATACCTGTATGGTCATCAGACGGCAATCGGCAATGTGGGCTGCCAACCTACAGGAACTGCGTCGTCCAGAACCACCCATGCCAACCATAAGAATATTACCTCTGGGCATTTGGAGTACGCGAGAGACCCTATAGTTAGTTTAGCATATATACTTAATCATTCCTTTTTGTTTCACTTGCATTAATCTACCTGCTAACATGTTCGATGGCAAATCGAAACATTACCAGATCCATGGGTGAACTAGAAAATGAGTTATACTCCCTGAGATAGTACTTCATGAGCTTTTCTAGTTTCTCATAGCTTTCGCACTCGTCGTAATACTTTGGCTCCGCATCAGGTTCCATATAGTTGCCATAGAAGAGATTGCGCAGATCATTATCGCTAAGCTTGTCACCAGGTTCAATTCGCTCGGCAAAGGCGGATTCGAGTGAGAAGCGCAAACAGTTCTTGCACGCATCAATGGCCATCGTGAGGAGGCGGTCACGATCCAATTGGTCTATCAGACTGTTGGCGACAACCAGACGACAATAAATACGGCGACAGTCATAAATGGCGCGAGGGACAAAAGGTATACAAGTACAACATACCGGTCATAAAACACACGATAAGTTTCGTGCGCCCACAAACGGCCGAGTTTCTCCGGGTCCGGCATACGCTTCGCCGGCACCATCACAATGCCCTGAAAGACGCGCGTGATATCTCGCAAAGAAAAGGTATAGTGCGATTTGGCTGGCGTTGGGAGGAAGATGCGCATTGCCTCCCGATACACACTGACCAGTGCCTCCGATAAGCCCTGGAAAAAAAGCTCAGACATGAAATGCAATGTACTTTGTTATTCGAATGCTCGTACAGCAACAACAACAACAACAGCAAGTGAACACAGGACATGGCCAGTCGAACTTTTGCGAAATGAAGTTATAAAATTCGCCATTTTAATTTTATTATGCGCCATTGCCTGGCAGCGAGCCAGGAAAAAATGTGGGCGGGCCCGAGAGTGCGCCCCAGTGTGTAGTTGTTATTATTGCTGCGAGTGGGTGAATTGAATGAAACATACGCGCGAGAGGAGTGCCACCTTCTCGGGATAGCCCTTGGCAAAGTGCCAATCACCAATCGTCGTGAATATTCGAATGATTGTCGAATCCTCAAAGGAGTCGACGGCCACAACGAACATGTGCCGATATAAACGTGGAAAGATAAAGTTACTGCCACCCAATGTGCCCATCGCACAAACCAGAGACTGAAAGTAAGAGAGAAAAACAGAAGTTATGGCCCGTTCATGGAGAGAAACAGAATGTTGTTGATTTTCATTTATCTTATTTGGTCAAATAGCTGCCAGATATTTGACCATGAGTGCCACTCACCATGTCAACCAGCTCAATTTTGGTCGTATCTACCAGATCCGACCAGTAGCCATGATCCAGCCAGCTGCGCAACAACTCCAATGGTGGCTGTGAGCCATAAGTATCCTTGGAGGGCATCGCCACATCATCGCAGAAAACAATGCACTAGAAGAGATAAATGTAGAATATTTCTATATCAACTTTTATATTTGTTACCTTTTTGCCCAGGGCGGGTCCGAAGACACCCTTACGTCGTCGATCCAGTTTGCTCATGATGGTATCCTGAACCATTTGAGCCGAGGTTCGCGCCGAGAAGTTGATTATGTTAATGAGATTAGCAAATTTGGGCATGGCTAGCAAATTGCTTGTTATAATCGCACTCTTTCCAGTGCCTGTGGGTCCGACAACCAGCAAACTGTACGACTTGGAAATACAAAAATCCTGCCAGTACGAAATGTATCCCGTCTCTTTCGTGGGAACAATCAGCTCACTGATCTGAGCATTCTCCGGGAAGTGTGCACTTCCTGAGGAGGGATCATCGGAGGACTTTTGCCAGGTCCACCAGTTCTCGGCCTCATCGAAACGATAGTCGAGAAAAACTTGCTTTTCGGGAAACATTTGTCCACGATTCAGTGAGAAGTACTTTGGTTTGGGGTACTCCTCGCTTGAGCCATAGATAACCTTACGCAAAAGTTGGTCAAAGGTGCGTTGACCGGCACCCGTCAGAGCTGAGCAGTAGGCCCAGGCATAGCAGAACAGAAACATTTGCTGGAACCACACTTGATTGAAAACCTTGTGCTTTTCGAGAAAGTGGAGTAGGAAGCGCGACAATGTCTGGTATTGATAAATAGGCGACAGTTCTAGCATTTGCTTGCAGCGTGGCAGGAAATCCAATGCAGCAGGTATTAACCATTCAACCATGTCCTCAAAGAGAGTCATATAAATCTCACTGAGACCCACGATATTGATAAGAACATTTGTGAAACTCTTGTGGAATGCTCGCCATCCCAGCTGTGCGGGTTCCATATAGATCATGCCGCAACGGGAGACCGTAGCGGGGGAAGCCTGCTCCAGGTCAGCTGGCTCAAACATCATGTTCATCATCTTAGTCATTTGCATGATCTCGCCAGACATGAGACACAGTTTCTTGTTGTCATCCAGCACAGTGTTCAAGTTTTCAATCCAAACAGCATCCACTGGACCATCAAACATGACCCAGGCACGCTCAGTTTTAGGTCCCTGGACCTGCTCTCGGAACGTTTTCGCTAGCACACCATCAGACCACTCATGGGAAACGGGATCGAAACGTCCATAGAGCTGACCCATGGTGATGGCTTTGGGATTAATAATGCGAAACACCACCGGATACTCCTTGAGCGTGGCCTCCTCATCCATCGACACATTGCGTAGCGTCAGCGCGAGCATCTACCGTTGCAATTGGAACAGGCTCGGTTATTAAATCCACGCCATTTAATTGGCAACACGCCCACCCAAAGCGCACCACATCGACTCAGTTACTCACCTGGTAGCCTGTGGTCTTGCCACCCATGGAGCCACCCACTATCATCAGGCCGTGGCGCACCAGCATCATCTCGTATATCTGCAGTATTTTTTCCAAATACCAAGGTGTTGCCTGCAGATTACGGTCCGCCAGATTAATACGCAGCCACTTGAGTATGTCACCACGTTGCGGCTGTAAGAGTAGATGAGATGATGAGGCAACCGAACCGGATAGTCGGTAAATGGCAAAAGGAAAACAGGTGTAAATGAAATATGAAAAATATGCAATGAAATATGCGAGCAAATAAAAGCTTGAATGGGCATTTCATTATAGCCTCACCGAACAAGGAGCCTCAACACATTCCTTATGCACTTGGCGACACAAAGATAATACTTACTGTGCCCCCAATGGGAATAATAATGAAGGCAAAGGAAAAAGTGAATACAATTTTGAAGCAGTGAACGAGAGAATGGGAATACAGAAATTAAAGACCCAACTTAATAACATAACTGAAAGAGAATTTACATTTACGCTTTGCCAAATATGCTGTTCTTAATTTTTTTTTTATCAGGCTTCGACAGAATGATATCGCTTTAATTTGCTGTTCTTAACTGCGTCGCTTTCGCCTCATTACACCCGTAATTTATGAATTTGTATAGTATATGATACTTACCATGGGCAACTCGACGCCTGGGAACAGATCCATATAGATGCCAATGAAGAGGGAAATATCCTGCTCCAGGAATTTCGGCAAATTGACGTCAACAATGGCGCGCAAAACAATCTCAGGCTCCGGCAGGTTAAAATAAAGGCGACGCAACGATGCGGAGGCCAACAGCACAGATTTCACGGCTCGCATACCTGTCAACGGCAAGTAGACAGAAGAAGGATTAACGTGTTTGTGGAGGGAGGTAGTAGAAGGCACGGCATTAGCCATTGACAGTTATGCGGCATTTCAACGGACGGCATAACTTAGCTCCGGTTCGTGTCGTCGGCATTTCGGACCAAATGGATGTGGATCACCTAACCTCACCTCAGCGAAGCTTCATTACACAGGCGCCGCGTGTAAAATGCAAACGTAAAGTTTTGCCAACGTTGCAAAATCAACTGGACAGAGAACGGGCAACAGCAACAACAAAAACATGCCGTTGCAACTTAATGTACAAATAGTTTTTATTATTACTTTGCAAAACAACACGCACACCCCCACATACACACACAAAACGTTGTAAGAATGTGTGCGTGTGTGGCATTTGTCTCTCACACACAGAGCATAAGAGCGCCGAGAAAACTTGCAAGAAAGTTTTTCAATTTAAACTCAAAATAAGATACTGATCAAATGTACTTTGCACATAAACTTGCACAGCTGCCAGAGCCCAGCAATTGCAGTCATCGGCCGGACACACACACGCACACACACGCAAGTATAAGCTCGGAGACATGTTGTAATGTCATATGACATGTTATGTCGTAAAAGCGAGCAATATCTTTGCCTTGAAACAAGAAAGAAAACAAGTGAAAAGAAAACACGCTCATACACATACGCAGACAGACAGACAGATAGATAGAAAGAAAGTGCGCAAGCCGGATGCAGGATGCAATAAAGCGTAGGATATACGAATACAGGATGCAGGACAAGCGAAAAGTTCTTGGGTTAACTATAGTTCAAAACATACTTGTGGAATGCAGAAAGGTAATCAGATATTCCTACATAATAATAATACCCACCATAATCGTAATGCGACTGCGAGGATAACTGTTCCGAGCACAGCTTGTAGGCCTGAACGATCTTCTGGGATAAGTTGCGTGCCATATCGAAACCATTGGAATAGAGCGTTATCTCGCCAATCATTGCATAATCGGGTACCATCATGGCCACCGTACGGAACAGCACCTTCAAGTTATCCGGTAGTTCTGTGCGTCCAGCGTAGCTATTGAAGGGAAACGATAGAGGTAGGGTTGGGTAGGTATAAATGGCCAATCAAATACATCAAATTGCAAGTGCTAATGGCATAAATACTAAAGACCCAGAGCCAATAACCAATATGAGTGAGTGCCTTTAAGGAACGTCGTCTGGTCGAGTGACAAATTGGCAGGCATAACAAAGCAAAAAAAGTACCTAGCCAGAGATAAAAAGAGCTGATGGTCGAGCGAAATTAAGACCTCTTCTAGAGTCTGGAGTTTCTCTGTTATGACTGCCAGCACACGTTGCGTATAAAAGGGGATGGAGGTGGGGTTAAGGGTTTGCAGTTGCCTAGGCCTAATATGCATGTTTGTCGCAGCTGTTCCACATGCATGCCAAAGCAATAAATATTCGCAACCGTATGGGGTAAAATCTCCAATAACGCAATAACTACCAATATCGTGACCATGCCCCAAAGGCACCCCCAATACAGCCCTGGCCTTTGGTAACTAATAGCCCCACCCAGCAACCGTGTACACACGCTCTCCAGTCAGTCAGTCAGTCGGTCGCACTGTCAGTGACAGCGTTCCCACTGGGCACGAACGTGGACATAGGCCGTGCCGGCTTACAAAACTAAATGCATTTTCAAATGCACAGCTGCAAAAAAAATGCTAAAGAGCTGTATGGCGAGGAAAAAGGAATAAAAAAAAAGAATAGAAGGACGATGCGTGAAACCGCAGCTGCTGTTCCTGCTGCTGGCTCAGAGCTCAGAGCTCAGGGCGAGTGGGATGGGGCATCTCACGTTCGACTCACCCCGGATTCATGGTTATGAATATGGTACAAGTTGGATCGAGCTTGAGCATGGTATCCTCGAAAAAGAATTTCACAACCTTGCGTCCAATGGCACGCTGTATGGTCAGAATCTGTTGCGCGACCACCGACAGAACTTCCAGCTCTATACGATTGAACTCATCGAAGCAGGCCCAAGCTCCCGACTGTGCCAGACCCTGAAAATAAAAAAAAAGAAGAAGAAGAAGAATGGTGTAGAAAAAGAACGTTAACACAAACATACAAACAAAAAATAGAAATACACACACAAGGGGCAGGCAGTTGGGAGGGAAAGCAAAGGAAAATATGTACATATGTAGTACGTGGAACAAAACGCATCTAGAGCACAGAGAAATGGCAAAAATAGCAAAAGCAAACAGCAGCATATAAACATTATTTTCAGTTTCTCATCGCAACGTTCTGCTCTGTTCTTTTCGGTATGGTTCGATTTGTTTGTTCAGTGTTCTGTTCTGTGTGTAGTTTCCAATGCTCCGATGCTTCTCCGACAACAAACATTGCAACAGGGTTTACAAATGTACACGAGCTGAACAGTAGAAGCTAGCCACACAGCTCTGTGGATGTATGGGATGATGTTTGGGTATTGGGTCCCGAAGAGTGGACTAGGGGCCAATCCGACACCCTTTGATATGCTTGTCTTTTCTGCATGTTGCAATAAATATGCAGCTTTATGCAGCAGCAGCAGCAGCATTGCACTGAACCAAATACTCGTAACATATGCCAACTGACTGCTCTATAATAATGCTTGCTCCTCAATGGAAAGATGCTGCGTAAAGTGGCTGAAAAGTGCTCTTTGGAAAGATTTGATTTTTGTCCATTTGGGCATTATTTAGAAATATATTTGTAAATAGAGTTTAAATTCAAATTAAAGAACTGTTTGAATTGGAACTGGAATTGTCAATTATTTTACTAGTGTGATGGTTATATGGGTTCTCTTTCAAGGAAATAGATCAAAGACTATAAGCTCATAACAATTCATATTCTTTGTGCTTTTATATCCTCATTAGTTATAGTTGAATTCATAACAATCATACTTCTTGATGGGTTATTGAGCTTTCAGAGGCATTTGCACGCACCAGTGGCAACATCAACTCCTGCCCCATTGACTATGCTATACCCACAAATAACAACAACAACAACTACAGCAGTATCGATGTGGAAACAACTATACTCCAAACTGTTTTACATGCTGTTGCCCGTTCTCGCACTGTTTTTTTTTTTTTTTACTTTCTGGTCATAGTCAATGTTATCATTGTTGTTGTTGCTGTTCTTGCCACTGTTCCTATTGTGCAATTAGCGCCAAAGTCTATGTATGTCAGTGTAAGTGGGTGTGTGTGTATGTGTGTGGGTGAGCCGCCCTGTTGTTTGTGTAACAGTTTTTTCATGTGTGTGTGTTTCAATTCTTTGCCTTTCACAACGCGTAGCATTTGGATACTTTGAACTCCATCAAAGTGGTTTGTTGCCGTTGGCAGCTGCAATACTCTCGCGCATCCGATTGGCAGCTCCCAGTTTGTCCGTTTTATTGTTGTTGTTTTTGGTTAGCTGGTGCTGCTGTTGCTGCCTTTCTCACTTATAGATTCATAGATATTGAGGAGCTTTGTTTTTTTTTTTGGTTCAAATAACTTTTGGGTAGCTGCCATTGTTGCGGACATTTTATGGGCATATTACGTACGTTCGGGGAGCAAGTAAAGGAGACAACAATTTTTGTTTGCCATACAACTATCTGGGCAGGCATAAATCGAAACCGAAATAGTTTGAATTGTTTGCCAATTGCAAATTATTTTATTGCTTGCAAAATTGTTTAGCCTGACAAACTGCAGACACTGGCTGCCAAATAAAACATTGCGTTTGCGTGTGGATAATTTACGACTTCCGAAGCATCATTGGTTGGTTGGGGAAGAGCAGTAACGACAATCCCAAAACATATAAACTACTTTCTAAAAACTAAAGGCAGCCTTTAACCAATAACACTGATCACATCAGCTAATAAAGTGAATAGATGGCAATAAGCGAAGGCAAGGCAAAATAAATAAATTAATCTAAATCGAAACGTCGAACGCTCAATTTTCGGGTTCTTGTCTTTCCATCTAATTCATTTCGTGCTCGCTTCGTGATTCTGGCAAAAGTTTGCCATTATTTTCGCATGCAAATTAACGCCAAAACGTCGAAAGCCGTAAACTCATCCTCACTCCCCGTCAGTTATCTGATTTGAAGGGGGAAGGCTCTTAAACCATTATGCAATTAGGCGTGCTGGCGAATTAAGCGATTATAGCACAAAACACGCATAAATTTTACTACAGCACCCACTTAAGATATAGGGAGTTATGTAAGTATGTGTGTGTGTAAAGGTGTGCGTGAGCGGTTAATGACCTGCTAATAAAAATTTACATAGATTCAAAGTGAGCGCTCACGAAAGCTTTTGGAGTTAAGTCTTTCCCATTCGTGCAGGTAGTTTTCAACAAGTCGCCGCGGCGATTACTTTCACAAACTGCCTAATTAGTTAACCCACAGAACTGCATAAATTTCAATACTACAAACATAAGATATTCTCACAGTTACCGCATACGGCTCCACAGTGTCTGGATACGCAGATGATGGTGAATATTTATCTATATGTATACTGAAAGTCATCATTTCTGAGCGCGTGCCGCTGCCCGTTCGGTACAGGTTGCTTTGATTAATGTTGTTGACCAACATTAGACCATCAATTAGCAACCCAAACGTGGCAGACAGAACGGCTCAGTGTAAATATAATTTAGCTAGCTTTAACTCACTCACCTTGAAGAACTTGCCGAGAGCTTTGTAGTCCAGGCCATCGGAGCAATTGAAGACGACGCATTTTTTGGCAACAGCCTTGGCCAGATCCTTGCAGGTTTCCGTTTTGCCAGTGCCCGCAGGTCCTTCGGGTGCGCCGCCCAAACACAATTTCAGAGCGCCCATCAAAGTGCTGCAAACGAAAATTAGAAAAGCGGTTTAACAGCCAGTATAAGGTGGTGGTGGTTTTGAGGGGACTTGTGCAGAGAAATAGAAGGCAACATGCCGAAGTATGTTTTTAATATCTGTTTTGCATTTTTTCACATTTCTCGACGTTGCACAGCTTAAAAAATTGTCATTTATGGGTATTTTTTGTACATACATACATATGTACTAACAGTGGCCGCCGATGGGCCAGTTGTTATGCCCTGTTCTCATATAAAATGGGTAGCTAAAGACAAGGGTATAATAATAATAAAGTTGTGCAAATATTATGTGACAAGCAGCAGCGGAAGACATCTTCGATCCTATAAAGGATGTATTGCTTTCCTTAATGGAACAGTTTTAAAAATGTTTATACAAGCCGAGAAGTAACTTGACACTGGAGATTAGCTTTGGAACACTCATAAATACTTCAATGTTTAAAGCAAGTTAGTAAACTTCATTTCTTATACATTTTAAATACGAATAAGCTTCACATATTCAATAGTACTAGTAGGGTATTTAATAGTCGACAAAATGCAAGCTGTAACACATTATTTTCAGTTTTTTTGTCTTTTTTTTTTTTTGCTTGTTGTGCAGTTCATATTTTTATCATATTGGCAGCGCTGCCAGCTTCGCGTTCGTTTGTTGTATGTTTTTTAGCTTTTCCGGTGTATATAGCCATATAAATATCTATACACTCGTTTTTTAACTATGCTTGTGTATGTGTGTGTGAAAAACTGTCCAACATTGATTTATTTGTTTAATATAAAAGTTTTATCGGAAACCCCATTAAAATGTCCTTTCTGCCAGCTTGCCAGTAACCGGCCTGGTCCTCTATCCTGGCGCTCCTGTTCGTTTTGTTGTTGTTGTTGTTATTGTTGGTGTTAGTGTTTGTCGTAGGCAGCTTAAACATCAAAAAGGTTTTTAGCTCTTTTTGCTTATTTTGTTATTGCAAAAAATGAAAATAAATTTAAAATGCACTGAAATAAAATACATATTTTTCCAATATGTGTTGCCTTTCATGACATTTAGAGAAAGGGGTAAGTGCCAAGAGGCAGGGACTGGCGGCTCAGCTGTTTTGCAAATGTTTTCTCAATTAATATTTGCCTGTGTATGCGTGCGTGAGTGTGTTTCTATATTTATGAGCGTAGCTGTGCGTACATATGAGGATAAAAATGGTTACCCACCGGTAGCAGCGATCCGTTAAAGGTGTAACCACCAGGCGAGGCAAGTTGCCCAAGTATTCCATGCCATATTGTACTTCTGTGACCACCATACTCACACACACCCAGTCCTCATTCTCTGTGGGAAACAAGAGGTGAGAATTTGAGGATTTCAAGTTCAAATTCTTTAACTACTTACTGTCATCGACCTTCCAATAGTAACGCAGTTGTGAGATCCAATCAAAGTCCTGTATGTTGGTCACTCTAGAATCTGCCAAGTACTTCACAACATCACGTGCTGGAAAGATAGCAATTAATCAGTTCCTAGTGCGAGCTCGAAGGTATCCAAAATAGTCATAGATACCATGCACATCCAGGACAATCAGTGCCTCAACTGCTATTCGAACTCCAGTCTGCAGATCCGTCCGGACGAGTTGAACGAGGTCGCCAATTTGCGTAGTCGACCTTTCCAGGTATGCAGGCAGAGTCTTCTTTTCGATGGCCTCCTCCACCTGGCATGAAATGGGAATAAGAACATAAAATGCATAAAAAAATAGCTGCTCAGAGGGCAAGCAAATAAATGGGAAAATATGATTTTCAATTTTGCAAGAGCAAGAGAAAAAGAGCGGCAAAAAAATATACTAAGATACTCAAAGCCCAGGAGGGAAAGCGTTTACAAAGAGGAAAAGTAGTCTGAAAGGTGGGATGACGAAGAAGAGCGTGGCTAATCGCGCTGTCAGAGACAGTGTGACAGACAGCTGCCGTGGCTGCGGAGATGTTTCTTTGTGGTTGCGTGTTTTGCGGTTGAAGAGGATTGCAAAAAGTTCTCGTTGTTGTTGTTGGGGTTGTCTGTGAACAGTGTGCTTACCTCAGTGGTCCAGGCCGCGCAGGAAATGCCTAGGACAACCTGGCCAGGCCAGGACACAACCCAGGAGATGCGATCGACCAGTGCATAGTCCTCCCAGGCCTCTCTCATCTGCTCCATGACACTATCCAGCATTACGTACTCTACCTCTTTTAGCCAGATTTCGACTAGACCCTAAGGTACGAAAAGGTGAGAAAGAGTTTAAAACGAGAAGGGAAGTTACTGACGTTGGCCGCCTGTGGATTAATTTTGCGCACAAGGGCTACACGTTCATCCTCATCACTGATCATGTGCGTGATCTCCATATTGTCATCAAAGGTCAAAGTGCCAATCTGCAAGGAATAAAAGCGATACTTATTCGGTTTGGCATCAGAATCAAAAATGATACTTACACCCTCGAAGCACTTCCGGAGATGTGGCTGCACACGCATAGCATCTTTTGTTTCCGACAGAATTTCGAGCAGCTCATCGTTGGATAGGAAGAAGAATCGGGCAAAGAACAAACGTTTCTGTTCCAGATATGCGTTCAAACCCTTCTGCACTGTTTCCAAATCCTCAATGGCCTTTGTAAAGATTTCCAGCATTTCAGGATATTCGGTGGCTGCCAAAACATGTTGATCTTTCAATGTAAACTTCATGATGCGTCGCCAGATCTTGTCCACTGCCTTAAAGTTACGACCCTCCAATGGCATTTGTCTCATAATATCCTCCGAACTGAAAATGGGCTCAAGATACATCCATGTGACCTGCACATTTATCCAGGCATCAACGATATTCTGGATCAGCAACAATCGCGCCTCCCAATCATCAGCCTTCGATCCCAAGGCGTGAATGAAGGGCGAACGTTTCATTGCCTGTGTTTTCATTATGTGATCATCCAGCAACGTTTGTATATCATCGATGGTGGCCAGAAGGTGAGTGTCCGAGTCACGATACTGCAGAACCTCAAACATGACATCTCTCCAGTCCGCCTGCATGTTCTTCAGACCCATATTCAGTTCGTACTCCTTGCCTGCCGCATTCGCAATCTCCTCCAGCTCAGGCAGTATGCTCATTATATCCGCATCAATCATATCCTTCAACGACGGATACAGTCTAGGATTTAGTTGCCTTCCCAATATAGCCGATATCTTATCCCAATGACGCTTCTCCAGTCCATGCCGGCAAATCGAGTCCAACACAGGCAGATAGACGCGGAACTTTTCAATTTTGATGCGCATCTGCTCTGCGGCGCGCTTTGCCACAGGATTGTAAGACAGCTGACGCGACAGCTTGTGCATAATCTAAAGATGAAGATGATGATAACGGCAAAGAGCATAATTAGGTTACAGACGCACTAAGTCAAGTGTCAAGAGTGTTCATGTGTGTGTGTGTGTGTGTGTGTGTGTTGCTTTGACTATTTAAAGTTAGCTTTCAAATGCGTTGCCCTGCCTGCTAAGCCGTCAAAATGGGTGGAAAAAACTCCTCTATCCTCTCTTAGCTAGTTGCTTAATGCTACTCTTCTTTTTTATACCCTGTTGCCAAATGCAAAAAACCGTGTTTACAAAAGTTTACTGCTACTGGAAAGCAGATTAAAACTTAAAGACGTCTCAATTTGGTATATTGAGGTATATAGAATGATGACAGAGTATCAGACAACCGTTGACGTTCACGTATAAAGTTTGTTCATGGTTTTTTGCTAGCGCATTACAGTGTGTCCCCCACTGTGCCCAAAAAAATTCAATTCAACTGACGTTCCCTTTGCGCTTTGAGGTACTTTTTTTCAAATGCCTAACACACACACATACACATACACAATCACACTGTGAAGGGCATAAGCGCTCGCTTAGCTGCCCAAGTTGCCGCCAAATATGCTGGCATTTTTTGCCTGCTGTTGTATACTTTTTGACTGCTCGTTGTACTAAAGTTGTAGTTTTACTAGTTGTTGCCCGGAGGAGGCTTGAGGTTTTTAGTTGCATTTTAGCTGCTACATTGGCTTACAGACGGACTAGTCGACACAGAGACAAAGGGACTGACAGGAACAGACATGCATGGCCAGTGGTACAACTAGCGACCAGCAGCCAAAATCCGACAAGAGAGCTCAAACTCTAGTCGATGCTCGGTGTGTTCGCTGCTCGGTCTTTATTTCCGCCTGCAATGACAACTTGCAACTTCCGATACCGACCAGCAGCAGTAACTACTTACCTTGAACATAGTCTCGATCTGCTCCCGCACGCCATCCGCATTAAGGCATTCGAAGCGCTCAAACATCCTGGCATAGAAAAAAAACGATGTAAATAGAAATAGAAATGTACAAAAAGTAGTTGAGTAGTAGAGTAGTAGAAGCAGACGGCAAGTTCTGTGTGTAAAATAGAAAAGAAAGAAAGCCAGCACAAGCACAAGATTTTCACCAACAGAAACAACAACTCAAATCTGGCTATTTTCCGCTGCACTTCAAGTCAACTTTGTGCTGGCATTTGCATTGCGGATTTGCGTCGTCCAGATTTGAAAATGCCCAGAAGCAGTGACAGCAGAAGAAGCAGCAGCACGTTGCCTCCTGACTGCCTGGCTGGGCACTTCAATTTCAAATATTTTGTCATTTGCGACAAGTGGCCGAAAGGAGCTAAGAGCATACTCAGTGCTCAGGCAGAGACTCGATGTCCTGGTTGTTGTTGTGCTTGTTGCCTCAAATAATTGCAATCGTTTTAAACGTTGCCATTGCTTACCAAATAAGATAATCCTTTTCAAATTCGTACGATGTCTTCCATAGTTTTTCAATTGGTTCCATTTTCTCAACAATTTCGGCCAGTAGCGGAAAGGCGGAGACATCGATCTGCAGCAATCCTTCTTCCATATTTATTGCCTTGGCCTCTCGACTCAGATTCTGTTCAAGACATTATTAAGAGTATCGTATAACAATTATGTGAATCTAACTTATACCTCCATGGTAGTGAAGAGTATGTCTACTGTATCCACACGCTCTTTGAGCTCATCTAGCGTGAGCACATCGCGTATCTCTCGGATGCGAAAACCATCCATGGTACGCTTCTCTTGAATCAACAGCTTCTCGAACATCAGGCGACGCTCTCTGCACAAGATACAACTTAAGTATATTCAAATAGAGTTCTGTGATAAGTTTTATCTTACCTTAATGCGAATTCGAGGTTATCACGCACCACTGACAATCGAGCAGCGCTCAGATCGAGGACTTCTTCTAGCTCGCCGGGCAGTATAAATGTTCGGGAATTCAAATGAATTTCGTCGCCTGTGAACATGAATAGAGGTAGGAAGAAGGTTAGGTTATGTGTGTACTCTACGAGTTCTTAATTAACTGTGCTTAACTCTTAATTAATTGGCTATGCGCGTTTTTCGGAGCAAACTAATTAATTGTGTGTACGTAGAGTATATCTTTGACGACCCTCTCAGTGACAAGTTTGTCTGTTTGTCTGCTCGGCGGTTGTTTCTCGCATTTTGGTGCGACAAAGCCACAGACAGATGGACAGATGGATGAACAGATAGAGAGGACTTGCACACATTGTATTATTTCAAAGATACACACACTCACACACACACACACACCCACACGACACTTGACGATAAATCGCAATTGTACACGTGTGTGTGTGTGAATGTGTAAATATACATATATATGTATATGTGTACATGTGTTGGGGCTGAGGTTTTGTCTGCATTTGTCGGTTGTCAAAGCAACTTTCACACATTCATGAATTTGTTGAACTCATTAAGCTGCATTTTCGGGGGTCTTAGCGCAGCTCAATGTTTGGTGTCTCACCGCAAGTAATTATAAAACCAATTAGGAGACTCGGCTTGTTAGTTGAGGTTAATTATGTTAAGCGTCTCTCAGGCTCGCAGCCACCTCAACCCCTTCGAGGCAAACAGCAGGAATTGTCTAAAACAGGCTAACAGGCAGCTGCACAAATAGCTGCCCAGCCCCCCCTTCATATCCGTCCGTCCTCCGTCTTTCTCAACACTTACTGGTCAGGTATGCATGTGTCAGCAGGAATACGACGCGCTTCAACACGAGCTTGATATCATCTTTTATGGCAAATATGCGCATCTCACGGCACTCGGCTATATAGTTTTGCAGGGCAACCACTTCCGGCGTCTCCTCTGGCCGTTCGCCAGCCTTCATCGACATCTCCTCGAGCTCCTCACAGATGCTGAAGTGGCAGAAAGACAGAACAAGTGCATATTAAAAAGTTATCTATTAAGTAAGTGCAGTCAGCACAAAATAAAAAAAAAACTATGAATGAAAGCAAATTGGCAGCAAGAAGGCCTGAATTGTTTTACTTACGCTCGATTCTCGTTCAGATTGAGCGCCCTGTAAAAGTCAATTATGAAATCGTAGATATTCTTCACGTACATGCGCAGCGATTCTTTAACATGGCGATTATCCAACAGGAACAAATTTAATGGTATGAAATCACGCAGATAATAGGTCGTATCGCTGATGGCGTTCAATTTTTTCATTAACTCCTGAACAACCTGTTGTCCGTGAGAAGAAGAAATAGCAGGGGGCACAACGTTGGGTGAGAGGCATCAGCATCGGAGGGGTGCAGCGGGATGTCCAACGTTTTCATGCGTTTCAAATGAATATGTATTTAATAAAAATGAAATACATACATAAATAAATGTAAATGCATATGTGTTTGCAATAACTGAGTAAGTTCTAGTATCAACTGCTCAACTATCAAATATCCTGTCCAAAAAAATACTTCGGCAAAAGATTAATCTTTTTATAAAAATATTCGAGCTAGCAGTTGCATTTGTGTGCCTTTAAAAACAACCCTATGTCAAGATAGTTTGGAAATTAAGTCTAAAAAGTCACCTAAACAACTAATAATACATTTCTCATACAAAGGTTAAATGTCAAATAGCAATCCAGAATATAATACTGCAACAAAGCCAAATTGTTAGTTATACGTTACAGTATCAATGATATCAGCTTTTATGCTGTCACATACTTTAGCACAACTTTATGATACCCTTTTTTAACCCATTTAATGGCTGGCAGAGTATAAATATACAAGAAAAAAAACCATACACAAGCTTGCATTACATGCATGAAAAAACTGCAGTAACGTTCGCAATCGGAAGCAATTTTTATTATAAATAAATTGCGCAAAAAATAAAAATAAAAATTGGGGAGGAAAATAAAAATTGTCGCTCGTTGCATTCAACTTAATGAATGTGTATTGCAAACGGCTGGCAAGAATGGGTTAATTGAGAGCTATATATATATATATATATATATTATATATTATATATATATATGTGTGTGTGTGTATATATAATTGTTGTTAATGTGCAGCTGTCCAACCAAATATTTTATGTACGGTCGAGGCTAGCAAATGACATGGCAAAATATTTTGTGCACTCGACAGACACGAAATTAGCAAAATCGAACAAAGTTTAATTAACAATGCCAGAAACGAGTTTCAACAGCTGGCATTAACAATGCAAAAGGGTCGGGAGCCTACGACCCCAAAAAACAGACAAACTACAGATACAGATACAAATATATGTATATAGATAGAAAGGCAGACTGCAATCGTTATATATATTATATCTATCTAAACTGGTTCAATTACACAAATTGCCAGGCAGTTGCCGACAGCTTAGTCAGCGAGTCAGTCAGTCAGTCAAAATGTCTGTCAGCAGTTTATTAATATTGCATAATGAAATTTTATGTTAATTCTACGCATCATTGCGTATAATCAAATCGAAATAAATAATTTAATTCATTTCAAGGCGAGACGCAGCCAATTCACCCCAAAGGCATTGTGTTAGTCCATCGGAAATGTTAGGGATGCAAAATCGCCGGCTAATGATTTTGAAGTCTACAAACCTACATACATACATACTGTACTTGCATTCTAATCAGCTTTAATGCGAATAAATAAACACATTATTTATACGCACCACTAGTTCGGGCAGTGTATTTTCAGTCCATATCTTCTCCACCATGGGCATAATCATCTTTTTGAAAAGCCCATAGTAATACTTGTATATGGGCTTTAAATATACGTTAACACCACGCCAATTAGCCTTGACTATTTGCTCAACTTTGCTGCACAGCGATACGAAATCCACATGATACTCATCAATGTAATACAGAGTTCCAAATGTTTCCGGCGCTAAATAAAAAATGATTACAAAAAACACTTAACAAATGATAAACATGTCCTACCTTCACCGGACATGATATATTCGAGACGTGGTATATCGTAACCCACAGCCAACATGTGCCTAAACAGATCCCTAATTATAGTTGGTAACTCAACCATATAGGGATATATAAAGAGTTGGCTGGCGTTCTCCATTTCAAATGTTGCCATATCATCAGGCTCGGGTATCTGTACGTAATAAGTAATGGGTTATTGAATACCACAAGTTAATCGAAAACATTGAGTAACATACAGCGTCTGATGGATTCGACTGTCCCGGTGCCAGAAACGGATCCGCATCGTCAGCATCGAATACATAAATATTTTCATCCTCTCGAACACCGGGTCCAAATTCAATTGGTTCATTGTCAAAATGAGCACCCACAGCAGACACTGTGAGTGTCATCAGTGGCCTTCGACGCAGCTTTGGATCGAACATGCTATATTGGTCCATCTGATTGCCATTCTTATAGCCACATAAAATTTTGAACAAATACGCCAAACTCTTGTTGATCAGACTCTCCAAATGACGTGACATTAAGGCATGTACGCATTTGAAGAGTGTTTGCGCTCTACCTCCATACTTCCCAGTCATGGGAACCAAGTCCTTCCAGCTGTTGCGCATCAGATCCATTAGATCGGCACATCGTGGCAGCCAATCCCTAAGCAGAAGCTATAAAATGAATTGAATATTATTATTATTATTATTAGTTATTATTTCAAGCTCTCCCTTACATCTCTAATTTCGTCACAGCTCTTCTTGACAAAGTTCTGTACAACGTCCGCGTCCAAGGGTCGCTCAGTAAGCAGCACCTTTGATAGGTCGACAATGACCAAGTCACCGTAGAGCTGATGCCACAGCAGATTCAGAGCCTGCACTGCTGGATGCGTCATCATAAGCATTTCGCCAATGCGACTCTTGGCTAAGAGCAAACGTGAGCGCCACGGCACTGGTGAAGTTATGGTTAATGTGGGAAAGTCAGGCGGTTCCACCTCCAGCTGCAGGCGCTTTCGTTCCATTCGGGATCTGAAAGGGAAGCAAGACATTAATTAAGTTTGTGGCTGAGAATTATTTGATGCACTTACTGCAGCAGATAGCGTAGGAACGAGCGCTTGACGTGATAACGAAAATCCTCCTGCAGGTCGATGAGGCACACGATGATTAGAATGGCAAAGTCCAGGCGTATGCTTCGCTCCCCCACAAACAGATAATCCATTAATATTACTTCGGGCGGCAGTTTGGGCCAATGTTTCTGTAACGAGTTAATTAGGCACTGAATCACGGCAGGTAGCACAAACTTTCATATCCAAGCCCAAGGCGACAGCTCTATGTGCATGTGTTGCTCATTAACTTGACTGTGTGTGCACTGATTTGCCAGTTGATAGCAAGTGCTTGACTACTACTATTATAACAGACGAAAGTTTCTACTGAAGCACACGTCAAAACATCAACACGCGTCTCATCACAACTCTCACACACACTCCCTTCCGCTACACTTGGCAGCTTTTCTCTAGGACCTGCTCGCGACGTTCACACGTTTGGGGAGCGTGTTTAATATGTTCTCGTTGCTGACAAACTTTTGGCCCAAAAACTTTTGTGAGCGCGCGTTAAGTTTGCTAATAATGTTGACGTACACGACCAACTCCCACTCGTAGATGGAGTTGGGAGGCAGTCGAGACTATGAGTCGTTGGCAGCAATGTGTTGACATGGACTTACCTCTTCCTGGAGTATGAATCTGTAGGCATCCTGTATCACAGCGTTTCGTGAATCAATGTAACGTATCGCTCGACGTACTAGCCTTGAAGGATATGTTGCCAGCTGCAGCACCGACATCTGTAAGATAAGGCAATATCAATATCTATATCTAATTGTACTTTTTGTAAAGGTCAACAGTTTACAGTTCAACAAGAAATAAATCCCTCTCAAATTGTCACCTTTTACTTTTCAGTTTCTTTGTTTGTTGATTTTGTTTTTAACAACTAATCACGTTATTCATAACTTTGGGCCACACCACACAAACTGACGCCCATAATGTTTACGAGCTATGAATTATATAATTTTTATAAGCACGTTTTTTTTTTTTTTGGCAGCCAAAAGTCAACGCAGCTTAATTTACTCGCACGCTCACGCACACATATTTACTTTGCATTAAGTTTATTATTATCATTTTTTATGTGCGTCTCGGACTCGCAACACTTCAAGCTCGGACACGGACGAGGAGTCCGCCAACGCATAAAAGTTATTTATGTTTGTCGGTTCACATTTTTGATGAGCTTTTTATGATGAGCTGCTGGCAAGGGACTGAGCCCCACTCGTTGCCAACAGCATCGACATCTCTTTCAGAATGTCCTTTTTATTCTTTTTGGTTGTTTAGCATATGTTGGTCAGAGAGTTGCATAATTCAATAGGCTTCTGAACTATTCATGTGGGATGAACGGTTTGCTCCTAACTGTCTACTTACGCTTTTCAAAAGACATTTGTAGCGCTTTTGTATTATCAATGTAAACTTCTCCTCGGCTGCCAAAAGTTTACGTTGATATTCGGTATACAATTTCAGTTTCTGCTCCTCAGGGTCCACCGGCTGCAATGGCGCCATATAAGGAAAGCGTCTGTAATAGAATATAATAATTTTTTTTACACTTTTTTATGTTTGTGTTACTCCTCCACATTCTTACGTGGCTTCCATTCTCTTTAGGCACTGCAGAAACTCCTCGTTTGTGGCAAAGTTGCGGCGATGAATACGCTTTGTGATTATTTTGCATTTGGGCTTGTTCTGTTCAACGATTGATTGAGTTTAATGAACATCATTAATGATGCATCAATTATGAAGTGCATCGCTTACCTGCTTGCGTTGTAGCTTGTCTGCATCGGCACAGGTTTGCTTATCGCTATACTTGAGCAGTCCGTGTTCCGTACTGTGTTCAGCCTCCTCAAGAACAGGAACAATCATCTTGTCAATGATCTTGCCCACACGTATCAGCTCATTGCGACACTCTGTTAAGACAGAAGAGATTTAGTTTATATGTATTTCAACTTTAATTTGTAGTTACCCTGCGGCGTTCGCAGCGCATAATGATCTCCAGCAGTGAACTTTGGCCTCTTGATCCTCTTGTTCAACGTTGTCACTCGCAAATGTCGCGCCGAGGGCGTATTATAAGCGCCTATTAGCTCCGAGGGTGTGCCATATTGCTTGCGAAGTTGATTCGACCACAGGGAGGAGCGTGTGCCGCAGTCAAAGTAAAAGATTCGAACGCGTCTCTGGCAATAAATGTCCAATAGCTTGCTGGTCATTTCATAAATCTCCTGCTCGCTGGGACGCACTGTAGAGGAAGCGGAAGGTGGTCAAAATTTATAATAATGCTGTCGTTGTGTAAACATATTTATTTATTTATTACCGCCAGTCATCCATTTGTCAATCCAGGGAAATTGATTACAAGCTGCGAGCAAAAACAAAGCAAAATACAAAATACAGATGAAATTAAAATGAAAATGGCATGGCATATAATATTTGCACAAGTGAGCTTGATATGTGTGTATTCAACTCACAGCTATGAGTGTGTGTGTGTGTGTGTGTGTGTGTGTGTGTGTGTGTGTGTGTGTGTGAGTGCAGTTTACATATTTGATTTTCTTGTTATTTTTCTGCATCTCGCTCAAAGGCAACCCACAAATGAAATTGTTTTAAATAAAAGTCAATGCAGCAAAAGTTCGCTTTTAAAATGATTAAACTCGCATTAATTTCCATTTCCCCCGGCCATTCGCTTTCTCTGTGTGTGTGTGTTTCTTTCTCTTTCTCTCCGCACTGCAATTTCGCCAATGGACCATCGTCCTGTGCGGCTCGTCCCTCTACTACACTCCACAACCCATGGCTATCATGATGTTTGTCACATTTTTATGCTAATGTTTATCGACAACATGCTTTTATGCCCCTCATATCGCACACACACACACACACACACATATATATGTTGTTCGCTCTCCCATCCCCTTGACATCTATACATTGGCTGATATTAAATATTAAAAAACTATACGTAAAATGAAACATTTTTATCACAAAGTCACCCAAAACAAGTTAAAATTGCACGCAAAGAACCACCACGACAACTGTATACACTAAACCTTCGAATCTTTGGAAATGTTCTAAGCTTTAAGTTAACTTAACAAGTTTAATTAAGTGTGGTTTTCCCACTTTGATAACTTTCTATCCTTAGTACATGTCAAACTTAATCACAATTTGAGTTATGCTCGCATTTTGTCTATAGGGTAAAGGTCCAAAAAATATTCCATGTATAAATGCTAAATAAAATACTATGATAAACATGTAACAAGGGCCGGGCCAATGGTTGCCATGCACTTCTCCGTTCTCTGGTGCGTTTGGAGCCGGGTCCTGTATGTTACACACATTCCCAAAGGATAAATGTCGTACGCATTTGTTTTTTGGTTTCTCGTTTTTTTTGGTTTTTTTTCCCTCCTTTTTTGTGTTTGGGTTATAAAATTTTATGTTTAAAGGATAATGTTTGAAATTTTTATGTTTACAGGTGAGCAATTTTCCAGCGAGCTGCGTCGAAGGGGGGGATGCGGGGGCTTGTCCTGTGTGCATGTTTTTCTCGTTTAATAAAGTATCAAGTGTTATGTTTTTGTGGTTGCTCATTGAATAACATTAAATGTTGTTAGGTTATTTGTAATACCCCCACCAAACACTTCCCCTCGTCACACCCCTTGCTCTACTCCAATGCGCAACTGTTGTTAAATTTGTTTCGTTTGTTGTTGCGGCTTAATTAATACACTCACCCTGACCATGAACGTTGTATGCATGATCTTTGGCATCGCGCAGCATTTCAAACTGTTCCGGCATCACAATATCATGTAGCTCCACCTCCTGCAAGCTGTCGTCGTCGCATTCATCGTATTTTTCCTTCACATTCTCCAGATCGTAATAATGAAAATCAAACTCACGATTGCAGCGTCCAACAATCGTGTCCGTTTGCATGTGGGCTAAGAGAACCCAAGAGTTAGCACTGAGTAGGAACTTAAGGACTTCTACTTACAGATCTTCTCGAGCAGAAACTCCTTAATGGGATCTAGCGGCAGCTCATCGAATTGGTACTTCAGATCGAAGAAGGGACAATCGTTGAGGGGTCGTTTGCCGCTCTTCTTGGACACCTCGACGGTGGCTGCATGTCTCCGGTGGAGTGTTCGCTTTCTACGAAAGTTTGCATCCTGCAGACGGGGATCACAGAATGGACGTCGCTCCGGCGTGATCTTCTTTGAGGCCATATCGGCTTGTTTGGTTGTTTTGTTTTGACGGCAAGACAAAAAAAGTAAACCAAACAGAAAAAAAGTGTGTTGTTCTTGTTGCTTTCTGTGGTTGGGGGGTGCTAAACAGTTTTTTCTGACATTGTTCGCCAGGCACAAAATAAAAAAAATACTGTAATAATAAAAGTTTAGAGCACGGACAGTTGTGTGTGGACAGCACACAGAAGCCGCTCTCTGTGCTTCTACTATACGTGAAATGTTTATAAACAAACTTTGACTGGAGGCAATGGCAACCGGCAGCCGGCAGTCGGCAATGCCAACCCAGCTAACGGTTGCGCTGGTAACCAACAATATACCAGGCCTCCCTACTCCTTCTATTCTCCAGCTTGCTGCCGATACAAAGAGACAGAGAGAGAGATAGAGGGAGAATATAACAAGTAAGAAGGCTCTAGTCGAGAAATCCCGACTAGACTATACCCTTAACCCGATACTTTACGCATACAGTCAGTGCTTGCAAGTATGTGTGAGTGTGTGTATGTATACGCGTATAGGGCATACCTTCTTAATTTCAATACTCCATATCTCCAGTGTTTCTCAACCGATTTCAATAAAATTTTCACAGATTGTCATTATTTAGTCTAGTCTTTCAAACTGCATCAAAAATTGAAGATTTTGTTGTTATCGATCACATGTGTATATCGGAAACGGGAAGAGTTATCGAAAATTTAAAACAAACTTGTACTGCCTAGGAATTAGGCGAGCTTATGTACCAAATCTGGAGTCTCTAGCTCTTATATATATATATATAGCTCATGGCTATATCGACTCGGCTGTTGATGCTGATCAAGAATATATATACTTTATGGGGTCGGAGATGCTTCCTTCTCCCTGTTACATACTTTTGCACAAAACCATTATACCCTTTTTACCCACTTTCATTGGGTTAAGGGTATAAAAAGAGGTATTGGGAGACATGGCTGACACTCCATCAATAGAGCTGCGGCTGCTGCCTGACTCATGCTGCTCAATAATATTTGATATTTCTCTCTGTGTGTGTGTGTGTGTGTCTGTTTACAAACACGGCAACTAGGCAACTCGTCTGTGGAAGCAGGTAACCTGGCAGCAGCAACATTTCTTGAATTGCGCACATTTTTTAATAAAGCGCAACAAATACGAACGAACGTTGAGGACTCTATAAAGAGTACACGTGTGTAACTCATTGCCTGCTAACCATTTTGTGCAAGGACCCCGGAGCTCCTGTTGTATGTGCTGCAGCGTTGAGCGGCAAGGAACGCAGTCGCACTCGTCATTCAATCCTGATTATATAGCTTCAAAATAATAATAATAATAAGTATATGTAATAACAACAAGCCAAGAGTACCACATTCATAACTTACAACTGCATGTGTATGTGCGTGTATGTTTGTGTGTGGATGTGTGTGTGTATGTTGTTGCAACCATAGAAGCTGTTGTGCAACTTACAGCAAAGATACAAATATGTTTCGTACTTATTTAATTGCCACGCCAATCTGTTGGCAAAATGAAATCAGACGGATACAAAGAAATTAATCTAGTTGGGAGCTGTTCCTTTAAATCGATTAAAGTCTAGACACAGACTGATTATTTTACACATTAATTTGATATTCGAATTTCATTTGTAATGAATAAAATTAAAGTACAGTGGGCGTTTTTTTGCTTAGGTGCTTGCAATTGAAGCGAAACAATTGAAGGAAATGGTTTGGCTGCACATCGCACAATTATCACTGCAATTAATTGTGGCAAATTAATTGGAAATTTGATTAATGGTCAAATGCTGTCGTGTTGTGCGTTGCATTGCGTTGCGTTGCGGTGCGGTGCGGTGTCCTATTTACCATTTAGAAGCCATTCAACTTTGACCAATTTCTCTGTGCGCAAGGTGGAAAGAGTGGTGGTACGTGCACATACCACATACATACACTTCGATGTGTGTGTGTGTGTGTTTGTGTCCAGTGACAAGTCGTGGGAATAGCGCAGATCCTATACGAAACAGGCAATCTTCATTTAACCTGCTGTCACGTGCCTAAGCTGCCCCGACTGCAAGCAGGTGTCATGACGAATGGGAACCGGCAGTTGGCAACGGGCAACTGGCAACTGGGCGTACCGCTGCACTGCGTCCAAAGCCATGCGTGACAAATATTTATTAACTGTCAGAGCACTTAGAAAACTGTTGCAATTTCCAATCGAACAGCAGAAGGAGCTTTGCTAAACGAGGAAAAAAATTGAGAAATTGATTCAGGTTGCTCATCGATTGTGTCACAAATAATGATTACCACGCATTTTGTAGCTATATGGGAACTCTGGCAGGAGGTTTGCTCAGTTCATGACACGCATCAAATTGCATTTACAGTTTAGTTTGTCACTGGGTGGTGTAACAAAGGGCTGTCAAAGGGGGCGACAGTCACGTGACCTCAATGCTAAAAATAGGCGAGCTGTGGGTCGAGAAGCGATTACAACAGTAACAACAGCAGCAGCAACATCATTATTAACAAATTCAACGAGCAGAGCGCGGCTTATTGGCAGGCATAATGCGATGACGCTGTGTCATGCACCAGACTGACTGCCTGAATAGTATCCGGCAACAGCTTTAAGATTAAGTTACAAATAACGTATAGTCATATGTTGTTAAGACTTACTGCGAATTCCGAATGCTCTTTTAGAATAAACTACAACTTAAATCGCGTCTCTGGTATTTGCTGCTGTTTTTCAACCAACGGTAAAAATGCACCAAGCATATCGATACAGATCTTCAGCAATATCGATACTTTCTACTTTGATATTTATGCAAAGTGTGGTCACCCATAAAATAAACACAGTCGATAGATTTAAAGCGCACGATAACGTAGTGATCTGTAAGCGATACAGCCCATTGTGAATAGAGTATAATCAGAAGGAGCTGATGGGCTAAACTTTGCCCTTCTTTCGTTTCGTTTTTTTTCATTCATTTTGTACATATTTGTGTTGTGCATGCCGAGTCGCATTTTGCCCACGTGATTAATGGCCAACTGTTAAAAGACGTCGCGACTTGAAAAATTACAGCCAAACACAACGGCAGGGACGTTCGGTATTGGGTGGGCGGCCGCCTTTTTAAAAACAGCCTGTCACACGTGTAGCCAAAAGGGGCAAGGGCCACGCCGCAGACAGGACGGCTGCTGCGTATCATTGCCGCAGGATCAGCAAACGGAGTCAGACGCACGTAAAAGATGCAACAGGAGCCAGAAGCAAATGCCGTGTGATTTACACGCAACAGCAGCAGCAGCAACAGTAAGTAAAGGGGATTCGCTGGCTGGGTTTGGGTGGGTTTGGTATTGTCGTGCAAATTAGGGGTTGACTCGTTGCGACCCAGGCTATTGTCGGAGGCCAATGCCGCACACTACGACTGACTGTCAATTGAAAACGTGCCAACAATTTGCAACGACGATTAATCGTGCAACTGCCAAACTCACAAGCTAAACAGTTGCCTCCTCCTTGTGGCTGGATGTGCACGAGGATGTTGCCGTTTGCTGCTGCATGTTTGTCGCATTTAGAGTTTTGTTTACGACGTTACGGCCAGTTACGAGCCAAGTTGCGTCGACGAAGCATTTGACTAATTTGTGCGTTTGAACTTTATTATGCGTAGAGCTATTCTCCTTAAGCCCACCAACCACGCCCAAATGTCAACCCACGTTCTGCCGGTGCGTAAGTCTAATGAGCACTTAATTCCCAGCCGCTAATTGGCTTAAATCAGAAGTTTAACTAACTCTCCCACACAATCTCTCTCGCTCTCTCTCTCTCGCTTAAAGATTGTAATCGTCTATTGTGAATGTGTTCAGTGGAATCTGTTTGTTAATTTTGCATCAGTCATAAATTCAGGCGAATTTATCTCTAATTTCATTTGATTATCATTAATAACAAAATTTAACAATAGCTGGTTAATAACTTACGCAGCTTCAAATGACAACAGAATAAAAAAAATATGTGTGTGTGCAATTTGAATATGAAATATAATCATTTGAAAAATACACACACACTGTTACACACACACACATACACACACTTGGGGCCATCATTAAAGGCTTTTGTATGCAATTACATGCTGCATTGAGCAATCATAAATTAGCTTATGGAAATATCCAATATGTAACAGAAAAAAAAAAGAATTGTAAAATAAAATTAAAATTAACATAAAGGTATTTTGCAGCAAACAATTTAATGTCAATGCATAATGAAAACTGAGTTCTCGTTCATATCGGCATTAATAATACAAATTTGCAGTTTCGTTTTTTTACTTTTTTGTTATTATTATGAATTTTTCATGAAAACACAAACAACTCAGCAATAATTGGGAAGCGAAATTTCTCAATCCATAAGCTGTAAACTGCCAATAATACTTATATATAGTATTTGCTTTTAATGTCAACAATAATGAAAGCAAATAGCTCGAGTAACTCGAGCAGCAATTTATTGAACATGTGTTTCAAATCGAATAATGACAAACTGCAAAAAAAAAACAAGTAAGAAGGCTCTAGTCGAGAAATCCCGACTAGACTATACCCTTAACCCGATACTTTACGCATACAGTCAGTGCTTGCAAGTATGTGTGAGTGTGTGTATGTATACGCGTATAGTGCATACTTTCTTAACTTCAATACTCCACATCTCCAGTGTTTCTCAACCGATTTCAATAAAATCATTTCACAGATTGTCATTATTTAGTATAATCTTTCAAACTGCATCAAAAAGTTTTCCAAATTGAAGATTTTGTTGTTATCGATTACATGTGTATATCGGAAACGGGAAGAGTTATCGAAAATTTGAAACAAACTTGGACTGGATTGGATTAGGCAAGCTTATGTTTCAAGTCTGGAGTCTGTAGCTCTTATAGTCTCTGAGATCGACGCGTTCATACATACGGACGGACGGACGGACGGACGGACGGACGGACGGACGGACAGACGGACAGATGGACATGGCTATATCGACTCGGCTGCTGATGCTGATCAAGAATATATATACTTTATGGGGTCGGAGATGCTTCCTTCTGCCTGTTACATACTTTTGCACAAAACCATTATACCCTTTTTACCCATTTTCAATGGGTTAAGGGTATAATAATTATACAAATATTCACTTGTTATTTAATAAATATTTCAGCTAGCTGACTGTGAAAAGTTTAAAGACTCCGCTACGAGAGAATATTTTAGCTTAGTTTGACAACAAAATCGGGCAAATATTTGTGCGAACATCTTGAAGATACACAACAAACTATGTGTATACACACACACACACTGTGTGTGTGCTTGTTGAATTTTGCAATGCGTAGCTCAAAATTTTGCAACGCTAAATTGTTTCTGGTCTGTGTTTTTGGGTCAACTTCATTGTAAAGTTTGTCAAAATATGCTCGAAAATATTTACTCATGAGCTTGTTTAGTTAATCCATAAACAAAAATATACAACTTGGCATGTCCTGACCATGTTGCTATCCCTAGCCAGCACTCCTTCGGCCTTCCCCCTGCGTTTGTTCATTGGCCAAGACAATGCAACATTTAAGAAAATTTAAGCCGCAGGCGACTTAAAAACGAGATGAGTCCCTTTTTTTTATTTCGACTCGAAAGGCAGAGCATATGATTTAGTCGTCGTCTGTGCTTTGTTCTTGTTCTATTAAGGATTTGGCTTGCCTTTTGACGTTTTTGTTGCCTGCTGTTGTTGTTGTTGTTGTTGTGCTGCTCAACGTTTTTTGGGAGCTGACAAAGGGCCAAAACCCCACAGCCGGATGACTGTGAGGCCAAAACCAAAGCCTCTGAGATGGATAGACAGGCAAACAATTGCTGTTTGTATCCCAGTTAGCTTTGGTGCCTGCTTCAGCTGCTCCTTCCCCTCACCGGCTCCGGTTGTACAAATTAGTTTCTAATACCTTCAAGTCAAACAGTTGGAGGCCAACAGCAGACAAACAAATAAACACACACATCTGGCTCACAATCTTAGCCACAACAGTCTCGGTCGGCTTCAGGTTTTGGTAGCGTTGCAACAGCGACACGCCCCCACTTTGAACGCCCACACAAAATCACTTGAGCGTGCTTACGGCATGTGTGTGCGTATGTGTTTAGCTGATTGTGTGAGTGTGTGCTTGTGTGTTGGTTTTCTAATTACAAGAAACGCCCGATTGATTTCCAGTAAATTGTGTTTTAAATAGTTTCATTTAGTTTTGCTTAACAATTGACGGCAAAACAAATCCTTTCCCCTCCGAAAAGTAGTCTAAAGCAGATTGCGTAATGTTGCGGTCACCGCCCACTTTCCCCCTAATGAGCTATCTGATAGCTTTTTCTACGCTCTGCAAAAATAAAACCAAACAAAAAAAAATTACCTTCTGCACTTTAGTTCTTAGAGTCAAAAGTTTGTAATTAAATTTGATTTCTCCTTGTCGAAAGTAAGTCAATATTGTGGACTCATGCATAATGTAAATTCAATTAAAGAGCTTGAAATTGAGGCTTGAAGTGTATTAAAAATTCAACCAAGACAATTGCTTGACCTTAGATTGCATGAGAAATATATGTATGTACAATGTATTTAGCCATAACTTTGACAGACGGCAATAATAAGCTACAAATGACTTGAGGGGGTTTATAAGCGAACCGACCTTATGGATAATAATACGGGGCCACATTTGCATAACATTGGCCAAAAAGAGTTGAGAGACAGGAACGAGGATGTGAACGTGGACGACGTTGACGATGACGATGACAAGGGGAGCAGCGTTTAAATCAAAAAAGTTGCCACAATGAAAGCGACGGCAACTGCTTAATAAAAGAAAATTATGCAAATTGCTAATAAATTATAGTGAGCTCGCGAACGACATGTAAAATAATAACCGGCGAGAAACCAAAAAGAGAGAGAGACCAACTCTGGGAAGTGGAGAGTGGGACAAGGAGTGGAATGCGGGATGCGGGTGAATTGAATTACAAATGTGAGAACATACAGACACAATGGAACAGGGAACTGAATTGTAGGGACAGGAGGTAGTTATGAAGCGGTTGTGGACACGGACACAACGGCGCTGAAAAATCATTAAAATAATAAAGAGCTCGCTGCTCTGTGCTTGTAAGATATTAAGGAGCAGGAGGAGGAGGAGGAGGAGGATGTTGTCGTCGAGCAGCAGGACATGCAGAAATGAGAGGCAGGACGCATAAAGCAGGAACGCAGGACGCTGTCGCATTAACTGGCGAAATGGATAATGGCGAAACTTTTTGACATTTATTGTGTTTGTGTCGAATGTTTATTTATGATTGCATGTCGCGCATATTTACATTACAATGCCCATAACTAACGGTTCCCCGAGCCAAGCATATCCTTGTTTGCGTACGACTATGCGTATGCGTATGCGTATGTATATGGTTAGCAAGCAGTATGCGTATTAAATTAATGATACTTTCTAGTTCATAAAATTCGTTATATGACCGACGTGAACCCGCTTGAGTCGGATATGATTTTGGTTGGAGTCGGAGTCGGAGTCCTTGCTTCGGGTTCGGTTTCGGCGTATGAATGTCAACGTCAAACACACAAATCAAATAATCACATAAATGAGAGCACACGCATGTGTTACTGTATCTGTGTGTGTGTGTGTGTGGGTATGTTCTGGTTGTGTCTATTGAATTGTAACAAATTGATTGTCATAAAACATCGTTTATATTATATTAGAATGTGGCATTGGATGTTCATGCTTCAGTTCAGGCAACAAACCGTCGTTGCCGTTGCAGAATATTTCACAAGTGGCGCTGTGAATGATTGCGATAAAGATGGTAAGCAGCGCTAAGAGTTTCATTTAGGGAGTAAGAGAGAGAGAGAGAGAGAGGGGTGTGAACCAGAGAGGGAGAGCGACATTTAAGGAGACTACACAGAGAATTTATGACTGTTTACGACAGATTGCACACTCCATTTGTTTTGTTTACCACATTCTAGCACTTGACACACTTTCCCGAGAACCTTGACGAGAGAACTTTTTGTTGGCCCAACTCTCTCTGAGTCCCCCTCCCTCACACTTTCCCTGTTCGAGTGTGTATTGTCATTGTCTTCGCTGCTTTCCTGCTTTAATTAGTTGCCGTTTGGGCCGCTTGGGGCAGTGCCCCAAAGCAGCAGCAGCTGTGCCACTGTACGAAGAAGAAAGTGCCCCAAAACATCATATGCATGATTTGTGAAGAACTTTCAACTGTCCCTTCACGAGAGTGGGTGAAGCGAGAATGGGAAGAGGATGAAATGGTTGGCAAGCTGCCGTCGAGCTGCTTGTTTTTGGCCAAGTTTATGAATTTCATAGCCAAAGTTTTTCAACATGCGCGCAATTTGTAAGCTGTTGTTTGCTTCTTTCAACTTTTATATTTCTAGCAAAAATAGTATCTTTGATATTAACAGAATTTACAAGCAAGTTATTACCAAGTTATGCTAGCCATTAAATAGTCCCGGATCGCTCAATTAGCCGATAATGCCAGGGACATGGCGAGATAATGGTTATTGCCTTCATTTCAACTATAGGAAGATAGCGACAACAGAAATATACATATAAATTGTATTTGATTGCTTGTTGAACTTCGTAAAAACAAAACTGAGATCATAAACATGTCGTAAGTACGCAATATTTTTGGCTCATGTACGTCATGATATCATGGATTAGAACAAAGAACACACAGAGCTGAACATGAGTCGACCTTTCAATATATCGCATTTGTCCGTTGGTTCGTTGAACTATACCGTAGTACGCAAACTACCGATAGCCACTTGAGATAATTAATCTTGAGAAGCAACTATTATTAATAAGATACTCTTATAACAGTCGAAATCACGCCAAAAGTCTTGCTGCTGTCATTAAGATCTTAAATATTATTATTTTTTTGCATTAAAACTTATTGTATGTAGTTTTTTGACCGTGAAACATTCGAACCCACCAAATGAAAGTGAAACAACGTTTTTAGTTCCGCTCTCTGCCGAGGCGCTAACCAGCTTCCAAACCAAAAACAGCATCAGTAACAGCTGTGATGATAACTGAGGCCGCAGCAACGCCAACAACCGAGGGGTAGGGGCGTGGGCACTTGAGGGCCTAAGTGGCACCATGTGCGAGCTTTTGGCTTGCAAATGCTCTGCTTGTCTTAATGACCAGTTAGAGCCGCATTGAAGCTGGGCTTCAGCAGCGCTGCTGTTGTGGCTTCTATCGATGTCGTTGCTATTACTGTTGCTGTTGCTGTTGCCGGGCCTTTTGTTGTTATTTTGAGGGGACAAACAAAGTGCTGGTCATTGTTTGGCTTATGTGTGTATACGCGGCGCTTGGCAAACATTAGAGCGTATAAATATGCCGACAAATTGCGACTATTAATCATTCGACCCATAGATTCCATCGATAATACAATTAGCGTGGAGATCTATACTAAAATGGTATGTAACCGAGGATTTCCCACCAGGATCTATTTTTTTAAGCGCTCAATCGTTAAACATTATTGCAGAAACTCTTCATTGCGTGCATGTTTATTGCCGCAGCGACGGCTGCAGTGATTCCTGTCGAACAAACCAGGCACCGTCGCGATGTCTCCGAGATCGTGAATGAGTATATCCCACCCCTAGAGGAAGTTGGGGTCGATGCTCCCAATGCGGACATTGCCCAAGACTCTGCTGCTGTTGGCGAAGATGGCTATCGCTACAAAACAGTTCGTCGTCTTAAATACCGTCAGCGTCGTGATGTCTCAGAGATTGCCAACGATTACCTACCTCCCTCTGAGGAAGTTGCCACAGAAACTCCTGCTGAAGAAGTCGCCCAGGATTCCGCTGTTCTCAGTGATGATGGATACCAATACAAGACTGTCCGCCGCCTGAAGTACCGTCAACGTCGTGATGTCTCCGAAATTGCCAACGAGTACCTGCCCCCTTCAGAGGAAGCTCTCACTGAATCTCCAGTTGAGGAAGTCGCCCAGGATTCCGCTGTTCTTGGTGATGATGGATACCAATACAAGACGGTCCGCCGCCTAAAGTACCGTCAACGTCGTGATGTCTCAGAGATTGCCAACGATTATTTACCTCCCTCTGAGGAAGTTGCCCCTGAAACTCCTGCTGAAGAAGTCGCCCAGGATTCCGCTGTTCTCGGTGATGATGGATACCAATACAAGACTGTCCGCCGCCTGAAGTACCGTCAACGTCGTGATGTCTCCGAAATCGCTAATGAGTACCTGCCTCCCTCTGAGGAAGCTATTACTGAAGCTCCAGTTGAGGAAGTCGCCCAGGATTCCGCTGTTCTCGGTGATGATGGATACCAATACAAGACTGTCCGCCGCCTGAAGTACCGTCAACGTCGTGATGTCTCAGAGATTGCCAACGACTATCTGCCCCCTTCAGAAGAAGCTATCACTGAAGCTCCAGTTGAGGAAGTCGCCCAGGATTCCGCTGTTCTCGGTGATGATGGATACCAATACAAGACTGTCCGCCGCCTGAAGTACCGTCAACGTCGTGATGTCTCCGAAATCGCTAATGAGTACCTGCCTCCCTCTGAGGAAGCTATTACTGAAGCTCCAGTTGAGGAAGTCGCCCAGGATTCCGCTGTTCTCGGTGATGATGGATACCAATACAAGACTGTCCGCCGCCTGAAGTACCGTCAACGTCGTGATGTCTCAGAGATTGCCAACGATTATTTACCTCCCTCTGAGGAAGTTGCCCCTGAAACTCCTGCTGAAGAAGTCGCCCAGGATTCCGCTGTTCTCGGTGATGATGGATACCAATACAAGACTGTCCGCCGCCTGAAGTACCGTCAACGTCGTGATGTCTCAGAGATTGCCAACGACTATCTGCCCCCTTCAGAAGAAGCTATCACTGAAGCTCCAGTTGAGGAAGTCGCCCAGGATTCCGCTGTTCTCGGTGATGATGGATACCAATACAAGACTGTCCGCCGCCTGAAGTACCGTCAACGTCGTGATGTCTCCGAAATCGCTAATGAGTACCTGCCTCCCTCTGAGGAAGCTATTACTGAAGCTCCAGTTGAGGAAGTCGCCCAGGATTCCGCTGTTCTCGGTGATGATGGATACCAATACAAGACTGTCCGCCGCCTGAAGTACCGTCAACGTCGTGATGTCTCAGAAATTGCTAACGACTACCTGCCCCCTTCAGAGGAAGCTATCACTGAAGCTCCAGTTGAGGAAGTCGCCCAGGATTCCGCTGTTCTCGGTGATGATGGATACCAATACAAGACTGTCCGCCGCCTGAAGTACCGTCAACGTCGTGATGTCTCAGAGATTGCCAACGAATATTTGCCCCCTTCAGAGAAAGCTATCACTGAAGCTCCAGTTGAGGAAGTCGCCCAGGATTCCGCTGTTCTCGGTGATGATGGATACCAATACAAGACTGTCCGCCGCCTGAAGTACCGTCAACGTCGTGATGTCTCAGAGATTGCCAACGAATATTTGCCCCCTTCAGAGGAAGCTATCACTGAAGCTCCAGTTGAGGAAGTCGCCCAGGATTCCGCTGTTCTCGGTGATGATGGATACCAATACAAGACTGTCCGCCGCCTGAAGTACCGTCAACGTCGTGATGTCTCAGAAATTGCTAACGACTACCTGCCCCCTTCAGAGGAAGCTATCACTGAAGCTCCAGTTGAGGAAGTCGCCCAGGATTCCGCTGTTCTCCGTGATGATGGATACCAATACAAGACTGTCCGCCGCCTGAAGTACCGTCAACGTCGTGATGTCTCCGAAATCGCTAATGAGTACCTGCCTCCCTCTGAGGAAGCTATTACTGAAGCTCCAGTTGAGGAAGTCGCCCAGGATTCCGCTGTTCTCGGTGATGATGGATACCAATACAAGACTGTCCGCCGCCTGAAGTACCGTCAACGTCGTGATGTCTCAGAGATTGCCAACGATTATTTACCTCCCTCTGAGGAAGTTGCCCCTGAAACTCCTGCTGAAGAAGTCGCCCAGGATTCCGCTGTTCTCGGTGATGATGGATACCAATACAAGACTGTCCGCCGCCTGAAGTACCGTCAACGTCGTGATGTCTCAGAGATTGCCAACGACTATCTGCCCCCTTCAGAAGAAGCTATCACTGAAGCTCCAGTTGAGGAAGTCGCCCAGGATTCCGCTGTTCTCGGTGATGATGGATACCAATACAAGACTGTCCGCCGCCTGAAGTACCGTCAACGTCGTGATGTCTCCGAAATCGCTAATGAGTACCTGCCTCCCTCTGAGGAAGCTATTACTGAAGCTCCAGTTGAGGAAGTCGCCCAGGATTCCGCTGTTCTCGGTGATGATGGATACCAATACAAGACTGTCCGCCGCCTGAAGTACCGTCAACGTCGTGATGTCTCAGAGATTGCCAACGAATATTTGCCCCCTTCAGAGGAAGCTATCACTGAAGCTCCAGTTGAGGAAGTCGCCCAGGATTCCGCTGTTCTCGGTGATGATGGATACCAATACAAGACTGTCCGCCGCCTGAAGTACCGTCAACGTCGTGATGTCTCAGAAATTGCTAACGACTACCTGCCCCCTTCAGAGGAAGCTATCACTGAAGCTCCAGTTGAGGAAGTCGCCCAGGATTCCGCTGTTCTCGGTGATGATGGATACCAATACAAGACTGTCCGCCGCCTGAAGTACCGTCAACGTCGTGATGTCTCAGAGATTGCCAACGAATATTTGCCCCCTTCAGAGGAAGCTATCACTGAAGCTCCAGTTGAGGAAGTCGCCCAGGATTCCGCTGTTCTCGGTGATGATGGATACCAATACAAGACTGTCCGCCGCCTGAAGTACCGTCAACGTCGTGATGTCTCCGAAATCGCTAATGAGTACCTGCCTCCCTCTGAGGAAGCTATCACTAAAGCTCCAGTTGAGGAAGTCGCCCAGGACTCCGCTGTTCTCAGTGATGATGGATACCAATACAAGACTGTCCGCCGCCTGAAGTACCGTCAACGTCGTGATGTCTCAGAGATTGCCAACGATTATTTACCTCCCTCTGAGGAAGTTGCCCCTGAAACTCCTGCTGAAGAAGTCGCCCAGGACTCCGCTGTTCTCAGTGATGATGGATACCAATACAAGACTGTGCGTCGGCTAAAGCTGCGCCATCGTCGTGCGCTGTAAAACCGCATACTTGAAGCTGACTGTATACGATTAGAACCATTTATCCCCACCAAGCCCTACTAGGTCGTAAGTAAGAATCCTGTTTTGCCATTATTTAACGATTGAAATCAACGAAATAAATCCAACAAAATTGTTATAATATACACGCGGCATGGGTCATTGTTTGTTTCAACGGTGGTACACACCTGGCGGTTGAAGGCAACAGCAGTTGGCAGGGTCCTCAACGTTTTCATAAATTGTATACCTTTTCGCTTAGTTATGACAGCAACAGTTAAGCTTATGGCTCAGCGCACAAGAACGCAATTATCCAGAAGCGACGGCAGCAAAAAAGGCTCAACCGGGCTGGGACGGACACCGCCTTAGTCGGGGTAACTTCAACGAACTCTAACAAATACTTTAAGCTATGCTTTTGAAGATGTTAATCTCATGTCAAGTCCACTTTACACACGGCGTTAAGGGTTCGGCCAGTGTGCGGCAGCGGACGGCGAACAACACTACTAACAAGGACAAAGTCGTCCATTGATTTGTGTATATGTATGGGTGTGTGTGTGTTGTGCTGTTTGGTGTTGGCAGAAAAAGTTGTTAAGTTAAAAGGCATTTGAACCGCAGCGGCTAGGATTTCGGTCAGTGCGCCTTTTGGGTCTAACAACTTCCTTTGCACGCGCCCCAAACAACTCACTAGCCAAAAAAAAAAAGAAGAAAAAAATGTGACCCAGCGGCCGGCCAACTAATAATAATTTATCGATCCCCTAGCTAAAGTAGTCACATACGTGGCCCTTCCTATGATTTATGGCGCCAGAGAACGTTTATATGTTATAGTATAGTGTATGGGTGGGCGTGCCCGAAAAACAAACTCAGTGAAAGCCAAGGTGCCAGGCAGACGGGCAAGCGTACAAAGGGGCAAACTTAGCTGACGGGGCAGTTCTGCAGCTTTTGTGCAGTGCCAAATTGGTTTAATGTGTGGTTAGACAACTTATTTAACGTTTTTCAAGTGGTTAGCAGGAACATGTCAGCCAGCAACCCATCCGCCCTATCGCTCAGGTGCCCCACACGGCCACATGGTTCTTTTTTCTGTTTTCTGTTTTCTGTTTGCACACATAAATCATGCAATGGCAAAGAAACGGGTTACTTATTCACATATCGTGCATATACATGTGTATTTATGTAACTGTAACTGACAACGGGCTAGCCCTGAGGGGGAGACTGCACTCGAATAAAAGCACTGGAGACACACTCATAAATCAGAGAGTGCTATCAAGGCGACGTTATGACATCATTAAAACAATTATCAACGCTGAATTATACGAGTCCGATATAAGTGTATATAGCTTGAGAGCAAACTATTTTAATGGCCTTGTGAAAAATATGCGAACTTCACAGCGGAAATCACATAAAATTTTATGAATTATTTCAAATATTTTCAATTACTCGATCGAGGGTCGACTGTTGAGAGTCGAGTGTCCACAGCCGACGACAGGCACAGAGAGTCACCCCAACTTAGAAAAATAGAAGACGATAAAAAACCGCATAAAGAAATTTATGCGCCATTCAAGCGTAGCACATTAACACATCCTAACAAGGAGGAGAAGCAGACCCGCAGTACGAATGCGAAGAGAAGTCCTTCAACTTGACTCCATAAACAGCGCAATGAAAGTGAAAATATGAGACTCATAATGTGCCCATGACAACAACTGCTTCAATATTTAGCTTGATTAAAATTCAAAAGGTCTTCAGTTCAAAAACTGACTGTTCTTTCTTTGTCCAACTTGCAGTCATAATTCAGCATTTATTGCGCCATTATCACAAATACCGAGGGTGAACTAATAAGCCCCAAATCTCCTCCCTCTGTTTTGTACGCTAGCCAAAATCCATTTTGTATAGCTCCGTGGCTGATTAGCCAGCACATGCAAATAAACGCGATTCTCCCTACGCTGGTTTGCTCAGCTCGCATTACAAAGCAAGTCCAACCATGATTTGGTGTGGTTAGCAACAACTTTATGGCCGCAATATATAATTTATTCAATGCCATTTGGTGTTCGGGGAGCACACATGACAAGCAATTGACATTTTTTTTTGTGACTTTTGAGAAACTATAAAATGTGCAGCTCTCCACAGCACAACATCACACAGCAAACCGGCCAGAGCCAGACCAAGCCAAGGCGTAATGATGACGGCCAAAACGACCACAAGAGCTTAAGGGGGAGCGGAGGAGGAGACTTGGTAGAGGGTAGGGAAATAAAACGTAACCCACACGAAACATTTGTTGTTCGACAAAATAATAAAGTTGCGCCTGATTATGTTTGTGTTAGCGCGGCTGTCTTGTCGCTCAGTGTATGTGTGTATGTGTGTGTGGGTGTGTGTGTGTGGCAGTAAGAAGTAAATACGAGATACGACAACAACTGAACTAAAATTGTCAGCGTCATATATATATATTTATGTAACAGGACTTACAGCACATTACATATCCCAGCCACGACTACAGACAGACTTCATACATGCTCCATGGTCCATGGACACCGCAAACGTAAAGGACAACGAGGACTCAAACGTTGACGTTGTCAGTGACGCCCATTCTTTGCTCCAGTTGCTCCACATTGCCGTTCGCCGTTCGCCATTTGTGTTGCTCGTCAACGGCAATGGCCGTATGCCGGATATCCTTTTTGACATGTCATTAAATTTTATATACACAATAATTTTTCACAATTTGCTTTATGGCCATTTTAAGAGTCTGTCCAATGTGTGCGTTGAATATATTATATATATATACCACACCGAAGAGTGCAAAACAAACAACAACAAATAACAAGTTAAATATTTATTGAATGCAGACAGAACTCAAGCAGAACCCAAGGCAGGATTATACTGAAATAGAAAAAAATGCTCGCCACACACATGTCGACATTAAATTGGAAACTTGTTGACGTTCCACTTAATCTATTCATAACTCTTCAAGTCCAACATTACTTATCCCAATTAAACTAACAATTAGCTAGAACAATTGCCTTATTAGGCAGTCAATATGTTTTGGCTCGATTGCAATTTAAATGTATATTGCCTGCTCTTTAAGCACTTCGCTGAAACATTTCTATTTGATTGCTAATCAGCTTTAGCAGCCGAATGTCGAAGCAACAAACCACAATATGATTATTGCCCAAAGACTGGTCATAAAAACTAAACGCTTGCCGAAAACAAATACAATCTAGGGATATCTTGTTTAGTTCAATTGAACGGATAATTCAAATGAACAGCTCAACTCGAGTTCGTTTCTCTAAGAACAAGCCCTCAATTCACTTAGAAATGAACGACTGAACGGAATGATCGAGAACTTACAGCTCTGCTAAGAAAACGGAATTTCAGTTTAGCATACACTATACAATTTTACGGTCATTAAATATTATTTGAAAGTCGAAGCCACACAGATAACACAACTGGTCAGAACTTAAGCCTTTGTTTGTTGCTTTGTTCGTTTGTTTGTGTGCACGGCAAATGGTAAAATTAGACGTTTTATTATGATATAGTAACTGTGCTGTGCGGTTCCAGTGTTCCTGCTCCTATGGCTTACAATCGATTTGGCATTATGTGGCATTAGAGAAAACGAAGCCAAATAAAACATTCAGGCAACGCAATATTCGAGTAGAGCGTGCAAAGTGAACTTGAAAAGGCTTTAAATGCGCTGCGGAATGGCAGCCAGAAAGCTAGTCAATGATACCAGAAGTGTGTGTCACTTGAAGCAGGACGTATTGTGTGAAGAAAGGGGTAGAACGGGTGGAGGGAGATGTGCGTTCAATGTGCTAGTGAAGCTGCAACGTCAACGTTTGCATGCCACAAGGATGTCATATGTAGTTGTAAGCCAGAGACAGAGCCAGTCAGTAGTTGACTCACACTTTGGCAATAAAGGAAATCTTCTTACAAAACATTCGCTTAAGTTTATTCAAACAAACTTAGATAACACACGCACACATACAGAGACACACATGCACACACTGCTTCCTGCTGTGTGGCAGAGACAAAGACGCTCCAATCAGTCAAGCGGAATAAGCAGCGCCGCACGAGCAGACTCGTAATACGGCCTCAACGAACTTTTCCCACCTAGCACATACGACATCGAGTCGAAACATCGGGGCATCCTTCTGGTGCCTAGATCCACTTTTGCACTCCTCCAATTACAATGTCTTTTGTTTTATACACATATATATATTTGACTCTTACCCAGGCTAAACGCTCACTTTCTCTCCCATTCTTCGTCGTCGCTGGCCATTTTGTGCGTTTGCTACGTTTGGTCGCACTAAATGGATAAGTGTGTGTGTGTGTGTGTGTGTGTGTATGACCGAGGAGCAGTTCAAAACCATGATTACACTTCAATCTATTTTCTTTGGCAGTGTCTCTTTTTGGCTTGCCCATTTTGTTTTATGTCTGTATGTCCGTCCGTGTGTGTGTGTGTGTGTGTGTGTGTGGGTGAAATGAGCAAAACAACAAAAAAAAATGGCATTGTGTTAAGAAAAATGCGTTTCAAAAGATATAAAATGTTAACATGACCAAAAAAAGCTATGGGACAGCCCACACGCCCAGCCATCGTATTGGATATAAAACATTGAATTTAATCAAAAAGGATTTAGTTGGGCTGCATGTGTGCGTTTGTGGGTGTGTGTGTGTGTGTGTGTGTGTGTGTGTGTGTGCGTGGGATTCACCACTAACATCCTCATCGAGCAATGGGTTACAGGCCTTCCTTGACCTTGCGCCTTGAAAATTCCGCGCAGCCACGTGCCACAACATCGTCTCTCGAATTGGCTATAAAAGTAAAGAAATAGCTACTTCTACTTTTACATGCATATATGTAAGTAGTTTGAAGTAATATGTGGTAGTAAAGAGTGTCTTCATCTGTACTGTGACATTACGCGAAAGTAATTTTGTTGTAAGAGGGTCATCCAATTGAATCATTCTGCAGTAAACGGGTTGATCACGGGTTGTAACTATAACTATTATTTCGTAATAATTTAAATTGTTAACAGATTTTACAAAAAACTCGACAATTTATTGTTGATTAATTATGTGATTTTAGTGACTAGCCTTATAATTATTTAGTGTGCATTAAATACTTTTTGTTTTTAAAACAATTAATTTGTGCGAATACAGTAATGAATAACCAATAATTAGGTCTCGTGTAATCAGAAATGTTAGTCGTGTGTCTAGTTAAAGCCCTATTGATAAATTAATTGCTACTTTAGTTCGCAGCCAGGAAATGCTCTTCAAAAAAAAAACGTTGCATGCTTTTAGGCTTTCATTGAAAATGAATGGCAACCATTTTGAAAGTGAAAGAAAAAAAATGTTGTTGGTTGCAATTTGCAGCCAATATATAATTAAGTTATTGTGACAACAACAAAAAAGAGTAAATGCTAAGCGTCGAGCGGAAGCGGGCGTCGCCACCAGGCCAGCGGGTATCGTCGAGCAGGGGGAAAGCGGTGAGAGAGATAGAGTTTAAACAACCAACCAACGAAGCGACAACAACACCACAACCAGTTGCAAGGCCTGATTTAGTCCGTCTAGCACCAGTCGGCCTCTCTGGGCTGTATGTCTGGCCAACCACCACAACGTGGCAATGCAAAGTTGCGTGTGCTTCCAAAAATCTGACTGCAGATCCCAGACGCCAGACCCCTGGAGCTGGAGCTGTGTGCTGTGTTCGACCCTATGGCTCGTGTCGTGGAATTATATTTCCTATGGGCGGTATTTTGAGGCCCGCCTCCTAGCACACACATAACTGCCAGCGATTGCTCAGACGGTATAATTTGTAATCACGTTGAGTGCAGCGGCAGCGGCAGTGGCAGCGACGTTGACTCTTACCCGAAAAAAACGCCGGGGGTTGTCCGGCCTGGTCTGGCACCCTGTCACCCCTTTGCCACTCTTCTTCCGGTGCTGCTGTGGCAAGTGGTTGTTGACTGCCTGATGCTTAGCAAGGTCTTAGCTGTTATTACGCTCATGTGTCACTTTTACAGTGCCTGCCAGCTAGCCACCCAACCACCCAGCCAGACAGCCCGCCAGCCAGCCAGCTAGGCCTTCTCTTTCACACACACACTGTTGCTGCATTGCTCATATTTTATTCAGCATCTGGCTGCTCTCGAGGATTTGCTACACTCTAGCTGTTGCATTCACACACTCTTTCATCTCTTTCTTGCTTTTGGCTTTCATTTTTTATGGCGTCTACAGACGTTTTGCCAAGTTAATCTCCGGTTTGTTTTCCTGATAATGGGTTTGTCAACGCTACTTTGTGAGAATTCCCTCTATTTGAGTACAGAGTTCATCTGTCTCTCTGTACCTGTGTGTCTGTGTGTGTGTGTGTGTGTGTGTGCGTGTGTGTTCGTATGCAATTGTAGTTGTGTCTGTTTTGGGCCTGGTTGTCTGTTGGCTGCTTTCGTTTTTCAACGCCACAGAAATAATGTTGAGAGTACTTTACTTTTGATGTTTGTGAACAATGAAATACCCTGTAACTGTTTAATTTGAACCATATAGGTTTCAAAGTCCTCTTAAAAGTCTTGTTTAATATCAATGACCTTATATTTGTATCCCCTAAACTTAAATTGAATTATATTTATTATTTCATCACCCTTTTAACAACAACAACGCATTTTCTCATAGTCAAGGTTGCCCCACAGATCGTTTTTGGTGTCCTCATTGAAAACATGGTGTTGCTTGATGCGAGCCACGCCCACAAATTTAAGTATGTACACGCCCAAAAAAATTAATCAAGCTGCTGTTGTAATATTTGGGCTGACACTTGTGCTCTGCTCTGCTGCGGCTGTTGCGTGCCTCGATTTGTTGCACTCAACTCAACCTGCTCGACACCCAACCAAGAATATATATTTTTGTTAGTGGGCGTCGCTTGGCTTAGTACGTGACATTGCCTGCGGTGCTTGGCAGATTTGGTAGCTGCTGGCAGCTGCTTAAAAGAGCTCTTAACTGTTGGATAAATATATATATATATATATGTATGTATGTGCATATGTATGTCAGGTTAAAGCCTTCCCTTACAACTTGCAGCTTGCAGCATAGCTGATTTTGACAAGCTCAATTAGAGGCGGGCACGCTATGGCTGCTGCTGCTGCTGCTGTTGCATTCAACAATAATAAAAACTCCTTTAAATTAATTGCAGTTTTAAGCAGATTGCAACTTGTTATGCAGCTCACCCTGAGATGAGGCAACAACAAGAACATTAATAGGTGCAGCTTAAGCGTTTGTTGTTGCCAATACCAAACTCAGGGGGCTTCCAACCAACTAACAACGAAGCAGCCAACAGCAACCTGGCCAAGCGTTGACTTCAATTGCACGCACAGCCAGCTCAGCTTGAGTGGTTGGACGCGAGGATGGGTTTGAATTGGATTGTCAGCCTTTCTCATCCATCCACCCACCCACACGATGCACTTAAGATGATAATCATGTTTACGTGGCGCAAGTTAAATTGCTAACGTAATGGACTAACAGCAGCAGGTAAAGAGCGAACAGAGCAGCAGGAGGAGAATTTCGGCAAGGGGCAGCTCATGCGTGTGCCTTTGCTTTTGCTTTTGCTCTTGCTGTCAGCGCCACATTTTGGGGCAAGCTTCTGCCGTTTATTCACAAGCAAGTGGCCAACACAAGAAAAAAAACCATTTGCTTGGCCCGAAAACGGATCGACATGTGTGTGTTCGTGTGTGTGTGTGTGTGTGTGGCATGAGAATGTGAGAGATCCCGTGTGTTGCTGCTGCTGATGGTTCGCTTCATTGGACAACTGAATATGCAAATTGAATTGAGCGTATTATCGAACGAAGCAAGCGAAGATGATGATGATGGCAACTGCAGGTAAGCTGCTACCTGCTTTCTGCCTCTGTTCAGTCATCACCATCAACATAATCGCTCAAGCCAAAAGCTTTGCAACGGCGCATTGTGTTGCCAATGATGCCAGCGCCAAATGGTGCACAAAATTAAAATTTTAATGGCCAGCAACCTGACGCTTGTTTGACTTTGCTGCACAAACTATGGGTAAGCAGGGAAACCCTATACAAATACAAGCTGTTCAAATAGTTGCATTGAACACCTTCAACAAAGCACCTAAATCAGTAAAAGAACGTTGCACATAATAATTATAATGATTTGTCATACTTTGTTGCATACTTTTCGGCTGTAGATATAAAATAAATTATTGTTATCCAATTGTATTACTCTCTTTGTCGCATTTTGCGTTCTCTTGCGTTCTCTCAATGCTCTGTGTCGTTGATTGTTGATTGACGCACGTAAACAAAACAATGTGCACTAAGTTCCACAGACGTGGAACCGACCCTACCTAGCTACACTTACTCACTTATCTACTCATCATTATACTATGTGATATACATATATTTCGTGTAGCGTGTTGAAAGTTGCCGTTACGGAGAACCGCTGGCCAGTCAACGCCGAGCGCTGAGCCCGAGCGGCCGCGATTTTCAGTCAACAAAGCGTACCAGTCAAAGCCGCAGCGCAAAAAAAGCTTTTGCCAGCAAAAATATAAAATTAGCGCTATGTAAAACTGAACAAATTGGACAACTAGCAGTAGAAAACACACAAACAAACATCAAACATGTCGACAGCGAGAACGACAACAATACTGGCCACGCCCACTGCAACAGTGCTGGAACGTCGCCAGCTGCTGCGCAGCGTTGAAAGCTTGCGCGATCGAGTTCGTCAACTGTTAAATTGTGTTATTAATTTGCATATTGAGTTTTTGGTAATTAAAAAAGAACAGAAAACCAAACTTTATCTGAACCGCACAGAACAAAAAACCGCTTGCATTTGACATTTAAATGTAATTCGTGTCACATGTCGAGTGCATAAGTCATGAGAGAGAGATAGCGGGAAGTGAGAGTGAAAGGAAGAGAGCATTGCGTTTTTGTTGCTGTTGCTGAAAGCTCTCGACAACTGAGCTGATATGACAAATAAACAAAAGACCGGCAGAGACATATCATCTCTTGTTTTTTTTTTTTAAATACTTATTTGCTGTTCTTGTTTACTTGCTCGATACTGTTATCATTTGTTAGGCTTTCTTTCAATTCAGTTGCTCTTATCAGCTGTTATCAGCAACGATTGAAACACCCCCACCTGCCAAGAACTCTTGTTTTCAATATTTGTGTGTGATTGGCTCTTTCTGTTAACAGTTGCGGCACAGATTTGCAACAAGTTAATGCAATTATAGCGGGCTATTGGGGGCAACCAGAGACGCCTACACCAGACTAGTCAGACAATGGGCTGTTATGAACAAAATGTCCACACAAATTTTGTAATGTGCAATACATAAAAACAACTTTATTGTAATCAAGCTCAAAACATAGCGATGATATTCTCATGGATTATAACGTATAACGAAATCCCTTTTAACACTCAGTGTAAAAACATAGTATAAACAAGCATATTCAATGTTAATCCAATTAATGATCATACTCCGTTTCGTATTCAAAAACATATTCATAGTATTTGCATCACTGTGCAAAGTGTCTGTGGGTTGAGAGTTCAAGCTGAATAGTTTAGTTTTTGACACGAGCTTAGTTTTTGTGGTTCACAGCTAATTTGATAATTACGACAAATGTGAGAATACTCCATAGTGCTTAGAATTGATGTGTGAAATGTGAGACGTCAACGATGAATGCACAGCCAGAAAGAATGGAAGAACAAGATTGACAGTAAGTCAGTCAACACAGTGCTGCCCCGAAGCGTAACTTGGCTGTAATGTGACACCGCCTTCCTTCCATCGCTCCCTTCCCTTAACGCGGCTCAGCAAATCAAGCAAAACAAGCGATATTCAGCTAATCTAATTTACACCTCTTAACACACACAGGTGCTGGAGTCGAATGTGGCTGCAATGCTGGATGAGGTGAGATGCCTCAATGATGACTATGCGGAAGTGCAGAGATTGGATAGCTTGATCGAGGCGCTGAGGAACTACAATGGACCCACAATATGCCATGAGTGGCCATATCCTTTGATATTCAAGGGCACAATCGACGAGGCACATGTTGCACAAATACTCAACACAGAAACCGAAACAAAGGAACAACAACGATCGAAACGTAAAGCAAATGGAACTATTTATAGTTGACTGTTAATGTTTAAGTTCTTAGAATGTTCAAAGCATACCAAAAATATATACCTATACGTGTAAGCTATAAATGTCCGGCGGTCACTTTTGTTTCTGGCCGTTTAATTTACCGCTGCGGTCAGTCAACAGCTACTCTATTGAAATATTTAAATAACCGCCACTTCTCATCTGTGGCAACCGCAAGCATCGCGTCGCATTCATGATTGTTGCGGCATTCAGTTGACATGAGAATGCGGCCGAGATTGAGATGTTAAGTATTGATAAGCAACATAACCGTGTGGCGCCCTATGTTGAAGTCGCAGCAGGTTACCACATCTAATTATAAACGTCCCGGGCAACCTCACACGCACATCCTTTGAAAGCAGCAGCAGCAGCAGCGGTGAAGTGAAAGAACATAAAAATAACAGGTGTTGTTGTTAAATGAAATGTTCAATTATAAAGTCAAAAGGTATCAAGGGGCTTTATTTATGTTTTGACCACATTGGTCGAAAGTTGTAAAAGTGTAAAATGATTTGCAAGAATTTATTGTGCAGCTTGTAGACTATATTATTTAACAACTTGTTCATGTACAAGCTTTTTATTGTGAAACGAGTTTTCAAAATTGCTTGACTAGGTCCGGAGATTACCCCCCAACAAGCCAACAAAGTTTACGTCATTGTAATATTAAGTGTATAAGTAAAGCGATTGACCCTACGCTCAATTTCATCACACTGAATGTTTGATTGTGTGTAATTTAATTTATTTGCGATATTTCAGCCGTATGCAAGGCATATTTAATCTTTTGGCGCTCGAGTATTAATTTTGTTGGCTGTTATTGTTGTTCTGCTTACTTTTACAGGCGCGCTATTAATTATAAATCAACTCACTGAAGTAAAACAATAATAAAGGGCAAGTGCGTATAGATGTGGGTGTGTCTGTGTGTGTGTGTGTGTGTGTGTGTGTGTGTGTGTGTTTGGTGTAAATTATTCATAACGGTATTATCAGCATTTCTGCGCAATGCCAGGCTGATTAAATTGCTCGTCCATGCGCTGGAGCCCAACGAAGAGAGCGCCAAAAGCTAATGATGACACACATTCAGATACACACATACTTGTGTGTGTGTGTTTGGAAATGTTTACTGCACGAGCAATGTGTCAGCTCATTTTATTCTTTTGTAGGTGTGTGTGTGTGTGTGTGTGGTCAGGGACAATTGCTGGTGTTGGTGGCGTATAATTATTAAAAAGCAACAATTGTGATAATGAGCGCGAGAAGACAACAGAGAACAAAAAGCGAAAGTGAAAAAAATATCGCCAAGGTTGGACAGACGATGACAAAGTGCACGGGCAGCGACACAGAGGGGGCTGGGGGCTGTTGGTGGGGCTATGGCAGGGCAGAAATGGGCCAAAGGTTGAACCGAGCTATACAGCTTTTATCTAGAGCATGGCAAATAACACGAACAACACGAAAAACGAACAAGGACAACAATTTAACCAACGTAGCGGTAGGCCTTTTAACCATGCAAAAGTCTGCAAAATTAATGGCCCAAAAGGATGTCAACAACAACAACCACAACAGCTATGGTTAAGCCCCAGCGAATTGCGGCGGGGGAGGGGCTGGCAGCCTATCAATGACAATGACAATAAAATAGCCAACGACGAATGCAATCGAGAACTTTGTGCAACTTTTATCACTTTAAACTTGAAATTGTTGAGCAAAACTTGAAGCAAGCAATTGCGTGGTGAGGGTGAAAAGACGCAACTTAGTGCACTATCATATTATCGACAATAAAAAAAAAAACACAAACACAATTAGCTCGACATCCAATCTGAAATCCTTGAGCTTCTGTTTTTGCACTTGTTGAAGTAGTTCATTGAACGCAGAGACAAGCAAGCAAGAACAAGAACAATAACAATTATCGTCAAACGGCCTTAAACCTGGCTAACATTCAGCCAGTTGCCTGCCTCGACTTTTGGTTGCCAAACAACAGTCGAGTTATTGAACCCTCCTCCACTTTGCTCTCTCTCTGTCTCTCTTTATCAGAAAGTGCAATTAAAGTTGCAGACACATTGAAGGCAAGGTGGTGGCTCCTGTTGCTCCTTTTTTGTGACTAGCTTCTTCTTCTTCGTTCATTCTCTGTTTTGTGCCAACAACAAATGGCAAAAGACATAAAATGCCAACGCACGCACATTGCCCGATGGTTTTATGCCAATTTTTTTATGGCAATAATTAAATTCAAATTGTTGCTGTTTTCTTTGATTTGGCAACAGACTCAGGGACCTCTATTCTCCTTCTAGCCATGTCTCCAGGCATTTCCTCTGTCTCTTCCTCTCTTTCAACCCCCCTTCTTCGACTGCTGGTGTCTGTCTCAGGCGTAGACTTGACTACGATATCGTGCGTGCTAATTGTTTGGAGCCTAAGCTTCACGAATGCATATGCCTTACTCCACCTCACTGTCTCTCTCTTGCTTTGTTGTTTAACTTTTGCATATGTGGAGCAACAACAACAACAACTTGCAGACAGTCAACTGGCGGCACGTGAATCCATTATGATGGCAGCCAATTATGTGCGTGTCTTTCACTCAAAGCTTCGCAGCGAATGGGCTGTCATATGGTGGGTGGTTGCTTCTACGCAATGCAAACCGTTTCCTTCAGCAGTAATAACAACAACAACAGCTAGTTGCAGTAACCACGAAATATGTTTTTAATGCAAGCGACTTTAGAGTAGAGTTAAGGGCACGGCCAAGGTGAACAACGAGGACGCTTAAAGTACACAAACTATAGGCAGATTTAAAAAGTAACTAAATTGATATTAACTAGAGATAAAATTGAAATTTAAGCAAATGATTTTTATTAGTTTGCGATGAGTATTAATATTACTTTTGACTTTTCTGTCTAAAGATTAAAGTTTGTTTACTAACAGACAATCCCTTTCTTTTACAGGATACAAAACCTTAATCGATCAACTTTCTTATAAATTATGCTGATGGGCCTCACAGAAAACCTTGTAGCGCTCAACAACGAAAATGCAAGCAATGTTTTGGTATGTTTAGAAGCCAATAGTAAGTCAAATACTCCGATTATACTACTGTCTGTCGGTCTGTTCTTCCGTTCGTCTGTCTGTTTGGTAGTCGGTCGATTTGATAGCCGCCCTAAAAACGCTTTAAATAAACAAACAAACTAATAGCTGAAATCACGTAGCAATAGGCAAGGTAATAACGAACAGAAAGAGAGCGCATGACACGGAATGGGTATGAGTAAGCGAGAGGGGCTATCTATTGGCCTTATGAGCGCGGTTGGAGGGACGGGGGGTCCTTTGGTTGTCTGTTCTGTGCATGGCTATAGCAACCGAACGAGCGAGCAATAGGTATATGTATAACCCGAATAAACAAACTAATAAAACATGCTTATGCCCCGTGGCATTGCCAGTGGCAGTCCATAGTCCTTAGTGCCTCCAGTGCCCGAGACGAGACGAGACGACAACATTCGTAAAAATAACTCAAAAGACTGAAGCAGAGACAGCGCGACCAGGAGCTGCAGCCGAGCCGTGCTGTAATTGAAATCGAAACTGAAAATTAGATAACACAGATACAGATACAGATACACAGAAAGAGATACAACACTGAAGTAAGCGGGAAGGACAAATCGAAGTGTGGGTAGAAAATTTAAGAGGATTTGTTCTCCCTTTTTCGCAGAATTGTTCGTGTCCATTATGCAACAGTGAATAGCTGCTCCTATCCATGATAACCATGTCCGAGTTGCCTGCTGCTGTTGTCCATCAACGATTATGAAACACAAAAGTGGAAGCCACACGCCAGAGCAGGACGACGGCGGCAACAGCGACGACGACGTCCTCGGCGACAGCAGCGACAATTGCCAGGCGACGAACTCTCATGTCCATGGCAAAATGTCGCGGCAGGTCCATGTTAAACGATGAGCCACCCGAGCCCATTCCAACTGCTGCTGCTACAGCTGGTGCTCCGCAAACCACAGCAACAACCACAACTGCGCAACAACAACAAACACTGCAACAACAACCGCAACAACAGAACTATTTACCTCAAACATCTTTGCTGAAAATCGAACCGTTTGTTCCTAGTTTTAATCAACGTCTACGTCGGCGTCCTATTGGTCGCTCCCACAGCACCCTAAGCCACAATGTTGTCCAGAAGCGAGTATCCCAGCATCCGCCACAACCAGAGCTCCTGGTCGGTCAGGGACATGCCCAACAACAGTTGAAGCGAAGTTATGCGGCTGCCGCCCAGTTGCGAAGCCAACAACGCCTTCATCGCGGCACCGTCACCCGTCAACGCTCCAAATCCACCTCCTCCTCGGCAGCCTCCAATAGCTGTCGTCCGGCAACAGCGGTTACTTCCTCAGCTGCAGCTGGTGGATGTGGTGGAGCTGTTGTTGCTGCTGCTACACCCCACACTCTAGTGGGCAGCACTGGTGGTACTCTTGTGAGTGGTGCAATAGTCACACCACAGCCCAATGGCATTTGTCGTATTCAACGACTGGCCAAGGAACGCGAGGAGTTGCCCGATCGAATTAATTATGATCGACGTGGTCTAACTGCCATACCCATATTCGAGCAGGAGCCCAATCTCCGCCTGCTCTCGCTGCAGCACAACCTTATCAACACCTTCCACATACCCAAGGAGCTACCAACACCTCCAGCGCCCCAAGCAACGCCCAGAGAGAAAAATCCGAATAATGACAGTAAGAAACGAATGTTCCTTAATAAACAAATTCTTTCCAACCAATCCCATTCTTTATTTATAGATGGAAATAGCAAGGCTACACAGGAGCAGCGTCCTTCGTCACTGCGTGGAAATCCTATTGGTCATTCTCGGCTTACTCGTGCAATGACAAATGTGGCCAATCAGCCACGACTCTCGCCCAACTCCGGTAGTCCCAGTTCCAGTAGTCCACTGACTGCCCAGGCCTTGGCAATCAATGGTGGAGGTGGTGGCAATCGCTCCAAGCTGGCAAAGCGTGGTTTTAATTATGCTCAAGCCCAAATTACTCCTCCGCCCGCTTTGCGTTTGCGCTTCGGGCTGGAGAAGTCAAAGAGCTTCGTTTCAAACAGTCTGCAGGCACTGAAGCATCATCATCAGCTCATGCAGAGGAGGCAGCTACTTAAGGCCAACTGTGCGGGCGGTCTTTTGGCCGGAAGTCAGCACCTCCAGAGCTGCGACGAGAGCAGCATCCTCAATAGCAGCAATCTCTCGCTTTGTGGGGTCGGAGAGGAGGAGGAACCCAGCATTGCCTCCAACTCCCAGCAGCTGGAACAGCTTAGCATTAAGAATAAACAGCTCAGTTTGAGTGCCTGTTACGGTACCATCTTCCATCAGATGGTCTTTCTCGATCTCTACGACAATCAGATCGAACGCATTGCCAATTTGGATGGACTGCCGGCGCTCTCCGTGCTCCTCTTGGGCAAGAATCGCATAACGGATATTGGAGGTTTGAGTTCGTTGAAGGCGACTCTACGTGTCTTGGATTTGCATGGCAATAAGCTGACCAGTTTGGGTAATCGAATCAACTGTCTCCAGCAACTCAAATCCCTCAATTTAGCCGGGAATCAGATTCGACAAATTAATCAACAGGATTTCCATGGACTACGTTGCCTGCGCGAGCTGAATCTCAAGCGGAATCGACTGAGGCGTATAAATGGCTTTCAGCACTTGGTGGCGCTGGAGCGGCTCTGGTTGTGCCACAATGAGCTGCACAAGGTGGACGACATGGCGAGCATTGCTCGTGCTGCTCACCTCCTGGAAGTGACCATCGAGAATAATCCCGTTTCCCTGGCAGGAGATTGTGTTTCCTTCCTGGTCTCACATTTGCCGCTGCTGCAGTCGCTCAGCCAGATGCCCATCACGGAGCAGGTGCGTCGTGCCGCCCTCGCCTGGAGGCAGCACAAGGAACAGGCACTGGCGACGCACAGCAGCTCGGATGCCTATCATCACAGTCGGCGGGAAGAGGTCATCTCGAATGCGCGCACAAATTGGGAACTGCTGCGCTCACAGCAAACCCTAGGCAGACCCAAGGGCAAACTTACCAGTGAGTTGGCCAAAATCAACGAGTCCAATGAGGCAGCTGTCTCCGAGGAGCCAGAACCGGAACACGAGGTACAGCAGCAGACGAAGGATGAGCTAGCTGAGCTACAGGCTATGTTCAAGCTTCCACTGATTGCGCAAAAGCCACTGGCGGAGGATGATGCCTCCTCGGACGCATCTAGCCTGGGACCAAATGTGGACTCGTGCTCTAGCTGTTACAGCACGGACAATGAGGAGCTCAGCAAGCAGCAAAAGTCAGCAAGGCCTCAAATCGATGAGAATTGCAGTAAACTTGTGTCTGCTCCAGCTGCTCCCACTGCCTTTCCTGCTCCTGATACCGCCACATCCCATTCACCCTCCCCACCAGCGCTGACACTGACGCCGCCCGCTGCCGGAACACCTGTGCCCGCTGCCACGCCAACGCCAACGCCACCGCCCACAACGATCACGCTTCCGCTGCCCGCCTCCACAGCTGCTGCTGCTCCCATTACTCGTCCAGGCAGCAGCAAGCAGCGTCTGCGTCAAACACCCATCACCCAACTGGGATTGCAGGTGAATCGTGGTGGCAATCCGCCCAGCTCCAAACGTTATATGACTGGCAGCCTGGTACGCGCACAGACCATTAGTAGCAGCAGTGCCAGCAACAGCAGTAGCTCCAACAGCGCTGGACGCGCTAAACAAATCCCCAACAATAACAACAACTCGAATCAGTCGTCAGCCAGTGTGGTCTCACTGCCACAGGGCAAGCAAGCTGGCCAATCCTCACCAGCAACAGCTGCTCCTGCTCCGGCTGCTGCTGCAGCAACGCCCACCACTGCCATCACTGTGTCCAAGCCAAGTGCCGCAGAGAGAGAGCGAGAGCAAGGTGGAGACTACTTGATAGAGATCTGTGGAAGGTATCTTAACATCTATGGACAGGGAGCATTGCGCTTCATAGACAAGCAGTGGAATCCGGCTAAGGCAAACGATGTGCACACCCTGAACTTTAGCTACATCAACTTTAATAGCATTGTGTGCATGCTGGGCAGGATTAAGATACGTTTTCCACATGCCGAGCATTTTGTTTTTCGTGAGACGAACATCATTTCATTGGGACAACTGAATGCACTGGCGGAGCTACAGGGATTGAGTTCCCTGCTCATTGATCCCGAGGGCAACGCCATCACTGGGAAGCATTCCTGGCGGGCCTATGCCATCTACAGGCTGTCCCACTGGGGACTCAAGCAGCTCAATGGACAGGAAGTCACTGAGGCGGAGATGGAGGCTGCAAATGGTTTATACTCAGGTTTGTCCAATCTGGTGCTATGGTCCATGCCTGATGGCATGCTTCAACCACTGCTGGCACGATTGCGTCTGGACGAGACGTGCACGGCCAGCAAGTTATCGCCCAAGGAGTGGTTGCTCCGTGCCGAAAACAAATCATTGCGTTTAGTAGTCGGTAAGGAGGCGTTGCAGTGGAAGAAGACAACAGCCACAACAACGGGATCAGAGTGTGGTTCAACGTCCATGGCGCCGAGTGCCAGGGATCGGGGCAGGCAGCATTTTGCCCTGCTTCTGGAGAATACCTGCAATGCTGTCGAGAAGCTTCACAAACTGGAGACCCTTTGGCCCAGCATGCTCTTGGACATTGTGCGCAACACGCTCCTCGACTATGCCCAACTGGATGTCTACTTGCGCAATCTCATGTCCGAGCTAATGAAGTAAGTTGGAACGGATGGATCTAGGAGCAGGTTCATCCTTGGTATGTAGAGTTTTTAGACTTAATCGCTTTTAGTCCAAACAGCACCAAGAGTAAACAACATTATTCCTATGATTCCTAGGCATTTATCCCCAATTAATCCAATGTAACCCAATCTTGTAAAGCAAGTAGTCCAATTTTTATATATATTTAACATTACATTAAACTTAACAAATAATAATCATAAAAAAAAACATAACCTTTCCTTGGCTAACCAGGATTAGTTTGTAAGTTATCGCACACATAGAAGTCGCTCGGAAACAAAAATAGTTTGATTTTGAATAGTTAAAATTACGATTCTAAACATAATTCCAAGCGACTTCTGCTTAATCATTCCATAAATACAATTTGTTAACTGATAGTCCGAGCTATACTTAACAATTCATTATCCACAATTAACCATTGGATAACTATTTTGCCTGTAGTTTGTCAGCATCGCTGCTATTGCCTGTTGGTTTCTGAGTCTTTGGCAGTTTGTCAACGTAAATGTTTAGGATAGCCTCAATGCCCGGGTAGAGTACAAAGTTGGTGGTACGAATTTTCTTATCAATGAGATACGATGTCACCGATTGTGTGTTGAATGCAATATCCATGGCATCACTATGACTGACCTGGTCCAGTTGAGTACGCGCCACTTTAATGACACAATTCTCAAATCCATTTACTTTAATGCTCAAATCGAGCTGGTAGGCAGCATCCACATCTGGCCAACGCTGTGCAAGCACATCCTCTGACCATTGCAGCTCTTCACTGGCCACATTCAGACGGCCCGGCACCGCAACAAACTTGGACCACAGTTCGGATGCAAAGTGCGGCGCCATGGGAGCCAACATTATGATTTGCGCAGCGAGAGCACGTTCAAACTGTTTGCCATGTTTTTGAATATGTTTAGGTGCGCGCTGAAAACGAAATGAATTAGTGAATATTCACAGGTGGAAAGAACAGACGCCTCACTCTTATGGAATTGGTAAGTCCCTGCATCTTGGATATCGCAACGCTTAGTTGATGTGCATGGCGATAGTTGAAGGTGGCGCCTTTAACATAAAAGTTCCGAGCATCGAATAGTTTTGCATCCTCGGCCAGAAATACATCGCTGCCAGTGTCCACAGTATCCGTTGAAGGCTCCTCGCGTGCAGCGTTAAACTGCTCCAATGTAAGCCACAAACGCTTTTGCCAGTTGAGTATGCCAGGGAAAGCTAAATGATACAAAACAAATCATACATTAGTATTGATGCTGTTCATCCTCGCTCTGTGAAAATACTCACTGGCACTGGACCAGTTGCGATGTGAGGTGGGTGCCACATCTGCCAGGATGATGAGACGTGTGGTGTCTGTGCCGTATTCGTTGAACATGTCGTCAGGTTCAACGCCATTAAGCTTTGACTTGGACATCTTCTCCCAGCTTATGACCACTGGCTCCTGGGTATCCTTAAGCAGGGCCTGATTCTTTTTGGCATTCACAATCTCTACTTCGTGTTCGCGCACATAGCGTCCGCTGCCTTTGACGCGATACGAGCGACCCATGACCATGCCCTGGACGAGCAGGCGCGAGAATGGCTCGGAAGTGGGCGACAGTCCGCAATTGTGGAGGAAGTGATTCATGAAGCGGGCATAATAGAGATGCAGCACAGCGTGCTCCTTGCCACCAATATACAAGTCAACGGGCATGAAATGGTTTGTGAGCGCGGGATCAACAATTTTTTCAGTATTGTGGGCGTCCAGATATCGCAAATAGTACCACGAGCTATCCACAAAGGTGTCCATGGTGTCCGTTTCACGTTGCGCCCGCGTCTCGCCGCACTTTGGGCACTCGCAGCGCAGTGCATCCTTGCCAGCGTCGCGTGGCGGCAGCGTAACCGGCAGTTGTTGCTCCGGCACGGGCACTGCACCACATTTGGGACAGTGCACAATGGGTATGGGTGTGCCCCAGTAGCGTTGACGAGAGATGAGCCAATCCTGCAGCTTGGAGGAGACACGATATCCACCAACATTGAGCCGACTGGCTGCCTGGAGCACCTCCTTGCGCAGTTGCTCCCAGTTGCCTGGATTAATGTGCGGTTCTTCCTTGCTGGATGTGGACATTGCCAGACCGATGCTGTCCAACAACTCTCGATCTTCGGCACGAAAACTGGGCGCTGCCAGGTAGACATCACAGTGTGCTGGAAAGGTGGCTTCGTCACTAAATATCACAGGCAAAGTGGTACTTGCAAAAGGATTCTCAACACTCAGCTTATCCGCATCTCCCAGTTGCGATAAGAAATGGTTGCTCCGCAACACCAAATATGCTTGTGGATCTTTTAAATGCTCGGGATTGGCGGTCCACACACGCAGTAGATTCGAAGCGGAGGTGAGAAGCGTGAAGGCATAACCATTGCATTCTCCAATCCAGTGGCGCTGCAAGTTTATGATATCTCGCCAATCCCGCAGAGTTGGATCATCCAGTCCGTCTAACAGTTGCTTGGCATATGCGCTGGTACGTATGAACCACTGTTTAAGCAATTTTTTTTCGACCTTGGCCCCAGAGCGCCAGGAGTAGCCGTTGGCATCCACCTGCTCATCGGCCAACACGGTTTTATCCACTGGATCCCAGTTGACCAGCGCTTCGTTCTGATATGCCAGACCATGCTTGTGCAGCATAAGGAACAAACTTTGCGTCCATTTGTAATATTGCGGACTACTCGTGTCCAGCTCATGTGTCCAGTCAAAAGAGCACCCTAATCGCTCCAGCCGCTGCTTCATTTGAGCAATATTCTGTTGCGTCCATTCCGCTGGCGCGACGCCTCGCTGTATTGCCGCATTCTCGGCGGGCAAACCAAATGAGTCCCAGCCAATGGGTTGAAATACATTCTTGCCACACATACGTTGAAATCGAGCAACTGCATCACTGATTGAATAAACACGCACGTGACCCATGTGCAGATTGCCGGAGGGATAGGGAAACATGGACAGAACATAGTATTTGTTTGCCGTCTGTTTAGCATTAAAGTTTCCAGTACTTAGGTGTTGACTCCAGTGCCTCTCTATGCGATGTTTGACATCATTTGTCAGCTCCGATTGCTTAAAATTAAGCAAACACAAATATTAATTGTTAATTTTATTTGAATTTCATGACACTTACATCGTTGGCAGTGCAGCTTTGCGTTAATGGTCGTCGGGACCAATTGAATTCAAGGCCCCGCAATAAGCATCTGTGACGCAGTACTTGCATATTATTTGTTTTAATTGATAAAATTGAACATAAACGCAGCGCAGTCCTTTTGGACTTTTATTAAATAACAAACTGAAATGAAATGTGCATTTGTCAACAGCTGTTCGCAGCTGATCACGTAACAGCGTTGCCACATCCATAGATTAACATTAGTATGCCTGCATAACTTTTTGGCGGGAAGAAGCTTTCACTTACTGGCAACTTTAAGCACAGGGTGTTCCTCGTAATCAAGCTTTTTATTGTCTGGCAACTTAGGCGTTGCACTTTCGCCATAAGTGCAGACGTAATTTTTCGCTGGGCGTGAACAATTCCAAGTCGCGTGAAAAATTCTTTTATAGACGTTTTAATTGAGTAATAAAGTGCAAAAATAGTAGAAAACAATGGGTGATTCGCTGGACAACACCGATACGTCGGTGGACCCAGCAGTTAACCTGTCTATTGCCAACTATGATACATTTGCAAATTACCTCCGCAAAGCTGTCACCATTTTGCTACCGGAGGAGGATGTTGTGCCAGAATCGCTGAATAATGCTCTTGAAGATCCTGTTAATCAAGAGACTATTCGCAAGTTCTTGTCTGATCCCCAAGTGCAGGCGTTGTATGTGCAGCGTAATTGCATAAAGGGTAAGTTAATTGTTAGTTGAATTTGCAAACCAGATAACATGAAAAATGGCCAACTGTTCAAAATGGCGTCCGCGGTAAGCAGAGGAATGCAAATTTGTATTGTAAATATGTGTTAAGTGTATTATTTTATTTACAAATAACATTTAAATATCATCAAGTTATGCTTTCTCAAAATGCAAGTTGCATTTTTGTTAAAAATCAATAGCCGACTGTGCTTTTCATGTTTTCGCTACCGTCTACTGCGCATGACGTCATTCGCTTCTGACTCAGAGCTTGTTTTTTTTAGCAGAAAACAACAGGTTGTTGTGCCGACAGAACTGGTCTGACATCACCAATTGCAATATTGCAAACATGCTGTTAAATTCTTATATTGGTCATTATTAATATATATAAGTAGTGTAGTATTATTGCTTTGTATTATTTTATTTCTTATTTGGAACAATTTTATTAATATAACTCCTGACAATGCCTCAAGTTTCGTATGCAGTGTGACGTCACTATTGAATATCAAGAATCAAGTAACCCTTCCATTCAATTAACTATGTGAAGCAGCCAGTTGCGCAGTGTTGCCAGTCTGTTGAGCTGTTAGGGTTGCCGGCCGCTTTGCTCTTTGCCGGTTGCCGGTTGCCAGCATGTAAACAAAACAGACGACAGCTGTTTTCAGTTTGTTTGCGGAAACGTGTGCAACCTTGGGTGCTTTTGTGTACATTGACTTGCGACTTTGAACGGTGACTCGCGTCAGGGTCAGGCAATGTGGGAGCAACGCACGCTCAAGGTTTAGACCTTGAGTGCATGAAATTTGAAGGTTTCACCTTGGCCGCTGAAATTTCCAAGGTTGTCACCTTGGTAATGAATTGTGTGTCATTGCCATTGACACGGCGTCATTGAAAGTGAGGGCCAGATAATTTTGTGTTCATTAAGTGAAATGTGGGTGAAGGTGAATACTTGATAGCATTTTGTATGTGCATTTATTAACTTTCTTACTCTGCCTTATAATTGTTTAGAGGATGACAGCGAACAGCCGGCGGAGGGGGAGGATGAAAAGGAGCAGGTGTCTTATCAAATCAGCAACGATGTGCATTTCACCAACAGCCGCATGGCATCACTGGCCTGCATCAAGCGGGGAGTTGTTGTTGAGGCGGACAAGTCGATCCATTCGCAGCTGCGTTTGATTAATTTCTCGGACGGCTCGCCCTATGAGACGCTGCATGCGTTTATTAGCAAATCACTCGCACCTTACTTCAAGTCCTATGTGAAGGAGTCGGGACGCGCGGATCGTGATGGCGACAAGATGGCACCTTCGGTAGAGAAAAAGTTGGCGGAACTGGAGATGGGCCTGTTACATTTGCAGCAGAACATCGACATCCCAGAGATAACGTTGACTGCCCATCCGGTTGTTAACCAAGTTATACGCAAGTGTGCCGATGAGAACCACAAGGCAAAGGTTGTGGACTTTGGTGACAAGGTAGAGGATTCGTCGTTTCTCAACCAGTTGCAGAACGGCGTAAATCGCTGGATTACTGAAATCAAAAAAGTGACTAAACTTAATCGTGATCCTGGATCAGGCACTGCTTTGCAGGTATGCAAGAACTCAGTTGTTATTGTCTGCATACTAGCTAAATTCAATTTTGTTGTAGGAAATATCATTTTGGTTAAATTTGGAGCGTGCATTGTATCGTATTCAGGAGAAGCGAGAATCGCCAGAAGTGGCATTAACACTGGACATACTTAAGCATGGCAAACGTTTCCATGCAACTGTTTCGTTTGATACGGACACAGGCCTTAAACAAGCACTTGCTACTGTGGCAGACTATAATCCCTTAATGAAGGATTTCCCGATCAACGATTTACTGTCGGCCACAGAGCTGGAGAAGATTCGGCCAGCTGTGCAGCAAATTTTTTCGCATCTGCGCAAGGTGCGCAATACTAAATATCCCATTCAGCGCTGCCTTAAACTCATCGAGGCCATATCACGTGATCTGTCACAGCAGCTGCTGAAGGTGCTGGGCACCCGCCGTCTTATGCACATTCCCTTTGATGAATTTGAGCGCGTGATGAACCAGTGCTTTGAAATCTTTAGCTGCTGGGACGATGAGTACGACAAGCTTCAGGGCCTGCTTCGTGACATTGTCAAGAAGAAGCGCGACGAGCACCTTAAGATGGTTTGGCGAGTGTCGCCAGCACACAAGAAGCTGCAGACGCGCATGGAGCATATGCGTAAGTTTAGACGGCAACACGAGCAGCTTCGCACCGTCATTCTACGCGTGCTACGACCCACCAAGCAGGCGGCCGGCGATGACGGGGGCGCAGTGGAAACCAAGCAGCCCTACAGTCTGGATGCCGCCGATGCCAATGCCATCGAAGAGGTCAACTTGGCCTACGAGAATGTCAAAGAGGTTGATTGTCTGGACATAACCAAGGAGGGCTCTGAGGCCTGGGAGGCTGCCGTCAAGCGCTATGAGGAGAAGATTGGTGCGTATACAGTGCAATTATTAATATGTATTTTTAATTTTAATCATAAATTTCTTTTTAATGTTTAGATCGCGTCGAGACACGAATCACAGCGCATTTGCGCGATCAGCTCGGAACGGCAAAGAATGCCAATGAGATGTTCCGAATCTTCTCACGCTTTAATGCGCTGTTTGTGCGTCCGCACATCCGTGGTGCCATTCGTGAGTACCAGACCCAGCTAATACAACGTGTCAAGGATGACATTGAGGCACTGCATGAGAAGTTTAAGGTGCAGTATCCGCAGAGTAAGAGCTGCCGTTTGTCGTCTGTGCGTGATTTGCCGCCTGTGGCAGGCTCCATTATCTGGGCAAGACAGATTGACAACCAGCTGACTATGTATCTAAAGCGTGTTGAGGATGTGCTTGGCAAAGGCTGGGAGACGCACATCGAAGGCCAGAAATTGAAGGCCGATGGCGACAGTTTCCGCGCCAAGCTGTCCATCTCTGATGTGTTCCATGAATGGGCACGTAAAGTTCAAGAGCGTAACTTTGGCAGCTCGGGTCGCATTTTCACCATCGAATCAACCCGATCTCGTCTGGGACGTGGAAATGTTTTGCGTCTTCGCGTCAACTTTTTACCAGAGATTATAACGTTGGCTAAGGAGGTGCGCAACATCAAGAACCTGGGCTTTAGGTAAGTGAATGACAAAGATTTAGTTTTTTTTTTTAGTATGAAACTACTTTCCTTCTTACAGAGTTCCACTAACCATTGTCAACAAGGCTCATCAGGCCAACCAGATTTATCCCTATGCTATTTCCTTGATTGAGAGCGTACGCACCTATGAACGCACCCTGGAGAAGGTAATATATCTGTATTTGGTTAAAATACTGCACAACCACTTCAAAACACAACAAACCAATATAACACTGCCTCAAAAATGCTGGAGCAATTGCTCTGCTTACTTGCATTTATGTATATGTCTAATGCATCAGCACAAATGTCTTAAAATATTTAAACACAGACGATGTTTCTTTTTAATTTTTAATGCGGCAAGCCTTAGACATATACATAACATTACTTGGCTTATTTTGTGCATTGTTTTGCTTCCGGCGTGCAGCTTAAATTTTGTTAACGACTCCACTTAAAACACCTCACATATCACACTCAACAAACCTTACACAGGCATAACGTATTTTTTTAATCAACCAAATCAACCAAAAACCTTTCTTTCATGCAGCTTAATAATAGGAGTCTAGCACTTAATTCAGTATTCAAGGTAGTGTCGTTTGTGCTCCCACAAAAAGTTATTTCTACCACTGTTTGTTATTGTTGTTAAAATCCCGCATGCATCTAAAGAAATCCACTAGTTTTCTAGAAATATATATATAGTTTGTATGCTAATGCCTTTAATATTTCTGTAGATCGAAGATCGCGCCAGCATTGTTCCTTTGGTAGCAGGACTGCGCAAGGAGGTCTTGAATTTGGTATCCGAGGGCGTTGGCCTCATCTGGGAGTCGTACAAACTAGATCCCTATGTGCTGCGCTTGTCCGAGTGCGTTACGCAGTTCCAGGAGAAGGTAAGAGAAGCAAAACCCAAAAAAAATAAAAAATTATCTTATATGTGATGTTACAGGTGGATGACTTGCTCGTTGTGGAGGAGCAGCTGGATGTGGATGTACGTTCGTTGGAAACATGTCCCTATAGTGCTGCCACCTTTGTGGAAATACTCTCAAAGATTCAGCACGCCGTCGATGATTTGTCGCTGCGTCAGTATTCGAATCTGAGTGTTTGGGTCACACGCCTGGACGAGGAGGTAGAAAAGAAGCTAGCTTCACGTCTGCAGGCGGGTATACAGGCCTGGACGGAGGCACTGACCGGCAACAGGAAGGAGGTGGACACCTCTATGGACACGGATGCTCCAGTGCAGCCAACACATAAGCTGGGTGGTGAGCCACAGGTTCAGAATGCTGTGCATGAGATTCGCATTACCAATCAGCAGATGTATCTGTATCCCTCAATCGAAGAGGCCCGCTTCCAAATCATGCAGCAGTTCTTTGCATGGCAGGCGATTGTAACCTCACAGGTGCGTCTGCAGAGCACACGTTACCAGGTGGGCCTTGAGAAGCCCGTCTCGCAGACTTATCGCAATTTGCTGACAAAGCTGCCCGATGGCAAGGTCCTAGAGAACGCTTATGGCGCTGTCGAGCACAAGATAAGCGAGGTGCGAAACTATGTGGATGAGTGGCTGCGCTATCAAAGCCTCTGGGATCTACAGGCTGACACTCTATACGGACGCCTGGGTGAGGACGTGAATTTGTGGATCAAGTGTCTCAATGATATCAAGCAGTCGCGCACTACCTTCGATACGTCGGATACACGTCGTGCTTATGGCGCCATTATCATTGACTATGCCAAGGTGCAGGCCAAGGTCACGTTGAAGTATGATTCGTGGCACAAGGAGGCACTGGGCAAGTTTGGCACCCTGCTAGGCACCGAGATGACAACCTTCCACACCAAGGTTTCGAAGTCTCGCACGGATCTGGAAATGCAGAGCATCGAGGCGGCCAGTACATCGGATGCGGTCAGCTTTATCACCTATGTGCAGACGCTTAAGAAGGACATGATAGCCTGGGACAAGCAAGTGGAGGTGTTCCGCGAGGCACAGCGGATTTTGGAGCGCCAGCGCTTCCAGTTCCCCAACAACTGGCTGCACGTTGACAACATCGAGGGTGAGTGGTCTGCATTTAATGAGATAATCAAACGCAAGGACACGGCCATCCAGACTCAAGTGGCAAGTCTGCAAGCAAAGATTGTGGCCGAAGACAAGGCAGTGGAGACCCGCACTGTGGACTTCCTTAACGACTGGGAGAAAACAAAGCCAACAGGCGGCAAGATCCGACCAGATGATGCACTGCAGCAGCTTCAAATCTTTGAGACCAAATATTCACGTCTCAAGGAAGAACGCGACAATGTCGCCAAGGCCAAGGAAGCTCTCGAACTGCAGGAGTCGGCCGGAGTGCCAAACAACAGTACTGAGCGCATGAATGTTGCCCTAGAGGAACTGCAAGATCTGCGCGGCGTCTGGAGCGAACTCTCAAAGGTCTGGACCCAGATCGATGAGACACGAGAGAAGCCATGGCTTTCTGTGCAGCCACGTAAACTGCGCCAGCAATTGGAGGCGATGATGGCTCAGCTAAAGGAGCTGCCTGCTCGTCTGCGCATGTACGAATCGTACGAGTATGTGAAGAAGCTTATCCAAAGCTACATCAAGGTGAACATGCTGATTGTTGAACTAAAGTCAGATGCTCTTAAGGAGCGCCACTGGAAACAACTTACCAAGCAGCTGCGCGTCAACTGGGTTATCTCTGATTTGACACTGGGTCAGGTGTGGGATGTGAATCTGCAGAAGAACGAAGGCATTGTCAAAGACATCATTTTGGTCGCCCAAGGTGAAATGGCACTGGAGGAGTTTTTGAAGCAAGTGCGCGAATCCTGGCAGAACTACGAGCTGGATTTGATCAACTACCAGAACAAATGTCGCATTATACGCGGCTGGGACGATCTCTTCAACAAGGTTAAGGAGCACATCAACTCTGTAGCTGCCATGAAGCTATCGCCCTACTACAAGGTCTTCGAGGAGGAGGCGCTTACCTGGGAGGAGAAACTGAATCGCATTAATGCATTGTTTGATGTCTGGATAGATGTACAGCGTCGCTGGGTCTATCTGGAGGGCATCTTCTCGGGCAGTGCTGACATTAAAACCCTGTTGCCCGTGGAAACATCTCGTTTCCAGAGCATAAGCTCCGAGTTTCTGGGCCTGATGAAGAAGGTCACTAAATCACCCAAGGTTATGGATGTTCTCAACATTCCGGCCGTACAGCGCTCGTTAGAGCGTCTCGCTGATCTGCTTGGCAAAATTCAGAAAGCTCTGGGCGAGTATCTAGAACGCGAGCGCACATCCTTCCCACGCTTCTACTTCGTGGGTGACGAGGATCTGCTAGAGATTATTGGCAACAGCAAGAACATTGCGCGCCTGCAAAAGCACTTCAAAAAGATGTTCGCCGGCGTCGCAGCCATCCTTCTGAACGAAGAGAATAACGTCATTCTGGGCATATCTTCACGCGAAGGCGAAGAGGTGCACTTCATTAATCCCGTTTCCACTGTGGATCACCCAAAAATCAATGAGTGGCTGTCACTGGTGGAGAAGCAGATGCGCTTCACCCTCGCCTCGCTGCTGGCTCAGGCAGTGCAGGATATTAAGCAGTTCCGTGATGGCCAAATCGATCCGCAAAAGTACATGGAGTGGTGCGATAAATACCAGGCACAGATTGTTGTCCTAGCTGCACAAATCCTATGGTCTGAGGATGTGGAGGCTGCGCTGCAACAGGCCTCAGAAAATAACGCAGCCAAGCCTATGCAACGTGTCCTCGGCAATGTGGAAAGCACCTTGAATGTCCTTGCCGATTCAGTGCTGCAGGAACAGCCTCCGCTGCGTCGTCGCAAACTAGAGCATTTGATCAATGAGTTTGTACACAAGCGTACAGTCACCAGACGTCTGCTTACCAATGGCGTCACCTCGCCCAAGTCTTTCCAGTGGCTCTGCGAGATGCGTTTCTACTTCGATCCACGCCAGACAGAAGTTCTCAAGCAGCTGACGATTCATATGGCCAACGCTCGTTTCTTCTACGGCTTTGAGTATTTGGGCGTACAGGATCGTCTTGTCCAGACACCACTGACAGATCGCTGCTATTTGACCATGACACAGGCGTTGGAATCACGTCTAGGTGGTTCACCCTTCGGTCCGGCTGGTACAGGTAAAACTGAATCTGTAAAAGCTTTGGGCAACCAGCTCGGCCGCTTTGTGCTTGTATTCAATTGCGACGAGACGTTCGACTTCCAAGCAATGGGTCGTATCTTTGTCGGCCTGTGCCAAGTGGGCGCCTGGGGCTGTTTCGATGAGTTCAATCGTTTGGAGGAACGCATGCTCTCTGCCTGCTCGCAGCAGATCCAGACTATCCAGGAGGCACTTAAATACGAGATGGATAGTAACAAGGAAAGCATCACTGTCGAACTGGTTGGCAAACAGGTGCGCGTCTCACCAGACATGGCCATTTTCATCACCATGAATCCGGGCTACGCTGGCCGCTCCAATCTGCCCGACAATTTGAAGAAGCTCTTCCGTTCTCTGGCCATGACAACGCCCGATCGCCAGCTCATCGCCGAGGTGATGCTTTTCTCGCAAGGCTTCCGCTCTGCCGAGAAACTGGCCTGCAAGATTGTGCCCTTCTTCAAGCTCTGCGATGAGCAACTGTCCAATCAGAGCCATTACGATTTTGGTCTGCGTGCTTTGAAGTCAGTGCTTATCTCTGCTGGCAACGTGAAGCGCGATCGTATAATGAAGATCAAGGAAATGATGCGTCAGCGCGGTGAGGAGAACATCGATGAGGCTTCCGTGGCAGAAAATCTACCCGAACAGGAAATTCTAATTCAGTCCGTATGCGAGACAATGGTGCCCAAACTGGTGGCCGAGGATATTCCTTTGCTTTTCTCACTTCTAAGCGATGTCTTCCCCAATGTGGGCTACACACGCGCCGAGATGAAGGGCCTCAAGGAGGAGATACGTAAGGTGTGCCAGGAGGACTATCTGGTATGCGGTGAGGGTGACGAGCAAGGAGCAGCCTGGATGGAGAAGGTAAGTGCAACTATTTTTGTAGCTATTGAAATATTCCATAACATTGATTCGCCTCGCACACACGCCTACTAACCACTACCTAAAGGGACTCGGCTCAACTTGGGTCGACAAAGTAACTAATTTCCATTTGAAGTACTTGTAGTCCAAAAACATTTTATTAATCTACTTGCTTGTTCCAACCAGGTTCTGCAACTCTATCAAATCTCCAACCTCAATCATGGCCTTATGATGGTGGGTCCTTCAGGATCGGGCAAGTCGACAGCCTGGCGCACGCTGCTCAAGGCACTCGAACGCTTCGAGGGAGTTGAGGGCGTCGCTCATGTTATCGATCCCAAGGCCATTTCAAAGGAGGCGCTTTACGGTGTGCTCGATCCGAATACGCGCGAATGGACCGACGGTCTCTTCACGCACGTTCTCCGTAAGATCATTGATAATGTGCGCGGCGAGATAAACAAGCGCCAATGGATCATCTTTGACGGCGACGTTGATCCCGAGTGGGTGGAAAATCTTAACTCGGTGCTTGATGACAATAAGTTGCTGACGCTGCCCAACGGAGAACGTCTCTCGCTGCCACCGAATGTGCGCGTTATGTTTGAGGTTCAAGATCTGAAGTTCGCAACGCTAGCTACGGTTTCCCGTTGTGGCATGGTGTGGTTCTCGGAGGATGTGCTCTCTACAGAGATGATATTCGAAAACTATTTGTCGCGTCTGCGCAGCATTCCACTCGAGGATGGCGACGACGATTTTGTTGGCGTGATGAAGCCCACAAAGGACAAGGAGGAGGAAGTTTCCCCATCACTGCAAGTGCAACGCGATATTGCTTTGCTGCTGCAGCCCTTCTTCTCGGCCGATGGCATTGTGGTGCGCACACTTGAGTACGCTATGGACCAGGAGCACATCATGGACTTTACTCGTCTACGCGCTCTTAGCTCGCTCTTCTCTATGCTCAACCAGGCGGCTCGCAATGTGCTTAACTTCAATGCCCAGCATCCGGACTTCCCTTGCTCAGCTGACCAACTGGAGCACTATATACCCAAGGCTCTAGTATACTCGGTGCTGTGGTCGTTCGCCGGCGATGCTAAGCTCAAGGTGCGCATTGATCTCGGTGATTTTGTACGCAGCGTAACAACTGTGCCGCTCCCTGGTGCTGCTGGAGCGCCCATCATCGATTACGAGGTGAGCATGAACGGCGAATGGGTGCCCTGGAGCAACAAGGTACCCGTCATCGAGGTGGAGACTCACAAAGTGGCATCGCCAGACATTGTCGTTCCCACACTAGACACAGTGCGTCACGAGTCACTGCTATACACGTGGCTGGCTGAGCACAAACCATTGGGTAAGTTCTACAATATATTTTAACAGGCTTATCTTATAACTAATGTTTATTTATATATCGTTCCAGTGCTCTGCGGTCCACCTGGTTCTGGTAAAACCATGACGCTGTTCTCTGCGCTGCGTGCTCTACCCGACATGGAGGTGGTGGGTCTAAATTTCTCATCGGCCACAACGCCAGAGCTGTTGTTGAAGACTTTCGATCATTACTGCGAGTACCGAAAGACGCCAAACGGCGTTGTACTCTCCCCCGTGCAGATTGGCAAGTGGCTTGTTCTCTTCTGCGATGAAATTAATTTGCCAGATATGGACTCATATGGAACACAGCGTGTCATCTCGTTCCTGCGCCAGCTGGTCGAACATAAGGGCTTCTATCGCGCCAGTGATCAAGCCTGGGTCTCTCTGGAGCGCATTCAGTTTGTCGGCGCATGTAATCCACCCACAGATCCGGGTCGTAAACCGCTCTCGCATCGCTTCTTGCGCCACGTGCCCATTATCTACGTGGATTACCCTGGCGAAACATCGCTTAAGCAGATCTATGGCACTTTCTCGCGTGCCATGCTTCGTCTGATGCCCGCTTTGCGTGGCTATGCCGAACCCCTGACCAATGCTATGGTTGAGTTTTATCTAGCCTCGCAGGATCGCTTTACGCAGGACATGCAACCACATTATGTCTACTCACCGCGAGAGATGACCAGATGGGTGCGTGGTATCTGTGAAGCCATTCGACCATTGGACTCACTGCCAGTGGAGGGTCTGGTGCGTTTGTGGGCGCACGAGGCACTACGCTTGTTCCAGGACCGTCTGGTGGATGACAGCGAACGTCGCTGGACTAACGAAAACATCGATTTGGTGGGACACAAGCACTTCCCGGGCATCAATCAGGAGGAGGCTTTACAGCGCCCTATTCTGTACAGCAACTGGTTGTCCAAGGACTATACCCCAGTGAATCGAGAAGAGCTGCGCGATTACGTGCGTGCCCGTCTCAAGGTCTTTTACGAGGAGGAACTGGATGTTCCGTTGGTGCTGTTTGACGAAGTTCTGGATCATGTGCTCCGCATCGATCGTATATTCCGACAGCCTCAGGGCCATTTGCTTCTTATTGGTGTCTCTGGCGCTGGCAAGACAACACTGTCGCGCTTTGTAGCCTGGATGAATGGTCTATCCATATTCCAAATCAAGGTACACAACAAGTACACCGGCGAGGACTTTGATGAAGATCTGCGATGCGTGTTGCGCAGGTCTGGCTGCAAGGATGAGAAAATCGCCTTCATACTGGATGAATCGAATGTGCTGGACTCAGGCTTCTTAGAGCGAATGAACACACTGCTGGCCAACGGCGAAGTGCCCGGTCTCTTTGAGGGCGATGAATACACCACGCTGATGACACAGTGCAAGGAAGGCGCCCAGCGCGAAGGCCTCATGCTTGACTCGAGCGATGAGTTGTACAAGTGGTTCACGCAGCAGGTGATGCGTAATCTGCACGTTGTCTTCACCATGAATCCATCGACCGATGGCCTTAAGGACCGTGCTGCCACCTCTCCGGCCTTGTTTAATCGTTGTGTGCTAAACTGGTTCGGTGACTGGTCGGATTCGGCGCTGTTCCAAGTCGGCAAGGAGTTTACGACACGTGTCGATCTGGAGAGGCCCAACTGGACTTCGCCAGACTTCTTCCCGTCCGTTTGTCCCTTGGTGCCTGCCAATCCCACGCATCGCGATGCCGTCATCAACAGTTGCGTCTACGTACACCAGACTTTGCACCAGGCTAATGCTCGTCTCGCCAAACGGGGCGGTCGCACCATGGCAGTCACTCCTCGTCACTATCTGGACTTTATCCATCACTTTGTCAAGCTGTACAATGAAAAGCGCAGCGATCTAGAGGAGCAGCAGCTTCATCTCAATGTAGGTCTCAACAAAATCGCAGAGACCGTGGAACAGGTGGAGGAAATGCAAAAATCGCTGGCTGTCAAGAAGCAGGAATTGCAGGCAAAGAACGAAGCCGCTAATGCAAAGCTGAAGCAAATGTTCCAGGATCAACAGGAGGCCGAAAAGAAGAAGATACAGTCCCAGGAAATACAGATCCGTCTGGCCGATCAAACTGTCAAAATCGGCGAGAAGCGCAAGTATGTCATGGCCGATCTGGCACAGGTGGAACCAGCCGTTATCGATGCACAGCAAGGTGAGTTCATCGGACGCCAGTCCAAACCGGGGGAACAGGGTGGAATCCTTATAATTAGTATACGTATATTGTTGCCTTTAAGTCTAGCTATAAATTTACTTATATATACATTTAAATCGATATGTATTCCACACATACAAAAACAAAAAAACTCTTACACAAACACAATTCGCACGGTTAGCCGTTAGCTCGATTAAAAAGAAACACCTGGCCGAGGTGCGCTCCATGGCAAATCCGCCTGCTGTGGTGAAGCTGGCATTGGAATCGGTCTGCGAGCTGCTCAATGAGAGTGCCACAGATTGGAAGGCCATACGCGGCATACTCGTCAAAGACAGTTTCATATCGTCGATTGTTAACTTGGAGACTGACAAGATCACGTACGCAACTCTTTCTTTATTCCCCACACACACACACACACACACATACATACATTCACTCAATCGATAATCCATCGTATCCATAGTATCACATCCTCCTCAGCACTCACTCATTCATTTTGGGCTGAAAGCCATTTCGTCCTTCATCTCTGAGGTTGTTGTGCCGTAATGTGACACTAATTGGCTAAGCCGTACCGACCCATCATACGCATATATATATATATATATATATATAATATCTAAACCATAACTAAACCAAACTATATCATATATATATACTCGTATATCTAATATCCTTACTACTTTACACACACATACTCTGCATACGCAATGCACTGGCAAATATCTTAACCTACGAAATACATATCTATTTATGATCTTAGATTTAATAATGTGAATATGTGTAAACTAAAATCAAAACTGTTTAGAATTGTGTTTAAATCTCTAACTAGGTGACTAGGCACAGTCTTAGGACAATACTGGCTTTAATAATAATAATTAAATGTTGTGATAATTGTTAGGTTAATTTTAACGAGTGTAACAATTAGTTAAGTGCCCATGATGTTGTGCTGTATATCGAATATAATAATTCTGATCCTTCATGTTAACAAACCAACCAACCAACTACCCAAATCGACCTCAATCAATCGAATCAATCAAACAGCTGTGAAGTCGATACGCAAACAGCAACTCGTTGAGGTGCGAACGATGGCGAATCCACCGTCTGTGGTTAAATTGGCACTCGAGTCGATCTGCCTGCTGCTGGGCGAGAATGCGACTGATTGGAAATCGATACGCGCAGTGATAATGCGTGAAAATTTCATAAATTCAATTGTATCTAACTTCGGTACAGAGAACATAACGTAAGCATGAAACAAGTTCTTATTAATTTTCTTTTAATTCACACATTTTGTTCTCGAATTGAGTTTCTTTTTGTTCTTGTTTAATTATTTTCTATGCAGATTAGTAAATTTGTATTCTCTTGTTTTGAGATTATTTCTTGTAGTTTTGTGAATGATTAAGCGAACTGCGATTTGTATTGTATGTAAATATTGTTTATGTTCCTTTTTTTAATTTTAATCTTGGTTAATTGGCTATAAACTTGTAATATTCATGATTTTTATGGTTTTGGTTAAATTTCCGCGTTGATCAATAATAACCTACTGCTTTGCTTGCTCAATTCATACAAATAACTCAACCCACAAACAGTTTCCGCCATGTTATTAATCTTTAATCCGTCATTCGATTCATGCAGCGATGAGGTTAGGGAGAAAATGAAGTCGAAGTATCTAAGCAATCCGGATTATAACTTCGAGAAGGTCAATCGCGCTAGTATGGCCTGTGGTCCTATGGTCAAATGGGCCATTGCCCAGGTAAGATCAAGATATTGGGGACATAAATGACGAATCATACTCAAAATTATTAATGTTACAGATCGAATACGCTGACATGTTAAAGCGCGTAGAACCGTTGCGTGAGGAACTCCGCTCACTGGAGGAGCAGGCTGATGTGAACTTGCACAGCGCCAAGGAGACTAAGGATCTGGTCGAACAACTAGAGCGCAGCATTGCAGCATATAAGGAGGAATACGCACAGCTCATTTCTCAGGCGCAGGCGATTAAAACGGACTTGGAGAACGTTCAGGCCAAGGTAGATCGTTCCATAGCATTGCTGAAGAGCTTGAACATTGAACGCGAACGTTGGGAGTCCACCAGCGAGACATTTAAGTCACAAATGTCTACCATTGTGGGCGATGTGCTGCTTTCGGCTGCCTTCATTGCTTACGGTGGCTACTTTGATCAGCATTATCGCCTCAATTTGTTCAACACCTGGTCGCAGCATCTGCAATCGGCAAGTATTCAATATCGTGCGGACATTGCGCGCACAGAGTATCTGTCTAATCCGGACGAGCGACTGCGCTGGCAGGCAAATGCCTTGCCTACGGATGATCTGTGCACGGAGAATGCCATTATGCTGAAGCGCTTCAACCGCTATCCGCTGATCATTGATCCATCTGGCCAGGCCACAACCTTCCTGCTCAACGAGTATGCGGGCAAGAAGATAACGAAGACATCCTTCTTGGACGACTCATTCCGCAAAAATCTAGAGTCTGCGCTTCGTTTCGGTAATCCACTGCTCGTCCAGGACGTTGAGAACTATGATCCCATATTGAATCCGGTACTTAATCGCGAGCTGCGACGCACTGGCGGTCGTGTGCTTATCACGCTGGGCGACCAGGACATTGATTTGTCGCCCTCATTCGTTATTTTCCTGTCGACGCGCGATCCGACCGTTGAGTTCCCGCCTGACATCTGCTCGAGAGTGACCTTTGTCAACTTTACGGTGACGCGCAGTTCACTGCAGTCTCAGTGCCTGAACCAAGTGCTCAAGGCTGAGCGTCCAGATATTGATGAGAAGCGTTCCGATTTGCTTAAGCTACAGGGCGAGTTCCGTCTGCGACTGCGTCAGTTGGAGAAGAGTCTGCTTCAGGCACTTAACGATGCCAAGGGCAAGATCCTGGACGACGATTCGGTTATCACAACTTTGGAGACGCTCAAGAAGGAGGCGTACGACATCAACCAGAAGGTGGATGAAACTGACAAGGTTATAGCCGAGATCGAAACCGTATCGCAACAATATTTGCCATTGTCGGTGGCTTGCAGCAGCATGTACTTCACAATGGACAGCTTGAACCAGGTGCACTTCCTCTACCAGTACTCACTGAAGATGTTCCTCGACATCTTCTCCACAGTGCTCTATAACAATCCACGACTCGATGGACGTAGTGATCATTCGGAGCGTCTAGGCATCATAACTAGGCATCTGTTCCAGGTGTGCTACGAGCGTGTCGCTCGTGGCATGTTGCACAACGATCGCCTCACCTTCGCCTTGCTCATGTGCAAGATCCATCTGAAGGGAACAGGAGAATCCAATCTGGACACTGAGTTTAACTTCTTCCTTCGCAGTCGTGAGGGTCTTCTCGCAAATCCTACGCACGTCGAGGGACTAAGCAGTGAGCAAGTCGAGAGTGTCAATAGGCTGGCCTCTCGCATGCCCATCTTCCGCAAGCTGGTGGAGAAGGTGCGCTCGATGCCCGAGCTAGGTGCCTGGTTGCAACAGAGCTCCCCGGAGCAGTGTGTGCCTCAACTCTGGGACGAATCCAAGGCTTTGACCCCAATATGCAGCTCCGTGCATCAGTTGCTGCTCATTCAGGCCTTCCGACCAGATCGCGTTATAGCCGCCGCTCACAATGTGGTGAACACTGTGCTGGGTGTGGAATTCATGCCCAATGCGGAGCAGGAGTTAGACTTCACAGCCGTCGTGGATAAACAGTTGAACTGCAATACACCAGCGTTGCTGTGCTCCGTACCCGGCTTCGATGCCTCTGGACGTGTTGATGACTTGGCCGCCGAGCAAAACAAGCAAATCTCGAGCATTGCCATCGGTTCCGCTGAGGGCTTCAACCAGGCCGAGCGAGCAATCAACATGGCCTGCAAGAGCGGTCGCTGGGTGCTCCTCAAGAACGTGCATCTGGCACCTCAGTGGCTTGTGCAGCTGGAGAAGAAGATGCACTCACTGCAGCCGCACTCAGGCTTTCGTCTCTTCCTCACAATGGAAATCAATCCCAAGGTGCCCGTCAATCTTCTTCGAGCCGGTCGCATCTTTGTCTTTGAACCACCTCCAGGCATCCGAGCCAATCTGTTGCGCACGTTCTCAACGGTACCGGCAGCACGCATGATGAAGGCGCCAAGCGAGCGAGCACGTCTCTACTTCCTGCTGGCCTGGTTCCATGCCATTGTCCAGGAGCGACTGCGCTACGTGCCCCTGGGCTGGGCTAAGAAGTACGAGTTCAATGAGTCGGATTTGCGCGTTGCGTGCGATACGCTGGATACTTGGATCGACACAACGGCCATGGGTCGCACCAATCTACCGCCAGAGAAAGTGCCTTGGGATGCATTGGTCACACTGCTCTCCCAGTCCATCTATGGTGGCAAGATCGATAACGATTTCGATCAGCGCCTACTGACCTCCTTCCTGAAGAAGCTCTTCACCGCTCGCAGTTTCGAGGCGGACTTTGCCCTGGTGGCAAATGTGGATGGCGCCTCAGGTGGTCTGCGGCATATCACCATGCCCGATGGCACACGGCGCGATCACTTCCTCAAGTGGATTGAGAACCTCACAGATCGCCAGACTCCTTCGTGGTTGGGTCTGCCCAACAACGCCGAAAAGGTGCTGCTAACAACACGTGGCACGGATCTGGTGAGCAAGCTGCTCAAGATGCAGCAACTAGAGGACGATGATGAACTGGCGTACAGTGTCGAGGAGCAGTCTGAGCAGTCCCTCGTTGGGCGCAGCGAAGATGGTCGCCCATCCTGGATGAAAACGCTTCACAACTCGGCCACCGCGTGGCTGGAACTACTGCCCAAGAATCTGCACGTGCTCAAGCGTACCGTGGAGAACATCAAGGATCCGCTTTATCGCTACTTCGAGCGCGAGGTGACCAGTGGTGCACGATTGCTTCAAACGGTCATCTCCGATCTGCAGGACGTGGTGCTGATTTGCCAAGGCGAAAAGAAGCAAACGAATCATCATCGCTCTATGCTCTCCGAACTGGTGCGCGGCATTATACCCAAGGGCTGGAAGCGATACACTGTGCCCGCCGGCTGCACTGTCATCCAGTGGATCACAGATTTCAGCCAGCGTGTTCAGCAGTTGCAGAAGGTCTCCCAACTCGTCTCACAGGCTGGTGCCAAGGAGTTGCAGGGCTTCCCCGTTTGGTTGGGCGGCCTGCTCAACCCAGAGGCATACATTACGGCCACCAGGCAGTGTGTGGCCCAGGCGAATAGCTGGTCACTAGAGGAGCTGGCCTTGGAGGTGACCATCACCGATGCGGGTCTGAAGACCGATCAAAAGGACAGCAGTTTTGGTGTCAGCGGTCTCAAGCTGCAGGGCGCACAATGCAAAAACAACGAGCTACTGCTGGCTTCCACCATTATGATGGATCTCCCAGTGACCATTCTGAAGTGGAGCAAGTGAGTATTCCAACAGTTTTTAATATTAGAGCTTGGCTTACCTGATTACTTTATTCACAGAATCTCCACGGAACCACGCGTAAGCAAACTAACTTTGCCCGTTTACTTGAACTCTACACGCACAGAGCTGCTCTTCACAGTGGATCTGGCCGTTGCTGCTGGCCAGGATTCGCATAGCTTCTATGAACGTGGCGTCGCTGTTTTGACGTCCACTGCTTTAAACTAAGTGCTTGGCATATCCAAAAGTGTTATCTCTATATATATTTTGAACAAAAGTAATCAACGTCCCTTTGCTTTCCCAATCCATTCCCATTATTTAACTCACCAAATATACACACATCTAACCACCCCAAAACCCAAATGTTTTAGTGAAAAGTGATTCAGTGATATCCAGCATGTTTCGCATAGGTTGTGGTCTGCGGCGCGCATCATCTTTTCGACAATTGAGACTACAGAGATTTGCTAGCTATCAGTTGCCGGCCGATAAACATGCAGATCTGACGCACACCTCGATGGTAATGGAGAAGGAGGCACGGCGCTTTATCCACGATTGCCTGCGACGGGTTGGTGTGCCGTTCGAGAAACTACGTTGCATTAGCGACTTGCTGCTTGCTGCAGATTACAGAGGCGTGCGTGGCTGTGGCATCAATAGGCTTGAAATATACTTAAATGATCTGCAGCATGGGTATGTTGACATCTCGGCGGAGCCAGAGATTATAACCGAAACGATAACCACCGCACACGTGGATGGCAACTGCGCCATGGGCGTCTTTGTGGGCAACTATTGCATGGATCTGGCTGTGGAGAAGGCGCGCAAAACAGGCATTGGATTTGTTGTGGCCAAACGATCCCATCACATCGGCATGGCTTCCTGGTATGCGTTCCGGGCAATGGCCAAGGGCTACGTTGGCCTGGTTCTGTCCAACGCGTCACCGTTGCTGGTCGCTCCAGGGGCCCGTGTGGCCAGCGTTGGTGGCAACTGTTTGGCCTTTGGCGCGGAGGCAACACACTCCCATTTCATGCTGGACATGGCCTGCACCATGAAGGAGATTGGGTCAGTGGAATGGGCTGCAATGCAAAACCAGTCCATACCCAACAATTGGGCGGGTGACGAGTGCGGCCAACCCACTAGCTTTCCTTTTATAGCGCTTCAATCCCAGCACCTGTATCCTGCTGGTGGCCAGAAGGGATACAGCTTGGCGGCCATGATTGATGTGCTCTGTGGCGTCATGTCTGGCGCCGACTATGCCACACGCATTCCACGCTGGTGGGCCGAGTGTCAAGGTCGCCATGCTAACCTCGGACTCGTAATGCTCGCCCTTGATCCGTGCATTTTTGTGCCCGATTTTCAAGAACGACTCGATGACTTCAAAAGTTGCATTGAGAATAGCTGTCCAGCTGATGACTCGCAGCCCGTCAAGATGACTGGCTACGTGGAGAAGCAGCACATGGACTACGTGGACAGCTTGGGTGCCATGCCTTTTCCCACCGTTCTGTTGGCCAAGTATAGGCGTATTGCAGACCTACTTTGTGTCAAGCCCATGCAGTTGGCCTGTGGCTACAGAAATCCAAAAGACCGCTACAACTAAATGGCGCAGTAAATTTCATAATATTCCGGTAGAAAGCGCTTTGCCAAAAAAAACAAAACAGTTCCTCACACAGGTGGCGCCATTAGTTCGCAGCGAATTGAGAGCGCTTTCTGTTGATTTATTTGCCTGGCTTCAAGAACAATAGTGGGAGCAGTAAATATGTGTGACAATTTATAAAGGGATTTTAGCTAGTGACTAAAAACTGTAGTTTTAATAAAGCTAACAGGTGGCGCTGTTAAGATTTTAGTGTGGCCCATATTTTAACAAGTAAGAAGACTAGTCGAGAATTCCCGACTAGCAGATACACTGAACCCTAAGTAACAGAACATAAAATGTTAACTAACTTCACATAATATGTTAATTAACATAACAGTAAATGTTAACTAACATAACAGAAAATGTTAATATAACAGAAAATGTTAATTAACATAACAGGAAATGTTAACTAACATAACTTAAAATGTTAACTAATAGAGTTACCTGCTGCTGACTTCTGTGAGCCTGGTATTTCACTTGGCGAATACAAGCTAAAATGCCCCGAGGAAAATAATTTTGAACAACAACGATGAATTTTGTACATCAGTCAATGTAATTATGTACATACATTGTGTGAGCTACACAAATACAAATAAATAAAAATATATTTTAAAAATCTAATCCACTTCAAAGTGTTTTTTTTTATTATCTGTTATATTTCAGCATGATTTTACGAGTTTTTCGTAATATCTAGGATTTTTGGTTTTTTTTATGTATTTTTTTCAGATGATCAAAGTAAATTTGCTCAAAACAGTTCTGTCTGATCTACCAGGCGAACAGAAATCAGCAACAGGCTGATCTTTAACTTAAAATGTTAACTAACAGCAGCTGAGCTGTGGAGAGTAACAGCGAAGAGCGGCTTACATATATGAGCTGACCTTGAGCTCTGTACGTTGTTCGAACCTTATTGGTTATTCCAACTTTAAGCAGTTGCCTGCTGCTGACTTCTGTTCGCCTGGTATTTCACTTGGCCAATGCAAGTTAAAATGCACCTGATCAAAGTAGAACTCGATCCTGCAACACAAATACGAATAATGTGCATACTTTTAGGGGCATGAATTTTTCATTACTAAAACAGCTCTAACTCGGCCAAATCCTTGCAGATTTTCGCAGGATATGGTGCGTTAGAAACGTAAGGACCAACTCTATCAAACTGCATTTAAAAAATATGGTGTTATCTAAGATTCCAACACTTCAAAAAATTGAACTCTAGGTCAAATGGGAATGGCTAAAAATCACAAAATCGCTGATTCCTCGAAAACTACAAGGACAATTGGAATGTCCTTTGGCCAGTTTGTAGCTCTAGTCAAAACCTAAAGTTTGACGCAGGACTCGCAAGGATCCGAAAGGATTTGTCCAATTTAGAAGCATTTTTCTGTTTTCTAAAAAAGTCCTCATATCTTTGCTGTTTAAAGGAATTTCGTCCTTTTTATTGCTCTATTCGAATCGGCCGCCCAAGGACTATCTGTGCTCCAAAGGACATCGGAATAGTCCTTCAAACAACTGAAATACGACCGTTTTTTCAAAAATCATCAAACATTCTGACCTACCCCCTTGTCTAATTTTTAAGACATTTTTTTTTACGTATCCTGAAAAACTTTAAATGCAAATCGATAATCCTTTATTATACGATCTCAAAAATATATGTCCTGCCGATGTCCTTATGAATATGACCAAGTTATGGCATAAAAACGCGAGCAAAATATGAGCAATTAAATGTTTTTATTGGCTAAGCAAAAATCATACATTAATATATATATATATCACATTCATAAATATATTCTAGTATATAATAATAATAAAAATTATATGAAATAAAATAAATCAAATAAAACAAATAAATAAATAAATAATAAAAAGGACAGCATACTTTTACTCCGTCCACATAAAGAAAAATGATATTAAGCTCAGCATACTTTTACTCCGTCCAGATAAAAAAAAAATGATATTAAGTTCAGCATACTTTTACTGCATGGCAGCAAAATAAATATTATTGCCCACTTTTAGCTGTGTATGAGAATTATATTTTAAAGCGCCGGAGTAAAATTATGCTGTAATATTTTTTCCAGTAAAAATAAGTTACTTGCTGCTGACTTCTGCTCGCCTGGTATTTTTTTAATTTGCCTGGCAATTTTTGGTTAATTTCAGCCCCAAGCACCAGGCGAACAGAATTCAGCAGCAGGCTGATCGTAACTTAAAATGTTAATTAACATAACAGAAAATGTTAATTAACATAACAGAAAATGTTAATTAACATAACAGAAAATGTTAATTAACATAACAGAAAGTGTTAACTAACATAACAGAAAATGTTAACTAACATAACAGAAAATGTTAATTAACATAACAGAAAATGTTAATTAACATAACAGAAAATGTTAATTAACATAACAGAAAATGTTAATTAACATAATAGAAAATGTTAATTAACATAACAGAAAATGTTAACTAATAGAATTTATAATGTTAATTAACATAACAGAAAATGTTAATTAATATAACAGAAAATGTTAATTAACATAACAGAAAATGTTAATGTTAACTAACAGAATTTATAATGTTAATTAACATAATAGAAAATGTTAATTAACATAACATAAAATGTTAGCTAACATAACAGAAAATGTTAATTAACATAACAGAAAATGTTAGCTAACATAACAGAAAATGTTAACTAACATAACAGAAAATGTTAATTAACATAACTTAAAATGTTAACTAATAGAGTTACCTGCTGCTGACTTCTGTGCGCCTGGTATTTCACTTGGCGAATGAAAGGTAAAATGCTCCGAAATGGCTAACTAGGAAAATAAATTTGACTGCTCTGGTGATGGGAGGGTAAAATAACTTGAGAGGCAACAACAAAATGTATTTTGTATATTAATTTTGCTTATATTTTTCAAATTTCTTTTGTTTTTATACAGAGCTTATATAGATTTACATTTACATATATTTGCGTAGTTCAATATAAATATGTACACTATTGTGTGGCTACACAAATACAAACAAATAAAAATATATTTTCAAAATTTAATCAACTTCAGTGTTTTTTTATTTGAAATTGTATGCTTTTACGAGTTTTTCGTAATATCCAGTATTTTTGGTATTTTTCAGATGATCAAAATCCATTTTCTCAATACAGTTCTGATCTGTAACTTAAAATGTTAACTAACAGCAGCTGAGCTGTGAAGAGTAATAGCGATGAGCGGCTTACATATATGAGCTGACCTGGAGCTCTGTACATTATTCTAACCTGATTGGTTATTCTAACTTTAAGCAGTTGCCATGATAGTTTTTTTGTTTAATTTCTAAATGCACAAAAATACGTTTTATCGCAAATTTGTGTTTTACTGTTCGGCTTTTAAATTAATATGCTGCTTTAATTTCATCACAGCACAAGCGCACTTTCGTTTTCCAATTGCCGTAACTTTTCCGTCTGATTTTGAATTTATTAAAACTGAACAGTATACATCGAATTTGTAATACTCTATCTAAAAGTACGTTTAAGTAATTTTGTTCAATATGATTTTTCACGATCAACCAATCCGCAGTTAACGATCTATTAGTATATATTAATATAAACTTGTCAGAAGTTTAAATGGATGCATTCATTATTCAATCTTTGGGCAGAGTTTACCCGCCATATGCTTCGACTACGGCGGATTGTTAGTCCAGCTGTGCGCTACTTAAGGTAATTGCTGGAAAATGCAAATTTTCCTAAATTACGCGAATTATACAGCAAATGAAAGGGCCTATAAATAAGCTCGGACAGATCTCGAAGCTCAGTCAATTTATAGTTGGATGCCATGCTGGTTTCGTCGTCATCGCTTTCTTGGATACTCGTCTGTCTGCTGCTGTTGCTCGTTTGCTCCGTGGCGCAGCATGCAAAGGACACTCTCAACGTTGATGAGTTTCGACAGAGATATGTGTTGCCGATGCTCTCCGCAGGATCTCGCAACTGTACGCTTAATGCCTGCGAATCGTTGAGAATTATTTCGCAGTTGCTGCTAATGATGAAGGCGATCCCGAATGGAACTGTCAGCTCGCTAATGGGAAGTGATAGAGCTCCAATGGATCCGTTGAAGCACAGAGCGAGCACAAACCAGGATTCAGGTAATGATGGCGATGTTGCCTCCATGTTTAATCTGCAAGACTTCGATAAGCGCGTAAGACAAATCGAGAGCAGACTGCGATCCGTGGAGCAACCCGTTTGGCACCTGGCCAGTGGCAGTGAACTGGAGTGGAATCACTGTACGTCCGGCGTGTGCCGCTGTAATCCGGACACCAAGAGTTTCACCTGCTGGAACACTAATCTAAAGACGGTGCCCGTCACCCAGGTGATACCCATGAATATGGTGGCCATTGATTTGTCGCGCAACGCACTCTCCACACTTCACAAGGATACATTTCGTGGATTGACGCTGCTCAAGGAACTGGATATATCGAACAATGTGCTCGACTTTCTGCCCTTTGATATATTCCAGGATCTAGATAGCCTGCTTCAGCTGTAAGTGATCCTTGCTAATGATTAGAAGAATTTCGATTATCGTTCATTTCCAGACGCATCCAGAACAACCAACTGGAGGACGTTGATCCACGCACGTTTTGGAAGCTGCGCAATTTGAATCTGCTTGATGTGAGCAAAAATAAGATTACCATGCTTCCCGAATCTGTCTTCTATCACGCCCAACGCCTTACAGTGATCAACTTGTGTGACAATCAGATCAAGAACTTTCCACCCAATCTATTGCGCGACCAAATGATGCTAGAGGAGCTGGACATGTCGAGCAACAAGATTGAACAGCTCGTTTCGGGCAGCATGCGCTATCAGACCAAGCTCAAGGCTCTAGACTTTGGCTTAAATCAGATTGGTAAGTCAAACTGATCAAAGTGTATTTCCTTAAACATTTCTAATGTCCTTTCCATTGAATTGTTTAGCCAAGATAGACGTCGACTTCTTTGAGGGACTGAAGAGTCTACGAACTTTGATACTGCACAATAATCGCATTACTTCAATATCGGGAACGATTTTTAATAATCTAGTAAACCTGGTCACACTGGATCTTACCATGAATCGCATTAGTCATGTGAGAAGAAATCTAGCTAAAATAAAAATGATATCTTAGTTGTGAATTCATTTCACTTTCAGATTGATGGAAACGCCTTTGCGGAGCTAAAGAATCTCAATGAATTGTTTCTTGGACAGAACTCCTTGTCTAGCATACCCACCGATCTCTTCCTGCAAGTGAGTGCTCTCACTCGGCTGACGCTCTTCTCAAACAACCTAACGACGCTGGAGGCTAATGACTTTATGGGTTTGACAAGCTTAAGAATCCTTATGCTGAATAACAACATACTAAAGTATTTCGATGCTCAGGCCTTTGAGCCGCTCACTCAACTAGAGAAACTGTAAGTTCAGTCAAAATATTGATCACCTGCAGCTGAGCATTCCTTCGCATTGCCTTAGGCGTATCGACTCCAACAAGCTGATGTTTCTGCCGCATGGAGCGTTGCATGGACTAAACAAACTCGTTGCCGTTAAGCTGGACAAGAATCCCTGGCATTGTGACTGTCGTGCTCTCTACCTTGCCCGCTGGATACGTGAGTTTGTGGTGAAGCTCTGGGATGGACAGCAACCCATGTGCCGCGGGCCCGGTGACCTTGGGGGCCACGAGGTGGGCCTGCTGCGCTACGATGATCTCTGTGACGGTCAGTGGGCGAGCATGTTGTCGCTGTCGCCGCGTCTTCCGGTTCGCAAACATCGCATTTCTACACCGATGAACTATACCGACTATTTCAATTTGTACTTGAAGCATATCTATAACTCCACCACGGATGAGCAGCTCAAGGAGGCAGAGATAACCAGCGTGGCCATCAAGAAGGTTCACGTCGATTGAGAGTCAAGCAGGTGAAAAGGTACTTTCCGTAATGATCCATCATGAATGGAATTGTATTATTATGAAATTATTTGGAACATTTTTGAGTTTTCATGTTCTTCGGACTCAAATTATAAGAAAATTCAATTGCATTGAAGAACTGAAGCTGGCCATGGTTAAATAAAAACAAGTTCTGTATGTTAAGTTGGAGTTGGCTCTTAAATTTTAAACATAATTGTTGCCTGTGTCGTTTTGCTACTTTGCCCATTTTGTTTTAATGCCCAACCGCATGCACAAATACCTTTATGGCCACATTAATGTGTTTGCTTTCGAAAGGAGCAACCTCGCCCGCGCTCCATTCACAAATTACGACCGTGTCTCGCGTGCCGGTTTATTTTTTTTTATATTATTTTTTATTTTTTTTTTTGCCTATGTGTCTACGTCTGGGACAAGCTTTTTACCTAACCAATTTATTGCTTCCGCTGTTAGAGCCCACCCATTCCCGTTTTCCGTTCAATATCAATGGGTCCTCCGCGTTGCTCCTTGGCTCACTTGCTGGCAGTTTTTTGCCGTTGTCCTTGCAATTTCCATGTGTTGACATTGCCCACGCTCCATTCACTTTCCTGCCGCCTGTTTCCTGTTCCATTCGGCTCGCGCTGCTCGTTGCATGTCGCCACGATAGTCGCCGACTGCCGTCTATCGCTATTCCCATTCCCATTCAATTACCCTCATCCTCCCTCGTGCCACACATCCTTCGCATGCAGACAACAAATGCATTTTATACGAAATTTGCAAGGCAAATATTAACAAGTAAAAACTTTGCATTCAGACATCACCGACTGCTTTATACTCTCGTTCTTTTGTGGCGTAGCAAAACAACAAAAAATATTCAGTTTCGCTTGATGTTCTCTCTCTGTCTCTCTCTCCCTCTCTCTCTCTTGACAAAAACCAATATACTCGCAATCGATTTGGATCAGTGAACAAAAATTGAATGCCGCCATTGTTATTCTCCTTTCTCACTGTGGTGTTGTTTTTGCTTTGTCTGCGGGAGTTTTGAGAGTGCTGATTGCCTTTAAAGTGTCCCCTGCGATATGCCGGAGGAGGCAAGAAGAGGCACAAACTGTCAACCCTTTTCCTATGCCACGGCCTACTCAAAAAAAAGAAACCATCAAGAATATACAATATGTAATCATATTTTTATATACGCAACACACACTCTGGGGTAGGGGTGAGAGCGTTGAAAGGGGTGTAAGGGGTAGTGTGAATCCTTGCTATCAGCCGCATCTGTCTCTTAGAGCCTGCTGTGCTTATCGTTGTTTTTCTTAAGCGGAAGTAAAAGGATTTGAATTGCCTTCGTTGAGCTGGCGCAAAGAAAACAAACCCCCGCCGCACTCCTGTTAGGTCCTAATGTATGTAAATTCCCTTAAGTTGAAAATCCTTTGCTAGCTAAGCAAACATTTCTAACGGCATTTATCAAAGCCTACAAGCCGTGCCAGCACGCAAAAAAACAAAAAAAACAAGCTTTCGGCTATGGTGAAAAGCTGAGCTGCAAGCAGTTAGTCGAGACACAAACCACCAGCGAACCATAGTTGCTCTTGTTCGCCGCTAATGGGAGCTGTGGCGTTTGAGTCACGCCTAACGTTTGTCACTCAATTTCTCTTGAGCTTTTTCCCTCTCCACTCACATCAGTGCTCAAGCGCGCCCTTTAGTCAGCAACTATGCTCTGTGACAGACACTCGGCTACGCTCGGCTGCTGTCGGCTGCTGCTGCTCCGAAAGCATTGACACACTGAACTCGGCAACGGAGACATGTACGATTGTCGGCGATGTTGGCGTCGGCGTCGGCGTCGGCATCGCAGTTAGCTTGACTTTTGGGTTTGTTGTTGTTGTTGTTGTTGCTGCCGTGTTTTGGTCATTCGGATGTGTGATTTATTTGCAAATTTTAAATAATTTGGTTTTTATTGTGTGTGTGCGCAACTGTTTGAATATGTGTGCAGCAGCATCAGCAGTAGCTTCTCACAAATAAATGCAAATTTCATGCAGCGTTCACGCTCCAACAACAACAACAACAATGAGAGCAGTAACAGCAGCAGCAGTTGCCACAAAGGACCCAAAGGAGCAGTTGCTGCCACAGTTTCTGCTTATGCTGCTGCTGCTGCTGCTGATGTGCCTGACCTAAGGCAATGGCAGTGGCAACGGCGAGCCAGCCGCACAAAATTTGACTAAGGCAAATTCACTTAGACGTCGCCTTGTCGGCTGCCACGTTGGCCTTTTCCACGGCCAAAACTTTTTGCCACACACACACAAACACACACATATATATATATATATATATATATATATTTAGCACATGCTGCTAAAGGGCGCATAGAACGAAAGAGAGAGTTCGTGGGAGTTTCTGTGTGTGTTTGTGTATTTTGCTGCCACTTTGGAGATGCTACAACGCATAAAAATGCGAGTGTTTGCTTGTCCCACTGAATATTTGTATTTGTTCGAGTGTGTGTGTGTGTGTGTCTGTATGCAGTTGGTTTTTGTGGCCACGCGTCCATTCAGCTACAGTTCTCCAGCGCTCCAGCTACATCTCGAGCTTGAGCTCGAGCTTCATCATCCTTGGCGTTGCTCTCTGTATGTGTCTGTGTGTGTGTGTGTGGGTCTGGGTTGGCTGTTCTAGTTGACTGGCTGGCAAACGTGGCGTATACTTAATTCGGTTTATGCTCGAACGTGTCGCACATTATTCTTATGAGTCGACAACGACGATGTGTGAAATATGCTGAATGTGTGTGTGCCCACAAATACTGATTAGACAGAGAAAGCGCGCGCGCGACAGAGAGAGAGAGAGAAAGAGACTCCAGCATTGTCAGTCGGTTAGTCAAAGAATTACAATTTTGCTGCAATTTGTTTGATTTACACTACAAGCGAAAATGGAAATGCAAATGCGAAATGATGAGAAAATGTGAATGTGAAAAATGAAAGCTCTAAATAAAAAGTCTGCCCATTGACCTTATTGAGCACTCAAACGGACACAAAAACAACCAGGGCAGTAAAAATGAAACGATAAAGGAGAAATCCAGCTTCCAAAAGTACTATAAAATTATGGTTAAGTTATTTTATTATTATTTTTCGTGAATGGACTGCGTCTCGGCAAATGGCATATTGAATAAGTTCGCAATCTCGCTCTAGCTCTATACTCTATTTATTTGAGTAACCCTAGAGAACTTATTGTTTGTGGCTTTCCTCATTTTAACGACCAGCTTTATTATCATAAACGAGAACCATGTCGCATTTCAACCTGGCTTAGTGTTAAGGGCCAAGTGAAAGTTTAGTGCAAAGTTTTTATTTAAATTTTTTATTATTTTAAAACAGATTTTCGGTTTCCTTTTTTTTTGGTAAAGCGCACCCAACTACTGCTAACCACCATTTTGGGGCCAGTCTGTGCATTGCTTTAAATACAGCTATGAAAATGTTTTTCGGCCACGTAATGGCTTCTCTTAACACAACTCAACGCTCAATTCACAACGCGAAATTCTCTACTCGGTGTTTTCAGTTCTTTTCTGTGTTCGTTCTGTGGCTGCGCTTGGTTTTTGTCCCTGTCCGCGAACAACATTTATTGGCTTGGCGACAAAATTTTATTGCCCAGTTTTAGTTTTCGGTTTGCGGCTGCATATGGCGCTGATTTCTTGTCACCTTCTCCTGACTTCGGAATTCCCCCATGTTTCTCTGTCTGTCTGTGGCCGCTTTTGTCAGTTTTTTTTTTGGAGGGGAGCGACAAAAGTTTCCGCAGTCGACAGACTTCAAACTACAGACTGCGGGTCTAATCATATTGCCAACCTTTCGGATACGTGATGCATTTTTTCCAGGACCTTCTCTTACAGTCACCAGACACACAAACACACAGACACACACATATAGTTTGACTCGCCTCACTGCTCACAATTTGACTTCAGATGTGATGGTATGTGTGTGTGTGTAACTGAGCTAGTGTGTGTTTTGGCACGCCCCATTGCCACAATGGGCAGCTGAGAAACTTTGTGAGGCGAAACGAGATTTCAAATAGGAAAATAATAAAAGAACGGAAAATTAAAAATATATATTCTATGTAACTTCGAGAAAATTGTTTCATAACTAATCGAAATATGATTCCTATGTGAAGATTATTCAGAAATAAGATTTTAAACTGACTGAAAATTAAAAATATATATTCTATGTAACTTCGAGAAAATTGTTTCATAACTAATCGAAATATGATTCCTATGTGAAGATTATTCAGAAATAAGATTTTAAACTGACTGAAAATTAAAAATATATATTCTATGTAACTTCGAGAAAATTGTTTCATAACTAATCGAAATATGATTCCTATGTGAAGATTATTCAGAAATAAGATTTTAAACTGACTGAAAATTAAAAATTTATATTCTATGTAACTTCGAGGAAATTGTTTCATAACTAAACGAAAAATGATACCTATGTGAATGTTATTCAGAAATAAGATTTTAAACTGACTTTAGAGTTTTGTACTTTTCCATTTGCAGTTTCCAGTTATCGCTATTGAAACTATTTGTATTTTTTATGGTTGTTTTGGACATTTTGGGGCCATTGTGTTTACAGATTGGGTTTTGCGGCGCATTCGACATGTCAGAGAATTTGTGGATATTCTGTTTAAATACCGTAATGAAGTCTGCTTATACAATATAATGTACCGTGTTTGTGCTACGTGCCTTGGTTATGTTATTGCACGCTGATCCCAACTTCCGCACAGCAGCAGACAGAGGGGGAGGGGAGATGTTGGTCGTATCAGGCAGCAGAAAGGGAAGCACGGATTCGCTCTCATACTCAGTCTGGTTGTGTGTGTATTTTCTTTTTTCTTTTGCTTTGCTTTCCATGCATTTGTGCGCTGGCAAATCTTAAACTTGTTTTACTGCTCGTTAGTGTTAGTCGCTAGCTAGTCTCGGCAGTCAGGCAGGCAAACAAACAAACAAACAGGCAGGCAGGCAAGCAGGCAGGCAAGCAAACAGGCCAAGCAGAAGGAGCTGGAGCTGGAACAGGAGAAGCCATCGCCACCATGACACCCTATTGTTATAACACGTATACCACGCTCGCATCAGCATCACCATCAGCCATCGGGATGGGCTGGAATATAGATAGAGACTGAGACTGACACCTAGACGCAGGCTGTTGCTGTTGCTGCTGCTTAGCTAAAGTCGGAATCTGAGTCTGTGTTTGGCGAGCAGCAGGCAGCAAGGAGGCAGTCAGGCAGGCACTGGAGTACACTAAAAGTAGTGGACTCAACTGAGAGGAGTGGAGAGTGGTTGTGTATGTTTATGCGTGTGCCAAGGTGCATGCTAAGTGCCACATCCTGGATTCAACGGATGAATGGAAGAAACGGCAGAAATTTAGCTTCATCGTTTGGGGCGCTGGGTCCTGGTAAATGTTTGTCCAGCATAATTGCGCACAGCATGCAGTTTCCCTTTAGCTATCGTCTTTATCCCTTCTCTCTCTCTCTATCATTCTTTTCTACTGCATATTTCAGTTTTATCGTTTCCGACATTGGCTTTGCTATTCAGTTTCGCTGCATTCGGCCTGCTGCTTGGCTTGGCGTTGACGATGGGCTGCATTAAAGGATTTGGTAACTTGTTTACGTGCCGTATTACTATAATTTTCAACGGAAGCCATCAAAGGCACTCTCTGACGAGCCGCAGGCGGCATTACAAATTATTTTCGTATTGCCTGCTTCACTAACTAATTTCAACAACGTTGCAAATTGTTGTTTTACTTGTTGTTGTCTCACTTGCAAGTGTTTGTTATGCTTCACCAAGCACATAGCTCCCACTCTCTACGTGTGTGTGGTCGACACACACACACACACACACAAATACGAACAGCGTATGGGGTTGTTTGTTTGAAATCCATTATACTTGTGTATATGATAAATGGGAGCTTTTGCTTTGCTTCACTTTAGTTGAACAAGCCTCAAAGATTTAATACTTTTGATTCATTACACACACACACACAGAATATAACGCAAAAAGTCGGAGTATTTGAAAGGGTACTCAGGGACAATGTTTACCACGTCCTTGGAAAAAGCTTAATTGAATGTAAAAGCATATAAAATGTGTGTTAGCAATATATTTGGTATGGCAATCAGATTGCCATTGAACTGTCACCAAGGGTATTAAGAATTCGGCATATGCAAAGATAAATGTTCTTTTAGTTTCTCTCTCCGTTCAGTGTGACAATTACAGTTACAATTGCTGTGAATGGGCAAGACAATTACAGTTTCGTGTTTAACCATAATAATCTGCTCAGTTATTTGTGTAATTAAACAAACAATAAACCCTGAGACCAAGCCACATCAGACCAGACTCGAACCACGTCGCAAACCCCAAAGTCGAAATCACTTGGGTGCTCTTGTTTGTTGTTTGTTAAATGTTATTATTGTTGAATGTTGTTGTGTGTTGCTGCTGTTGTTTGCTCGTATTTATATATTGGATGAGATTTAAAATGGTTTAATCAACTGTCTATATGTATATAAGAATAGCAGCTATGAACGCTTGTTGTTGTATAAATATTGGTTTAGTTGCACTAAAGTTGGCTAACACTGTGCGCTGTTTTGTGGCTAGTCCAGAGAGATTATACAAAAACTGTACATGAACATTGGTTAAGTACTACTAATAACAATATCAAGATTTATGGAAGCTGTCAGAACGCAGAGACAAAGTTGATGCATAACTTAATTAAATTACAATTTGAAGAATAATTAATAGATTTGTATATGTATATGTAATATATTTATTTATTGTTGTGTAGTTATATAGTGTGTGTATAGTATAGATATATATATATATATATAGATGTTATGTGTGTGCGTGTAACTACCTTTCGGTTAAACTGTATGTATATATCACTTAAATCATAATTATTAAATTGCTGGTTAATAGCTGAATCAATACAAATTAAGCGGCCAATTCTTAAATGCACATTAGCGTAATCCATTTGTATTGACATCGTTTTTTGTTGTTGTTTGTATGTTATGGGTCCTTGTTGGTGTTGTTGCTGCTTGCGTTCGCTATATTGTTATTGATATCGATAGTAGTCATCATTACAATCATCATCATTATGTCTAAGTGCGGGTGAGCATCCCATTGATCATTATGTTCGCGAGGGCATTGCGTCGCTTGCGCCACGCCCCCATACCTTGGGCGTGATATTGTAGTTGTGTATACCATTGCTTTGTCCGCACTCCATCCTCGGCCTGTGAATTAGCAGAACGACAAAGAGAGATTGTACATGTATTTGATTCTCTCGCCATTTTGACAGGAGTCATGTGTGCAAGTGTGTGTATGTGTGCGTGTGTGTGAAATGATGCATATGTATGAGCGTGTATATGTGTGTGTGTGTGTGATCAGTTGGCCGTAACTAAATGTTACAATTTATGGAACGTTGCTTGCCCTTTTCTCGCAGCAACCATTTCGTTGCGCTTATCTGCTTCTCTCCTTTCTTTCCCTTTTTTTCTCGCTCATCCCAGTTATATCTTTTTTCGTTCTTAAATTTCAATAAATGTCATTCATTTTGGCAGGCACTATACGTGTGTGTTGGTTGCCTCAACGCACTTTCAAAAGCTCCACCCAGTTCGATGGCTTAGTTCTTCTCAGCTAGGTTGCTAGCTGTCTGTCCTAGGGCAGAAATTCGCTTGAGTAAGCTGGAGCTCGACTTACATTAGACAGCATATGATACGGATTTCTGCATACGCTATTCTCAGCACATGTCTATCTGTGCTGTCTGTTATTAAAAATGAAATCTCTGCCATATTAAGCGAGCATTGTGTGGCCCCCAAAGGTATGCTACACACACACAAATTCCTTAAGTCATCAACTCTTCTTTTATGAAAAAAAGGAAGGGAGAGAAACACATATTTGTGCTTTCACTCATCTCTGTGTGAGTGAATTAGCGGTAAATGTTTGCTGAGTAATGCAAATGCACAGTATAATATATATATATTTATAGTGGTTCGCCGAGACTGAGCAGAAATAAAGATTATTTTTTGAAAAGTTGACCCTGGGGAATTTCTTACTCAATATCTCATTCAAATGTTGTTTATTTAGCTAGAAAATATAATAGCTGAGTAGAACTTAAACGTAAGCTTTGCGGATTGCGTAACGCTAATTCGAAACTTAACAAAACTGAGCTGTGAACCGCCAAACTCAAAGAAAACTTGAGAGCTCGCTAAACGGAAGGGCAAAACTAACGAAGCCCAAACATTTGCCGGTGTGCAGTCAAAAGGCAAACGGAATGGTCTAATTCGAAAGCCAAGTCATCTGGTACACGGCAAGGAGCGGCGTCAAACCGAATCAAGCCGAAACGGAACGAGCCGGATTCGGAAGGGGCAAAACAAAAGCGGCTGTGATGCAAATGGAATAACAATGCGGTGGGGGAGGAGTAAAGCCAACCACTACTACATATTACTTCTAATGGATGGCATGGTGATATAGACGGTGTTGTACTCACTTTGAATATGAATGTGTCCTTCGATGAAATTTCCTGCACTTCGAAATAATCATCCCAATCCGCTTCGCTGCACACAACACATCTGTCCAGATATAATGGCTCCCGTATCAGTGTATACCGTCCACACTTCTCCTTCACCAGCAACAGCGATGCCTCCCGAATGCCAGTGTGCTTCGGGAAATTCAGTTTATCCGACATGGCCTGCTCTGCCCTATAATTGGCACTTGGCTGTTGTCATACCAAAGAGCACAACGCAAAAAAACAAAGAAAAAGAAAAACGAGAAAAATAGAAAATTGTGTAAAACGAAACTAAACAAAATTACAACTGGAAAATGCTTCGAAAGTGTGGCCAGGCAACGGAGCCAGGAGCTGTCCTCAGATAACGCGGGCATACACATAGCTTGTCAGGCAGGCAGCAACTGCCGCAGGAAGCAAGCTGGACAAGCAACCAGAACCAGAACTACAGAACTACAGAACCCAGAAACACATAAAACAGAAAACAAAAAAAAAAAAAAAACGTTCTCGTTCTTGAATTGAGCAATTGTCGGTTGAGGCTTTTTGCAAAAATTTAGAGCAGGGCACAAAAACCAAACAAGTGACATACGCAGTGCGTCGCAATCGATGTGACTTCCTTCTCCCACTCTTACCCTCACTTCCGTCACCCCTTCCTCCTGCAGACCCTTTGGTTGGGTAACTCGGTTTGACGCTATCGATTCTTATTGTCGTCCTGGGTGTGTATATTCCTTTCTTTTTTTTGTTTTTTTGTCTAGTTGGGAAAACTCTTTTTGTTTTTAGGCATCAAAAGCAGATAGTTGCTGGTATAAGCACTTCTCATTAGGATAGGCCGGATGTGCTTCCGTTCCACTCAATGCCTCTCCATGAACTCTTCGGTTCTGATTTGTTGAAATCTTTTATCGCACGGCAATCTGTTGCCATGACATCGGGCACACGAAATCGACACAGATATAACCCTTCCTCCTCGGAAATCGGACAGCGTGCTTCTATTCGAGGGGTTAGTCTCTTAGGTGCGAGAGCCGCTCGCTAATTGCCCACACCTCATGTCAAACGCCTGAACGTCGTTTGTCGTTAGTCGTCCGTCGCTTGTCGCCTGTCAAACGTGACCAGCCGTAGCCGTAGCTGTAGACGAAGCTATCGTACTAGAAATGACATACTCGTGGTGAATGCGAGAGAAGGATGCGTGACAGTCAACTATCTGAAGCCGTAGGGATAGGATGGACAATTGAGTACGTGGAATTTTTTATTGCAGGTAGTTTTATCATTTTGTCACGAAATGTGTGTAACGCTTGATAGAAAAAACACTTTCGATCCCCTTCATAACAAATGGCACACGTAAGTTTTTAGCTCGACAAAAGTCTTAGGCATATTCAATCGCTAGAAAGGGTATTTTAGTTTCGACTGTGTTGACTGTACATTCTGTGTTGTGTGTTCTGGGAACAGTCTCACGAGTGGCACTCGAGACTCAGGCGACTGTTTATTCATCACTTGTTCAACTCTTGTCTCTTCACTTACCTTTCCATTGGTAACGAGTAGAGCGTTGAGTGGGGTCAGCTTGATGGTGCGAGCCTTTTTCCAGTTGCTATCGGTGGGCTGCATGTAGAGCAGCTTGCCCTCCATCGCGAAGCGGACCTCATCGTGATTCCACTCGAGTATGTCGATGGCCATTTTGCGCAGCTTGATGTTTATCATATCAATTTCGCAGGAGGCGCGTCGATTGGGGCTGGAGGAGCTGATGCGGCGCCAGAGCTTGGTGGGCACATCCTTTGCTTCCTGGTTGATGTGATTCAAATGCAATTCAATTTTTTCCTGCGCCTGCTTCAACAGCTCACGTCCCTCCAGATGTGCTGGCGTCACCTTATAAAGACGTGCCAGCAGCAAAGGATACTTAGTTACGCGCTGTACGGGAACCTAGATGCGACACAAAGGAGCTATGAAATTAAAACAGACTGGGAAAACAATAAGGCGACTGCTTACCATGAGAAACGAGTTGAGATTCATGCGACGCAAGACGGCGTTCTCCATTTGGGACACTTTTAAGAAGATGCGCAACAGTTCTTTCTCCTTCTCGAGATTGGCAAGCAGCAGACTGGCGCCTGCCTGACGCACACAATAGCTCTCGAAGGCATGCAACATTTGTGTAAAGTCCAGAAAGATGCGACCAATATTGACAGTGAGCAGGTCATCGTCACCCTGCTCCAGGGCAATGTCGAGAGCGTCGCGCATGCGCTCGGCCAGCGTCTGATTGTTCTCGAGCAAGTCTTCCGTGTTGAGGAAGATTGCGGAGAGCTGCTCCTGGGTAAGCAGGCCGGCCACGAGCATCGGATGGCAGAATTCCTCGAGTATGATTTGCAGATCGCGGCCATATTTCTCCTCCGTCTCCACAATCTCTGTGATGATCTCCTTGCGCTCCACCCGCTTCTTGCCACATTTCCTACACACCAATGGCGCATACAACACACCCGCCTCACTTAGCTGTGTCTCAACAGGGCTATCGCAATCCTCGCACAGATGTAAGGGACTCACAGCTGGCTGGTATTTACTGCGTGACGATTTACTCGTTTCGGAGCCAACGCCCGAATCCTGACGCTCCACATCACTTCCACTCTTGCTGCAACCCATAATGAAGTTGTGAGGCGGTGGCGACAGGGAACTCATCGTATTAATGCTCTGCCCATCATCGCTGACATGGCTGACACGCTTTTCCAACTCGCTGAGCGTGTCGGTGGCCTCCTCCTCGATGATCTTCGGATTGTTGCTGTAGTCAAAGCTCTCCTCCCGCACCAATCCACGCTCTTTGGCATCCACTAGGTACGAGAGTATGTCATACTTGGAGGCACCCTCAAATATGGAGCGTGCCGACTTCTTATCCAACTCGGCGTCACTGAGAGGTGGTGCAGTTAGAGGAAGAGGCGGAGGAACCTCGTTAATCTCCTCGTAAATGGGATCTCCATTGAGTCGGATGGACTCGTAGTGATGCTCCGACTCCGATGCACTATGCGTATTCTCAATTTCCGCAAGAGTGGCATCGACCAGCAGTTGATAGAACTTGGCTCGTGTTGTTGCATCCACATCCTGATTGTGGGATTGTGACGGCTGCTGCTGCTGGTGTTCCAATTCCTCCACAGCCAGTTCGCTGGAGCAGCTCTGATAGCAATCGGATTCATTGGCGGCAGCCTCAAAGTCAAACAGCTCATAGTTGTTGGCGGAGGCAAAGCTGTTGGCGGAACTGATGCTGCCACGATTGGACAGACGATCCTCCTCTTTGGCGTTCGACGTTCCAGGCTGTCGCTCCTGTCGCACCCGCTGCAGCGAGACGCTTATCAGGCGGCTCATGTCGTCGTGATCTTTGGTGCCGCTCATATCGACAGTTTGTCGCGTCTGCTGCAATCTATGCAGCGAGTTCTCAATCAGCTCTGCCACAGTTTCTGTCTCTAACCCGTCGGCCACTTGGCCCAGCATTGGATCCTGCAACAGCTTGGCTATAAAGCTACCACTTGGCACCTCATTAGTGGGTGTCGCTGAGTCCCTTGTGGGTGACTCCTGCATTTTTTTGCTACGGGGCGAGTCTTCAGAGGGAACTCTTAGTCCGCAGACATGAGGTACCAAATTGCGCTTGACGGCCTCGACGGGATTACGGAGAATCTTTAATAGTTCCGTCTCGTGTGGCACCAGCGGTGGTAATGTTGTTGGTGGTGGTGGTGGCGATGGTGTTGCTGGCGTTGAGCTGATAACAGGCGGAGGCGATGGTGTATTTATGGGCGTGGTTGTTGTGGCCGCAACCTTTGCTCCTTTGGGTAAGTCCTTGTCATAGTCGAGCCGGATGAGAGTGCGACCGCGTCCACTGGAGCTGCTGCTGCTCGATGTAGAGCTGCTCGAGGTGGAGGAGATGCACGAGGCGGAACGATAAAGATTCACATCGCTTGTATTGCTACTCCGTATGGGTATAATGGCTGCCAGCTGCTGCTGTTGCTGACTGCGCAACGTGTTGAGGAGATTGTGCTGCTGAATGAGCTCCTCAGCGCTGCTCACATTGATGCAAACACTGTTGGCAGTCTGGCTGTTGACTACCACAGAGGATTGGTAGAGCGGCTGGGCCGCATCGGTGCTGAGGTTCATTGTTGAGTAGCAATCGTCGCCGTTAATCAATATCGAAGTCTTCTTCGGGGCCACATCCTCTGCTAGTTCGTTAGTTGACATACCCACCTTGGAGCCGGGGGAACGCAGCATAACATTGTGATCTAAGAGTAGCAACAATGGATGCTCTTCCTGTTCGCTATGCGAGATTTTCAAACGATGCACCTCATGGACGCCATCGCTTTGCTTGTTGAATGGCGCCACTCGCACCACAGTCCTCTGTGGCTGCTGGAGCGAGGCGAGGGGAGTCGCAACAGTAGTTGACTTATTGATTTGATGTGGCGGCTTGTGCTGCTGCTCCTCCTCTAATCCGTTTGAGTTTGCGGTCGTCTCCGTCTTAGGGGTCTGCTTTGGTGGCGAAGGCGGCGGCGGTGGCGGCTCCGTTGGCCGCCGTTGAAATAAATCTCTCGAGTCGTTGCGGTTGCTTTTTATGCGCAGTGCCATTGTGTCCTTAAAATTTAAAATGACATTCTGTGGCCCAGACTGGGCCCTATCCTGCAACCCAGCAGCAGCTTGGCCATGCTGTGGTGGCCTCGTACTGCCGGAGACGGCCGAGACGCTGGGTGCGGCAGACAAATGCCTTTCGCTGTGAGCGCGTCTGATGGGATTTCGCGATTGTGTCGTTTGTGTTGCACGCTTTTGACTTGCCCGTGGTCTTACACCCATCTCCATCTCCAGCTCCTGGCTCCGCTCCTTACTCTTCTCACCAATCTCCGTTAGTTGGTCCTTGTTGTCGTTGTTGTTGTTGTTGCTGCTGTCGTTGTGCTCGTCATCGTCGTCATAATCGCGATTTGCTGCTGTCGTCTTTTGGGTTGCTCTCACTGTGGTTGGAGCTGTTGTTGGTGTGGTGGTGCCTGCAAAAGGAGTTGATGGAAAAATGGTGAGTGAGTGGCAAGTGGTGAATCGCGTGTCGCAGCTAGCAAAATGTTGCTTTTGTGAAAAGCAAACCTAAGACAGCCAAGCTCAGGCAACCGAAACCGAAGCAAACGGCTGACGAACGAGTAAAGGAAATGAGAAGAAATTTGACAGTGGTAAAGATAACCTAAAAATGCTCTTTAGCTAGTTATATGAGTGTAAGAACAGAAGCAGAAGAAGCTCGTTGTGTGTGTATATATAAATCGAAGATGTTTGGGGGAATCTTTAAGTTTACCAACTGAATTGTATGAGCAACATCCAAAGGGTATTTAAATCTTGGCACTCCTCTTTGGGTATTTGCCTTCAGCTGTTTTATGGCTTAACATTTTTGCTTTGTCTCTTACTGCACCTTCATACATGCAGATTTCTATGCCTGTGGCAGCATATAGTACTAGCCACACCCACACCGACACTACTCCCAATTCCGTTGCCCATTCTTCTCTGTCATGCTCTCTCTACTTGGCTTGGCCTAGTTGACAGCCACTTAAAGATGTGCTTGCCGGCGATAAGGTGTTTTGTTTTGGTTTTGGTTTTACTTCTGTTTTTCGGCTGCGGCTTTGCTTCTCCTCGCCTAAATTTCCCTCTCCTTTATAGGCTATTCCCCAATGCTCGCTGACAATATGTACATATCTTTATTTATGGTAAATTGGGTGATTTACGTAGCGGCCGATAAGCGTTGCTTTTCAGCGTCTTTTGCCTTTCGTATTGTTGTTGTTGTTGTTTAGTCTTGACTTGGCTTGGGCTTCACTTGTCGCTTGTTCTTGTCGAGTGTCCTGCGATGGCATTTGAATTTGCGAGGCAGCTCAAGAGTCCTTGACTGGTTGTTGGGTGCACAAGTCAACGCTGTTAAATGGCGTTGTGGTTTTATTTGGGGGGCTATTATTTTTGTGTGTCGGGTTAAACACAGAAAGCGAAAAAGAGGACAAAAAGAAGACGCCTGTCACCGCAGGCTGAACGCGAACTGAAGCTGGAGGCGATATTCTCTGAACACCAAACAATTTGTGTCGGAATTAAGATAATAGATTACATTTAAATGTTTTTTTTTTCTCTCTTTCGCTGTGTGGGAGACAGGAAAAAGGGTTCTGTTAGCACGCGTATCTCTGAAATTTGACTAGCCTCTGCTGACGTCAGCGTCGACCGCACAAATTGACGTCAACGATAAGCAGAGACACAGTTGCACAGTTGAGCAAGTGAGTCCACCCATTTAGCACCCCCTCAACCACACATTTCACACTCTCGCGTCCTTGAACAGTAGAGCAATATCAGGAGCAGGGGCTGGAGAAAATGTCCTTATCATGCTTGTCTCTCGTCCATTTTAATGAGTGTGAAAAGTGAGCTGGTTTTATGGCCGTCACCCTGGGTTGGGTTTTGGTTTGGCTTGAGCTCTATTTTTTTTTTGTGACCACGTCCAAAGGTGGACGCTTTATGTTAATGAGTGTCATCAACGTTGGAGATTTGAGCTGCTCAATGCCTGTTCCAGCTCCTGCTCATCTTCATACTTAAAGTATAAGCTCACATTAATGATGTACATCTGTCAGATAATCTTGCCGTCCGTCCTGGGCGTCCTATCGCCTGTCTCGGCTGTGGTTGAGTGGTTTTAGCTTTGGCACAAATTAATTATATTGTGGCAGCTACTTGAATTTCAATCGAACCTTTGTGCGCTAATCGCATTTACACAAGTTAGTTTTCTATGCAAAACAGCGACAAATTACAACAACTGTAACAATAACAAACAACAAGGAGGAGCAGCTGAGGCAAAAACTACAATTAGAGCACAAAGAGTTAAACAGAATCCAAATCCAGCCGAATAGAAACACTGCAAGCTAGCTGAAAATGAAATTAACTTTTCCTCCATTTGTTCTCCTTTTCCATTTTTTTTTTCTTTGCCTTTCTCTCTTTATTTTATGGTACTCCTTTCAGTTGGCTGTTATATTGTCTCTTAGTTCGCTAAATGGCAACCTGCTTAGCGAAACCTTAGCTATAGCCACCTAATGAGATTTCAGTTGAAAATTACATCTTCTGTAGTTATTGTACAAGGTAGGATGTTTGACAAAACTAACTTCAATTTGTTCCCAAAGGAACAATGACATACTGTGAACATGATATTTGTTAAAGTTTGTCTTTCAAATTGATTTTCCAATTACAATTTTGGTTAGCAGTTACTTTTTCTAAGTGTACTTGATTGATTGTACCAAATAAATTGTATCCAATAAATAGATTTGTAATCGAGCTGAAAAGCTTTACTAAAAAATTAATAAACAAAAAAAATTGTTTCAAATAAAATGGCAAATGTATATTTTCTGCAAAATCAGTTATCGTTTCGATTTTGCATTTTTAATTAAATTAAATGTCAAAATATATATTTTTGCAGACTAAAAATCAATCTCTTCACTCAAATTTGTTTTGTCCATGCTTTTATTATTGTTATAATAACAAACAGACATGTGCTCTATATATGTATGTATGCAGATGCTGTAGTAAATAAAAGGGTAAGAAACAAATTGAGTTTTGGCACAATGATATATTGGAAGGCGGCGAGGAGTCTATGGGCGTTGGTCCATTACAAATGTGGCTGTGTGTGCAGTTGAGAAGAAAAAGTAATTAAAAGCGTTACTTGTCGGGATTAGTAAAACATTTTAATTTAGTTGTTGCACAAAAGCGAATCGACAGCAACGAGGAAGTGAGTGAGTAAGAGGTGGGTAAATCGGCCAGCGAGTCAAACTGAAATGGGTCAATAAATCCAAGCTTAATTTTATTGCTCTGCGCGCTCTTTTCACTAGTTTCTCATAAAGGCGAGCGGAGAGAAATGTAGAAACGGAAAACGAAGAAATATAAATCGCAATGGTAAACAAATCAAAATAAATGAGTAACAAAAGAAACAGCAAGCTAACCTCATTCCACCCCACCACACTCAGATCGCTCTTAGATTCACTATTTTGCTCCACACTCAACTTGCTGACAATCTGACAAACTGACTCGAAAGTAGTCTGAGCATTCTGGCAAACTGCCGAGCACCGATTGGATTTAAGGGGATTGCGATAGGGAACTGAGGATTGAGGATTGCTATCGGACGTTCTGGCAATGTAATAATATTGCTCAAGAACCAGCGAGGAAGAGAAAGAGAGAGAGCAAGCAAGCAATGTGTACATTTTGGCTCATTTCAATAAGAAAATAGCAAGGCGAGGAAAAAATGTATGCTAGCCGTAAAAGTCAGAACATGTCAGAAGCCAACAGATGAGAGTCGTAGAGAGTGAGGAGGGGGCGTGGCATAATAGTTGTTGTTGTTGTTGCTGATGAGAATGCCAGGAATAAAGCATATAAAGCCCGCATTAGAAATGCACGAGTTGATTTGAGTTTCATTTTGGCAGTGAAATAAGCAAACAATGCCCAAATGCACGCAAAACACTGGCCAACAGCAGCAAAAAATTGCAACGAAACACAAAACAAAATATTAAGAACAATCCTTACTACGGGCAGTGTTGTCGTGGCACGTTTGTGCCGGCCAGCGCAACATTCATTTCCTGCTCCTTGCTGTGCACTCCCGATGCTGTTGCTGACTTCGCCAGTGGGTCTACTCTGCACTCTTGTCTTGTCTTGTTTTCTCTTTCTCCTTACTTTTAAATGCGCGTAAACTACTTATAGGGCGCATCTGACAACGTCGAAGGAGATGCCATGCCGCCTATATAATATATATTTACCGCCTTTCGAATAGCCAACAGGAAGCTGGTGCCGGAGTGGGGGCAAACATATTGCGAAGCGCAAAACAGCGAGCATAAGATGCGTTGAAAATCTTTTATCAGTAAAATTATTTGCCCTGGGACAACAGACAACGAAGAGAGAACGTGCAGAATGGATGTGCCCAAATGGCAAAAAATAAAATAAAGAACAAAAACAAGAGAAAATATAATGCGCTAGAAAATAGTGAAACTGTGGAATCGCTGAGGCACACACAAAAAGCACAACTGGCCAAAACAAGTTTGGCCCCGAGATGCAGGCCAAATGTGTTGGAAAATTTCTTACGGCGGCCAACGGTTATAACAACGTTGCGAAGAGCACTTTTTACCCCATAGCGCCGCACGCCGCACAGCGCGTGGAAATCTGCGCCAGCACCAAGAAGTATGCTACGCTTTTTTTTAATGGCAGTCGCGTCGCTTTTATGCCAAAAAAATTATAAAAATAAAAAATAAAGGGAGAAAAAGAGAGACGAGCAAAGAGAGAAGTACAACGAAGGGTGGAATACCCTTACAACGACTCAAATAAATAGTTAGTAATTGAAAATAAGCTAAGGATACTTGTTGATTTAATCAAACAGAGTGTTTGCTATAAGCCACACGTTAAGCCACATTTTGCTAGGGTATCAGCCAAGCATATAGGATGATGTTGCCTCAAGTAAAGTGCAGCCGTAAAAAGGCCAAATTACGGTAAAAAGCTTCTGCTGCTGCTGCTTTTATGGCTGGCCAGCAGTTTTTGGAGGCGTGGCTGCTTACCTGCCTGCTGCAGACAATGCGCTGCATTATTTAAAAAAAAAAAAACAAGCAGCAGCAGCGGCAGCAGAAAAGCTAAGGCGCAAAATGTAATTAAAGCGCCGAGGAACCTTTCAGAAATCAGCTCGTAAAATTTGCGCATGCATTGGCACACAACAGAGACATACTAGACACGGACTCGACGAGCTGCACCCAGCAACAACACCAACAGCAAACAGGCAACAACAATTGTTGATGCACGAACAGTGCCCAAGTTTCAGGCAACTGCTAAAAATACTAAAAATACTTAATTTAGCTAGAAGATGTCGCTGGCTTTTGTTTTTTTTTTTTTTCAGCGCCCATAGCCAGCGTTTCCCCTTTCCCCTCTTCATTCCATTCCCATCAACGAACATTGCCTTTATGCCTGTTCTTTCAGCTGCTGTACGTGCAAGCCCCTCGAATGCGTATGTGTATGTGTGTGTGTACTAAGTGCAGTCATGTCTGGTTCTATCTCTCACTGTGTTTGTGTGTGTGTGTGCATTAGAAACGCTTATGACAAACGGATATTAAGTTCAGCAGTCACGTAGCTCAGGTAAAATTCTTTTACGATCATTTTTGTTCTGCCAAAAGGAAAAGGCAACAACAACGAACACACAGCAATAAGCAGCGCTGACTTTTTCAAGTTCTCTCGAAAGACTTTTTGAGTTTTGAAAGCAGCCAGCAAGAGTACCTAACCGCCAGGTTCATATGTATTTACTTTCTGGCTCCAAGCACTATAAACATTGGTTTTTGAAACTTAAACGAAGCTTTTGGAGGAATGAGATGCACTGGCCTAATTGAATAGCAAGTCCACTCGAATACTCATATTCACTAATTTAAATTTTTGCAGCCACTCCATGAAACGTTCGTTTGCATTCGTTTCGAGTGTTATCCTTGTTGTTGTTATTGTTTTTGTTGTTGCTCAATTATTTGCGATTTACATGATTACATTTTAAGCACAATTTATGCAGGCATGTGTAAAATGTTGTTTAGTGCATATTCATACAAACCGACTATGTATTTATGTATGTGTGTAGCAGGAGCAATTGTTACGTATACGTAACGTTGGTAGGATAGTATAGCATCGAGAACGAGGGCAAGTTTTGCGAGTTTCGTGTTCATTTGCAATTTGTGCTGGGCGAAACAATTACAAGTGGTCGGTCCTAAACGCTACACATGCTCCTATTGTTGTTGTTCTCTACACACACTACACACACACACACACATATGTATCTCTATGGCAATATGGTTGGTGCAGTTAACAATTAAGTTAACAGCTGTAAGTTTAAATTGTTGACGATGGCAGAAGTATGATGGCTGCTGCCAGGTGATGCTTTGCGTTGGGCTAACCAACTGTTTAATAAATTTTACCTACCCATAAATATTATTTAATTAATTTTGCAAGCATCTCTCTCTCTGTATTTCTTTCGCTTTCTCGCTCCCCTAGCAACTTGCTTTCAGTTTTAGAGTTTTTAGCTTGTGGCTGCATTTGTTGTTTGGGGTTCAGTTTAGTTCAGCTTGTTTCGTTTCGGTTCGGTTCAGTACTAGTCCGTTCTGCGGTCGGTCAGGACTCGCCTCTTGGGTTTCTTTTTCGGTTTTTGGTTTTTGCTGCAGCACAGGTACAACATACACGTATCTGTGTGTGTGTGTGTGTGTGTGTGCTAGTGCGTGTGGTTTTAGTTGCTTTTGGGCATTATTATTGTTGCAGTGCATTGAGGGTAATACGATTATAGCTGCTGCTTTGACCATAGCACGATACACTTCTGTGGAAGTCTAAACTTAACACATTTCTACTAAATGTTTATTAAATTACACACTCGTTTCTCGCTTTTAAACTGACCCCAAAAGACGCTCGACCAACCAATTTGTCGGCAATTAGATGTCTTCCATAAAAAATCAGCAGCACACACTCATACACACACACCCTCTCTGCTGTGTTTGTTGCTTCATTTATTGTTGTTTTTTGTGGTGTGTTCTTCTTAGGATTGCCAGCAATTATTTAATGGCCGTCTAATAGCTAACATCCGAATGGGGGGCCATAACAACAAGCCGACATAAACCTGGCCACTAACAAAAGCAAAACTGGGCAGACAGTCAGTGTGGAAAGGAGGGAGGGCTAGGGGGTAGAAACAACATGTTTGATATCCAAGTACAAATAAAAGCACACAAATTATTACAAAACGCCCCTGGGCCATGTTTCTGCTGCTCCTGCTTCTACGTCTCTTCTCGTCTTTCTAATTGTGCCGAGTGCCATAAAAATGCGTTTTTCTTCTGCTTGGCTGGGCCCAATATGCTTTGTGTGTGTCTTTCTTATTTGGCTCGGGTTTCTTTGTGCGCTTCTCGCGCACTGTCTGCTTATAAATATATTTTTTAATTTCTGTGGGTAACAATAACGCGTCGAAAATACATAAATTCACGTCAATTAATAAGGAATTGTGGAGCGTGGCAAAGCGAAACAAAATGGCGCACAGACAGAGCACACACACCGATTATTACACGCGTGTATGTGTCCTGGCAGGAATGCGAAACGTACGACTCGGTAGAGGTAGAGGGGCGAATGCTGCGTACTAGTCCTTAATTGTGCACTAAAGAGCGAGCTGTGAGGATACGCGACAGCGAGGACAGATTCAATGGCAGAAGGAAACACGGTTCTAAATTACGATGCATTTAATTGCTCGGATTTGGCGCACAGATTTATGTCTGTGCCACTAAGTGGCCTGCTTACGGCTTAAATGGCCGACGACGTGAGCGACCAGACCGAAAGTGAAAGTGGACCAGCCAGCTAGCCAGCAGAATGTGACGCATGTGTGTGTGTGTGTGTGTGGCACCCGCATGCGGCAGAAACTTAAACCAAAGCAGTAATAGAAACAGAGGACAAGCACCTGGTAAACCAAGTTTGATGCAATACGTGCTGGACATGGTCATGGCGATGGTAGTGTTTAAAACCTCGTAACTACAACTAGAGCTGATCAAAGTAATGTTTAATTCATTTAAAAATTAGTTTTCAGAAAAGTTACAGAATAGCAAACAAGGGGACAGACTGATCTCACTTGAACAAGTTGGGAACAAAGAAAAGTGATAAAGAAATAGATTTGCAAGAAAAAGCAATTGACAATGTAAATTTAATGTTCACCACCAGAAGAGCTAGTAGGTTAAGTGGCGTAGGAACAGAAATGGACTGTGTGGTGAGTAGGATGCGTAGCATGTTTGTATGTGTGTGGGTGTGGCAAGCTGGCTGCCTGACTATGGCTTGTGCCAAGTACAGAGCGAGAGAGAGAGCGAGAGCGAGAGAGTGTCGCAATGGATTTTAATTGGCGAGCGTGAAAAGGAAGCGTTGCATGCAGCAACATAATTTTAATTTAATAATTTCCCGTGTGCATTCGCGCCGAGCGGAGGACGACTACTGCATAGTTGTAGCTATTTCATATGCAGGACGGAAAATCAGTTTAGGAATGTAAATTGATTTTGTGGTAATATGCAATTTGTGGCCGTGTGCCTCGACGTTACTCGGGATCCGGAGAGCAACTATGGCTGGCCAATGGTGCGTATGCGTAATGTTGGGTCAGCAGTTTAATGGGCAAAACTTTAAGTTAAACGTAAATGAAAAAAGGGACTCGAGCTGGGAATGCGAATGGCGGGCAAACAGCAAATTTGAACAGCTTGGAGAATAAGGAAGAAAAAACAACGTTCAACTACCAGAGACATTTTTCGGGTGGAGGCCGTAAAAACTTGCTAGAAATAAACAGAAATTACCAGGCCGCAAGTAAATAAAAATGTTGAAGCAGAAAAGCTGCTCAAAGAAGGCGGGCACGCAGTGAGGGTGAGTTGAATGGGCGAGACGGGATAAGGCACGCACACGGCGGACGGAGAGGACAGAGAGGACCCTTGCAAGGATGCTTGTCGCTGTGCGCATGAGAAATTTTTGCTTTTTAAATTCTTTAAGTAATGCAAATTAAATTTAAACAGCAAATAGGCAAGAGGCAAATGAAAACAACAGCAAATTAAATGCCCAAGCGAAGCAACACGGACCATGGTCCACGAGCAAGAACGAAGCCCAAGGAGCCGCCGACGGAGTAGAAGGAGCTGAAGAAGCCAAAACAGTTCTGAACCGTTCAAGAAACAAATTTCAAAGACAAATAAGCGCCCAAAACAGCAGTAATTAATTTGCGCCGTGCGTGTGTGTGTATGTCTGTCTGTGTGTGTGTGTGTGTGTGTGTTTGCTTGCCAAACTTTTGGCTAAACAACGACAACAACAACAACTAGACCAACAACAACAACTGTGGGACGAGACTTTTAGTGGAGACAATTGCTCGCGTATTGTTGTACGTGAAAACTTGAATGCTGGCCAAGCACCGCAGCAACTTTTAGTCGCTGCTGCTGCTGGTGCTTCTGGTTCTGGTGCTGTTAGCAAAGTGCACGGCTAACTGTAAAGCGACTAAGACAGCAACAACAAGAAGCGACAGGCACAACAGCTACAAGCAACTTAAGCTCAACACAGCAACAACTTGAAAGTTGCTCGCCTTGGCCAACACAACACAACACAACGCACCCACCGCCAGCAAAAGTGTGTGTGTGTATGTATGTGTGTGGGGGGAGGGGGAAGAAACGTCTTTGCTTCGTTAGTTGGCCGCATAGACTTGTACACACATTTTGCAGCACTGTACATGCGGTTTAAATTCAAATTTGTTTAGCAACAAACAGACGATTAATTTCGCATATTCCAAAGTCGTTTTCTCCTATGTGCGTGTGCGTGTATGTGTGTGTGTGTGTGCCTCTTCTCGGCCCGATTCTCAATTGAAACGACGTCTGTCTCTCTGTCTGACAGTCTCTCTCTCGTTAAGCCGCAGGCACAATGAGCGTCTAAGTGCCAACTGCAAAGCGAGACAGACAGGCGCTTAGCTCGTCTTCGTTCCGCCTGTCCTCCGTTCCTCCTACTTCTTGTACATATGTGTGCTTGGGGTGTGACTTTTTTCCATGTTGGCATTTGAATTTTAAATGTTATTATTTCGTTGCAAATTGATCGGCGCGAACATCTAAAGGAACGCGCCGTCTGCTAATTTATTCATTGCGCATAATTGTTCTTCTCGGAAAGGACTCAGCCTTCATTGAATTTTAAAATACTGTAGGCACCTTTAAGGCACATCTCCGATCGATTTTCTGTCTGTTTTGCTTTTACTAAGTAAATATCTCAATTAATTTAGTTTGGTCTGCTTCTTATTGGTGTTCGAAACTGTCCGGCTGTGTCAAAGTATCAAAGTTATTGGGCAGCTTGGAGTCATTTTGTTGTGAGATATTGATTTCCATTAGTAAGTACACAAACTTAAAGGCAGGATGCTGTGCGAAGTGCTCAAGGACTCAAGGACTTGTGTCGTTGCGTGAACTCGCATAACTACAAAAGAAATTAGAACAGCGCTCTTCCTTTTCCGCACTCTTATTTTGAGTTTAGCTTGCCGCGTTAAATTTCAGTGCAAACAAAGCTAAGGACATGTCAAGCGCAGCACGCGTTTACAAACAAAAACAAAAACAGGAAACCCACAAGCACACACACACACACTGAGAGAGAGAGAGAGGAGGAAGAAGGACTCAACAAACGTTTATATGTTGGAGGTGTTGGAGCCATAGACAAAGATTAAATGACGCTCATCATTCATATGCCAGCCACACATACTGAAAGAGCGATAGAGAGAGACTGAGGCTAGGAAAGGGAGCGCTGCAGTTGGGGGGAGGAGGCAGAGGACCTGTAATGTAGTGCCATAATCCTTGGCGCAATTTTTGTGTGCACAAACGTTTGTGGAGCAATATGTCGTAATATCCGCTGCCTGTTTTTATTTGCGCCGCATACATTTGTATGGCCTACATCGCACACACACACACACACACACACACACATGTATATACAGATATTCGCTGAGGACATATGAGCCTTGTGACAGGACGTCGTTCTGAAACGCACTTGCTGAGGCCGAAAAACGAAAGCCAAGACCCTGTGTGAAAAGTACTAAACGTGGCTATGATTTAGCGTTTTATTATTTGCCCTGCCAAACAAGCAGCAGCTTGAGCAGGTTACAACACCAGGTGGAATGTGTTTCTCTCTATCTGTGTGTGAGTGTTTAGACGTGACCGTTTTCGGTTTTCGTGTGTGTGTGTGTGTGTGTGTGAAAGGCAAAGGCCAAAACAGTTGCGCTCGGCATTGTAGCCAGCCAGCCACTTCATCAATTATTCTTAAGCATAAAATATTTGTCACTTTTAGTAAATTTATTGTGACAAGCGTTCCACACCTATTTCGCACACCTTCTTCGTCAGGGGGAGGGGGAGCTGGAAGCGGGCTACGTTTATAAACGACTCTGCATATGAATCACGTGCGTAATGGAAACAAAAAAAAAATCGTTTCTGGTCCTGCCTTTCCCTTTCCATTGCCATTACCTTTTACTACCTTTTGCGCCTGTGGCTCAAGTGGACAACATTTTGTGTTGTTAGACTTATTTCTAGTTTAGGTTGTTGCCACTTCCGTTAACGTTTTGTATGTGCATAAGAAGAGTATGTTTCATGTTTTGTTGCTCGACTTTATTTATGCCTCGTGACTTCCAGAAGGTTTTTGTGAGCACACGCTACGTATGCTTAATACAAAAGTCGCATTGAATTAAAAGTGGAAGAAGCAACGATTCAACAGCGGAAGCTTTCAGGCACTTCGTCAACTTCGTCAACGTTTGGTACGGCGTCAAGGCGCTTTTTTCAATTCTCAAATGCCGCGCCCACAAATCTGATAAGAGTCCTGCAATGTGTTGTGCCATATCAACAAAAAAAAAGAAAAAAACGAACTTTGCTTGAAGTTTGCCGACATGTTGCTTTCCAATTTTCATCATCATATGCAGGGAGTCAGGCATTAGTCAGCAGGTGGCATGTGGCAGAAGGTGTTGCGGGTCAAAAGCAGTTACAAAAACCCATTTAATCCCACGCTAAATGGGCGCAATGTAAACTGTTGACATTTCAGCCTTCTGCAGCATGATACTACTCCAGTTACTGCACCCACCCTCCCCCAGGACAGGGTGGGGCGTGACGTTATATACAATTGTTGTTGTTGGTGTTGCAGGACACGTTGCACGTGCTACTGCTGATGCTGATGCTGTTACTGCTGTTGTTCCTGTTGATGTTGTGTACTAGAGCTGAAGTGCACTCGCCTCTAAACAGCAATGTTGTCGTCGTCGTTGTCGTTGTCGCTGGCAGTGTGTTTGTTAAACACAATTCTCCACCTCCCCCCGCTCAGCAACTCCCTAACTGCCTACCTCTCCCGCCAACTCTATCGGTCTCTCTTATGCCACATCCGGGCAGAAGCAGCATCAGCAGCTTGACAAATATTTTTGAACCCGGCGCGGCGAAACAAGAAAAGCAACCGGGCTAAACTAAATGAAATGCCAGCACACGAGAATTGCATTGCCGTGCTGCTGAGGAGGGGCGGAAAAGGGCGGTAATAAAGTATGGAGAAGGGGAGTGGGTGTGTGTGTGTGTGTGTGTGGGCGGGGGTGGGGGTGACATGGCCGCAATCACGTGCCAACATGCAGGTGAAATGCAAATAATTTTTGTTTTCCCCTTCTGGGTAACGGTTGGCATTTTTTTCCATCGCTTTTTTGTTGCTGAGCTGCTCTCATCATTGCTGCTTGTTGTTGTTTGTAGTTGTTAACACACACAAACACAAACACACACACACATACAAATACAATATAAAAAAATATCTAAACAAGCAAACATGAGACAAGAAGATGCAACAAAAAAACAAAACAAAAGGGAAATATAATACACGACAAGTTGTGATAACAAAAGAAGTAAAATAAGATAAAAACTGGATTATCTGCAGCAAAGTGACAAAATTGAAATGCTCTTTTAGAAGGTTGAGGAACAAAATCAAAAAAAAGTTTAATAATCACAGATCATCAAATGTTTTTGTGGCTAACAGAACTAATAATTCAATAGGAATGCATTTCGAAGCTTATTAGGAACTGCAATGGAATGATATTGTCACTATTTCTATAGGTTAGTTCTCTGCGCTGTTTAGTTCTTCCTTTTTCCTTCAGTAGTTTGGAGTTTGTATGCGGCAGTGGCATATTTGTAAAATGAGTTTTCTTTTTACAACTTTTGGCCTGCCACACAGCAACAAAAAGTAGTCCCGTTAGACATGCCAACTTGTTTTTGTAACTTTGTGTGTGTGTTTGTGAAAATACCTAACGCGGGAGTCGCTCGCGTGCATGTGTGTGTGTGTGTGTGTGTGTGTAACGGGGCTTCAAGTGAAGTACGTTAGTTGTTGTGGTTAGTTGTTCAAGTCAGCCAGGCATCCCTCTTATCCCCATCCGACCCAGGTTCCACGTGGTCTCGTGCAGGGAACTAGTTGCATTTTTATAAACGTAACTCCAACCTTTTTTTCCGCATTTTTATTTTGTACAAAACACCACCACAGCTTTTCTTTCCCCTAACCGAATGCTGCGTGTCTGCCGCCGTAATATTTACTGACGGCTTTGCCACGCCCCATCAGAATGTCGAGTCGCCCTCATCACGCCGCCCTTCCCGCTGGAGTGCTGTCAAGTGCACTTGTTGACGTCATGGCTATTTTGCGCGGCACAAAAACCAAAAGCGAAATCATGTCAAAACTGATTTTTCCTTCGTCTGGTTTTTTTTTTTTTTACCGATGGGTCGTTGGACGTGTGTGAGTGGGGGTTAATGTTGCTGCTGTTGGTTCGGAGGAGTTGCAAGCCACCGACATTGACTGAGCCGATTTACTAAAAATATTTACAAAGCAGCCGATGCCGATGCCGCCGCCGCTTGTCGATTCATTTATTTGATGCGGCTCCTGCGGAATTTCAATATTAGTTGCAAAAGATATTTGCAAGCAACAGCAACAGTTTACAGTATAAACTGAGAGCAACGTGTACGCAATGCGGTATTGTGGTCAGGGTATGGCAAGCGGGGACGTGGTTGCATGTTTGTTGGTGCTACTGCTCTCACGTAACATTTCAAAGTGCAGTTAATTGATTTTTCAGTACAATGCGTGCCAGCCAGCGAGAAAATTGATGTCAACACTGCAAATTTTCCCAGCTTCGGAAAATTGAAGGGCAGCGGCGAAAATTGACAGCGTCAGGCGCCGCTTTGCTTTGTATGCGATACAAAACAATTTTCATTCCCCATACGCGTAAACGCCATAAATTGCATGATTTTGTTCTTGTTGTCAGTTATAATAATACCCTATACAAAGGGTATGTGTGAAAGGGTGTGACAGGCAAATGAATTATTGCATTTGTGGAACGCCAAAATGTTTGGCATTTGTATGTACTGATAGAAAAACAAGAGGTAACTGTCTGTTGTTTATACTTTCGAACTGAAGATTTTCCTTATGCATTTCAGAAAAGTGCGAAAAATGTCACGAATGTTTAACGCCGATAAAAGGGGCTGCAAAAACATCAACAGCAAAAATGTGTGTGTTTGTTACTGAATAAATATTTGAATATGCTGCCAACATGGTTTTGCCAGTTGGCAACGAAGCAGAAGCTGTACAAAGGACCAGGATGCAAGCTGATGTGGCAAAGCTGACTGATAGACGCTCTGAATGATTGAATGAGTGACGTTATTCACGGCCATATACAGTTGTCAGTGACTGACTGACTGACTGAGTGACTGACTCACTGACTGAGTGACAAGCACAGCTTGCAAGCAATGGGCAAACAGAACTGCAGATGGCACTGAAACTCCTATTCTTGCAGTCGGCAAATTGTTGAAACGAATTGTCATTGCTCTGTAAGTTAGTTGTTGCCCTTGCAAGTTGATGATTGATGATTGACAGCTCCGAAACTTGCATAAAGGATTCCCAGCTCTTTATCTACGATCTCTCTTTACTTTTGCATTGACAAATAAGTCAGCTATAAATATTGATTGGTCTGACTCAAAACACAAATTAAACTGTAAACTATATTCAAACAACAGTTCCGCTTCTCAGGTTTAGCAATTGAACCCAACTCAGCAACTTTCTCACACAACAGAGAATGTGTAGTGGGATGGGATGGTGTGGGGGAAGGGCACGGGAGGTCACTTCCTTTCCTGTGACCTCAGGCATAAAAACCCCAACACGTCCGCAGCTGTAGCGACAGACGAAGTTGGCCAATCAAAAGGCAAAAACCGCAACAAAAACAAAAAAAAAATCATCTGAAAAGCAGAAGTACAAACAAAATAAGAAGAAGGAAGCAGAAGTAATATGCAAGCATTTTATACACTTGAACGAATACTATAGTAGTTGTTGGACTGTGTGCAGTCGGATGCCTGTTCAATGTGTTTTATAATTTCTATACTTCTTTTTACTTTGCCACAGTCCACTCGGTCTGTCTGTCTGTCGTTCGTTCGTTCGTTCGGTCAGTGGCCCTTGGCTACTGCTTGCAACATCCACATCCATATCAAGATGAACATGTTCGAGCACTCACGTGGCGCATGCTTTGATTTGTTTCGTTACGTTTCATTACAACAATCGTTGTTGCTTTTTTGTTGTCCCTAAGCTCTACAACCGCTCGCCTGTTCTCTTCCTATCTGTCGATTCATTACAAGTGGCATTAGATGCTACTGCTGCTGCTGCTGTTGTTGTTGCTCTTGATGCTACTGCTGCTGTTGGCAGGCCATCGAAAAATATCCATACAGGAGAAGAGCAGCTTCTAGACGACAACATGAACAACGGACCAACGAACGTACGAACGAACGTACGTTGTTGTGTGGTTTCGATTTGCTTGGCCATCGAGTGGGCTTTGTCGCAAAAATTCTCAAGAGATTGCAGTAAATTTCATTTTTGCTTTCGCTTCAAATACCACAAAACAAAAGGCAACTTTTGCATGCAACAAACATCCAACAAAATGCATAAAAAATTGTTATAGCGATCAGAAAATTGCAACTGGACTTGCTTTGGCCGCTGTTGGGGTTTTGTGTCGCCTCTTGCAACGAGGCACTTTCATTATTATGCCAAATATTTTGGCTACCTTCCGACCACATCCGGCAACACACACACATACACAACAGCAGCTACACACTGATAGATTTTACTTGAGGAGCACTTGGAAAAAGCATCTTTGTTCTCCTTGACATGCACTGCAAGAAAATTGAGAGTGACACACGATATTTTACCGCCGCACTCAACTGGCAGGCGTTGCATCCTTAATAGCAGTGCATTTGTCTTGTCCTGTCCGCTTGCATCGACATCTATTGCTATCTATAGCAACAGCAGCTACTCTTGTGGCTTTGCGTTGAGAAATTTAATTTATTTTCAAACCAAATCGATTTCTGACACAACAACAACACAAGCAACAAATAAATAAACTACACAACTAGATCGTGTATCGACTACAGTTGCCTTTCCTTATGAGTTGAACTTGGACTTCTCCATCTCCGCAACTAGCTTGCATACTAAATATTTATTTCACTTTTTGCTTTAGTTCAACTATTTATGCTGCATTCAGAGAGTCAACTCAACTGTCATATAAAATGTGAAAGTCTACAAAACGAAAAACAAAAAACACCTTCGAATTAGATTTTCTGTATTTTGCATGTTGCATGTGGTAACATGTCTCAAGAGCTGTGCACAAAATGGCCGCTGCTTCTCCGTCATCTAATTGCAGCTGCTTTTGCATATGTTTACCATAAGTGGCAAGGCTCGAGAGGCGTCTGGAGCTTGTGAGTTAAACGACTTCAAAATGGAATTTGTTGCATTGTTGTTTCTTAGGCCAAGTGGCATATTATGTCAAGAAATTAATTCCATTTCTTTGCATTTCGGATATATTTTCGATGTGCCTGGTGAAATGAATGTATTTATAAGGCAACAACAACAAAAAAAAAACAAAAGACACGATTCGTTTTTGTAATGCAAAATGCGCATCAGACATTTGTATGCATTAGTCGAGTAAAACGAACATTTTATAGCATTAAGTTGCTTCAGCAACAGCAACAGCAACAACAACAACAACATTACGGCTAGTTGTGGGCGGATGGGTTTTGAAATGGCTTTAACACAAATATGCATGTTTGGCAGGGGCAAATTCTTGCATAGAATTGCACTTAAATGCAGAAAATGGCACTAACATAAAACTGCAGCACGCAGGACAAGGATAAGTAGCAGGCACAAAGAGTAAAAGAGAGAGAGAGAGAGAGTGGCAGAGAGGGAACGTAGAAATTGTGGCAAGCCTGAGCTTCTGTCCGAGCAACAACAACAGTCGCAGGCAAGGCTCACATAGCGCTTACGGGACAATTCAAAGTACGTCATGAAAATCAGGAAACAGGATATATTAAGTTTGAGGAATGGGCGCTGCGCACACCAACACTCACACTAACACTAACACCAACACAAACACATATACATATACATATGCAAATGTTGTCGCAGCAATTGGACAACTAGCCTCAAAGCCAGCAGCAACATAAAACAATCGTTGCAGCAGCAGCAGCAGCAGGAGCGCTAAAAACTGCCCCTTGGCCTGTCGCCTGCCACACAGTTTTTATTGCAGCACATAAAACAGGAGCAGCAGCGGCTGCGGCAGCAACAACAATGTCAACTACAACAAGGACATGACAAAGTTTGCATGCGCTTTGTATTATATACATATATATATATGTGTTTGATATTTGTATTCTTTCTTCTTTTCTTTTTTTGCAATTGGTTACCACATTTTCTATTAGTGTAAATATGCAAAGTACATGAAGACATGAGGCTCTACTTCCGTTATGAGCGTAAGAGCGAGAAATAACCATAAAAATGTTGAATACTTCTGCTAAATGTGAAATGTAAAATTCAAAGTGTTACTTTGTTGCGGCCTTTTCAAATTTATAGTTGGATGGAGGAGGGCTTGAAGGCAGGATCTGCATTGGTCCGAAAGGGAAATGACATGGACACTGGGAATGGCATTGCTGCCGTTGCTGCTGCTGCCGCTGCTGCTGGTTTTGGTATATTAAATAACATTTTAAAATCTCTTTTTGTGTGTGCGCCTCACCCCCCTGTCACTCTCTCTCTGTCTCTTATATATTTCATTCACACTTCATTTGACGAGCGATGAAATTTAAAGCGAATACCATTAAACGAAAATGATTGCAAAAAAAATTGTGCAGACAAGAAATATTAGCAGCGTAATTTGCAGCCTAGAAATACAATTTGGGATGGCCAAATACAATAAAAAACAAAAACAATGCAAAGCAAAAATTTCATTAAATTTATATTTTAAATTACATTTTGAAAGTCGAACAATATGTACATTTTTTTTTCCGTATGTTATTTGTGTTTTCAACCTATTTCATTTTAAATTTCGCTAAATATAATTAATATATGAAAGACAAAGGAATTTTTGTGAATTGTTCTAATACAATTTTCCTTTACGTGCATTTTTACGTAATATAACAAAAGTAAACACTAACAGTATAGCTAGTTTCTGTTTAAACTAGGTAACAGAAAGCTCTCTGTTTCTTTCTTTCCCTCTCTCTGCTCGTTTCTGGAGTTTCAATTTTCAAGCTTATTAAAATGTAGCTCGCTTTCATCCTCATCCGACTACTCTCCCCTCCCCACACTCTCCGGCAAAACATTTCTGCTTATCAAAGACAAATATGAAATATTAATAAACCCAGGCAGCTTTAGGGGGTAACTTTCGGGGCAGCTAGGACATTAAATATGATGGTGTTCGCTTTGGCGTATTCGTGGCACAGAAAAATGCAAATTTCGTTGGACTTTAATGCCTTTCACTTTGATTTGGAGCCCAAAAGCACGAACACAAACCGGCAAATGCAACACGTGCGCTATAAATCAACTTGGTTGCTAGTTGCTGTTATTGTTGTTGTTGTTGTTGGTGTTGGTGGCACGCAAAGTTAACTGTAAGCACCTTGAGCTAGCGCGCACCCAATTTAAAAATCAAATCAAAAATAGTTTGCAAAGTTCCAAGTGCTTAACTCTTGGCAAAGGCACGCACCCACCAACCCACCTTCCCACCTACATCCTACATCCAATAGTCAGTCAACTATTCAGTCCACCCACCATTCCGGGACAAACAATGCAACAAATTGCAGGCACTGCCAAACTCGGGCAGGTTAACACCAACCAACTAACCAGCGCCAGCGCCAAGGAGCAACTTTGTAATTGTCTAGCGTAGACACGTGGGCGCCACTAAGACTCGAGACAGGGGAGGGGAACCCCAGGAATAGGTATCGTATAGAATAGAGTGGCTGGCATGTTGCCGATAATAGGCAGCCATAATCATCATCGTCGCCATTGTAGCCCTCGTGTGTTGAATGCGATGTTGCATTGTCGTCTAGCTGCATAGTTGAGAGGCACACAAACACATACAAACACTGCCCAACAAGATACAGATACTCGTTTTACCATAACTCATTACATTATGGCACGCAGAAGGAACGCAAGACGAAGAAAACCTAAGTTTTAAGAGATAAATACAGAACTAATAAAGTGCTGAAAGTATTTTAGACAGTATAAAATCATGTTGCATAGTGTAAGCGAGGCGACACTCGCGGGCTTAATGACATGCCTCAAGTTTTTCAGCTGTGTTTGACGTTACCGCAGTCAAAATTTAATTGAATGAAAACTTTTTGTGTTCTCTGTTAATTTGCTTTGAATGAAGTTGAAAATGTGTGACGCCCTGCTGCAGGCGTTTTGGCCATGTTCCACTCTTCCCTCTCTTTACACACACACACACACACACACACATACACACATCGACACTCACATACATTCGACTTGCATATGTAAGCATGTACATAGTAGTTTGGAGTTATCGCTCTGTGGGTTTGCCATTTGCGGGTGCAAATGTCAACTTGACTTTACAATGCGCCTCGAACAGCCAAGTGCCTCATGTGTGTAGGTGTGTGTGTGTGGTGGAAAGGGGACAGGTGTGTGTCAAAGGCTTTGGCTGTGTGGATTTAGTTTGGCCCTATGCTTGATTATAGAGTTAACCCTTTCTGAACTTGCAGCAGGTGCACTTCCATTCAAATGTCGCCATTTCAATTGTACGAAAGTGTGTGTGTGTGTGTTTTTCAATTGTTTGCTCATCTACTATTTCATAGTTGTTAGAGAAATTTGTTTAATGCATGAAGTGCGCGGTTACTCGGCGTATACGTTATGTGTGGAGAGAGCTCTGATGCTGCTGCTGCTGCTGATGAGCAATTAACAAACAATTGCAACGTTTTTAGTCAAAAACAAACAGAGTGCAGAGACGATAGACGAATTGCGAACAAAATGGGCAACAAAGAATGACACTCAACGGGAGGAACAGACAAAAAAGCAATTGAAAATGGGCAACTAAAAGTCGCTTAGCTAACTTAATGAGAATGCTAAGCTAAAGCAAAGGAATAAAAAGGTTATCTATTTTACTAAGGATCTGAATTTAAATTAGGTTTTAGTAAAGCTAAACACAGACTGCTTATCTAAGAATGGACTTAGTTAATATGCTCCGATTCCGTAAAGAGCAAACTAGTAAAAAACTGCTCACATTGCATTTTTATCAGAGGCAGCGCGCGAATTTTCGCTCATAATTAAAAGCTAACAAAAGGCAAAAGTTGCCGCGTCGCACAGAACGCAAATGATGTAACTAGTGGTGACTAAGCGGGGAGAAGGGAGGGGTAGTTGCAACAGCAGTTTGGTTTTTTGGCTGCTGTTGATTCTGTACTTACCCGCTGCTAAAGCGCTGACAACATTTGCAGTGACATGCGGTGATGTTGCTGGTGTCGTAGCTGCTGTTGTTGCTGTTGACCCAGCAGGGCTTGGACTCGACGCCGACAATAATAATTTGGAGCCAGCAGCAGCAGCAGTCGCTAAGTTTGGCGAAATTTCAGCTACTTGGTCAACATCAGGCGGTTGCCTGCTGTTGCTGTTGCTGCTGCTGTTAGTGTTGGTGTTGGAGTTGCTGTTACAACTATTGTCAAATATTTGAAGCACTGACGGCAGCACATCTTCATAATGCAAAATATCTGGCGTAATATGCGTGGCAAGCATTGTTGTTGCTGTTATTGTTGTTGGCTCAGCGGAAGCTGTAAAGTTATGCTCATCATCAACGTCAGATCCAAACGCTGACAATGTCAGTTGTTGTTGCTGTTGTTCTGCTTCTGATGCTGCTGCTGCTGCTGCTGTCTCCTGCTGAGCGGCTGCATTGCGCTTGCGATTGTAGTACTCATAGTTTGCTGCTTTTGCTGCTGGCATCGTTGTCTCATCAGCAGCAGCAGCTGCAACAACAACAACATCATTTTCACTGTCATCAGTTGTCGTTGTTGCTGTTGCTGTTGCTGTTGGTGCTGTGACTATGATTTTATCCTCGACCATAAATTGCACTTTTTTGCGCGTACTCGTTGTCATTGTCGTGGACGTGGGCGTTGATGTGTGCGTAGGCGTGGCTGTTGCCGACAATATCGGTGGTGTTGTCGGCGTGGGTATATAGAACTGTGACTTGCCCGAGGGCGTCAACAACGGCACCGTTGCAGGCACTGTGGCATTGTCAGCACTGGCACCATGCAAAGGTGCTTGCAACTCCAGCGTTGATGGTCGTCGCTTCAGTATGGACTTGATGCCAGGTGATGTTGGTGTTACAGTCAAGACAACAAAAGCATCAGCATCACCATCCGACTGCAGGTCATCAACAGTTGCAGTAGTAGTTATGGGTGTTGCTGCGGGAGCTTTACTTATTATATCCAGAGCTAAACTCAATGACTCCTCAGCCTTTTTGTTGCGTGGCGGACGCCTTGGATTGTTAGCTGCAGTTGCTGGCGTTGATGGTGTTGCTGTTGTAGCTATTGGCGGCGTTGTTGCCACCTCAACAGCAGCAGGAGCAGCAGCAGCAGCAATGTGTATGCGCTCGTAGCTATCGCTTATATCATTTGGATCCTGGGGCTGCTCTCCGAGACTAATACGCTGCCCAGCAATATTGCTGTAGAACTTTCGCTGTTGTTGTTGTTGTTGTTGTGGCTTCTTCAGTTCCTCCTCATGCAGTTGTGCATCGGCAACATCGAAATCATCAACGGGCAAGCTCTTGGCCTTTACTGTCGACTTGCTGTTGGTCTGGCTATCGACTGAGATCAGATCGTAAGGATTAACATTGCAGCGCAAGATGGAGCGACGTGAGTTGCGTTGAGTGTTGATTAGACCACTGCTCTGCAGCAGCGACTCATTGTCCTCCATTAGCCAGCAGTCCTGCTCCTGGACAGGTGTCTTAATCACTGGCAACGATGTACGAGTCCTAGTCCTACCTCGCTGCGTGGAGCTACTGCTGCTGCTGCCATTTTTAGTAGCAGTTGATGTTGCTGCTGCACGTGACTTGCTCTCCTTGTTGCTAGCAGCAGCAGCAGTTGTTGGCTCTGCCGGCTCCGGCGATAAAAGGCGCGTGCGTCGCATCAGGTCATAGGGATCCTTTTGTGGATCTAATATGGTGGGACGTGACTTCTTATTCGCACTCACCACACGCATTGTCGCTGCCAAAGGTCGCCGGGAGTGAGCTGCCGCAGCTGCAGCTGTTGGCAGTCGCACTGTGCCACCGCCACTGATGGTGGCAAGGGGCAAGCGGGAACCTTTGCACTTCTTGCACACGCTCGCCTTTTTTACGTCACGTTTGGTTCCGTTCAGATACTCTGCGCACGAACAGATCACGACTGCCAGAGCGGTGGCAGTGCCGACTTCTCCATCTGTGGCAAATATGGCTGCCGCATGTGGATGCCCATGGCTGTAGTAGGAAGAGTGAGGGCGAGCGGGTATGCCGCGCACAGTGCCATAGATCCAGGGCTCCGCGTACTTCATGGAGCGCGACAAGGCGCTGGGCAGGAACTCGTAGCCGGGCGGTGGAGCAGCAGGAGGCGGTGGCAGCTGATATCCCAAATGTTGCACCAGATGGTGATGGGCAAGATGTTGCTGCTGATATTGATGTTGTTGCTGCTGATGGTGTTGTTGTTGCTGCTGATGTTGATGCTGATGCTGTTGCTGCTGCTGCTGCATGTGCAGCGCCTGTTGCAGCTGTTGCATTTGCATGGCCTGCATGCCGCCAGGTGTTGCTAAAGAAGCGTTTTTATTATCGCTGCTGATTTTGAGCCGCTGACTCCAGGTTTTTTTTGATTTGTCATACATCGGCGTAATGTACTGCAAGGAAAGGGAAAGGGGACGATTCAAGAGAAAGATAACAAGTTGAAAAACTTTTATTTTCTAGCAGACTTTTCACCTTTCATTCGATGTTGTTGCTGTTAAAGTTGCTGTTGCCGTTGCCGTTGTGGTTGCTGTTGCGCTCATAATCCCCAATTTGAATTAATGGCTTTGATATAGTTTGTCTCTGCTCCGGCCGGTTTCCTAGTTATCTCCACTGGTGCCTGTTTGCCTGCCTGCAAAAGATTTAATAGAAAATTATTAAAGCGCAACGTCCAGCGGGAAATCCGTTTAGAAAAGTTTCATTATTGAAAAAGTTTAAAATGCGATTATATGTGCACACAAGGGAGCGCGAGCAACAAGGTCAGGGAGCATGGATAAGGAGCAACAAAAAAGGGTGTCGGTTTGCTGAGCGCAGCTTCCTTAATATTTTTAGTAATTTAATGAGACAAGCCGGCCTCTTAGCCTGTAACAAATAGCTGAGATTACACAATGGCTATGAGATATACATATAGATATCTATCAAAAGGGATATTCTTTAAAACCAATTCTACCTAAAATCGTGTTTCGCTTTCTTGGAACCTTTCGTCAATTATTAATTGCTATCTTGTTGGTTGAGCTGTTGCCGGTATCCAATCAATGTGAAAACTCAATTTGTGACAAGAAGTGCTACACAAAATCCGAAGTAATTTTTTACAATTTTCACAGCAAAAACTTTGCAACAAATGAAATGGGAGAAAAAGTAGAATACGATAGAAATGTGCGAAATCAAATAAACCAGTCAAAAGAATATAAACCGCACTCAGCTACCCTGTCTCCTATTTTCTGTCGCCTGTCTCCTAATGTTGTCGTGTCCTGTTGCCCAGTTGTGAAAGTTCTTTTCGAAGCTGCTTTCACTGGACAACCACTGAGGAGAGAGAGAGAGAGAGCTAGAGACTGCGGGAGAGATGACTGGCGCATTGGGGAATGGACAATTGTGTTGGCGACCACTTGGTCAACGCTCCTACGCGCATTCACTATTTATTGTTGTTGTTGCTGTTGGCTGTTGGCTGTTCAACTTTGTTTTCATTTTCGCGAGTGAATTTTTGTCGTCATCGTGACCACTTTTCACAATCAACTGAGTGCCCACAAAATCTTTGCAAGCGGCTTACGGTTCAGTTGTTGCATTACTTGCACCCGCTATCGAAACGTTGTTGTTGTTGCTGGTTGCATTTCGTGCGTTTCCCGGCCAGGCGGCCTGCCTCAACGGTTGCGGACATTAATCAAAATGTGCTGAACGCAGCCCGTCCCAGTCTTATTCTCCTACATCTACGTAACATCTCCGGCAGCTATGCCAGAATGTCCAGACGTACGAATACTTTGCCTTAGTTACCGCTATAATAGTTGATGTTGTTGCTGTTGTTCTTTTTCTTGAGGTGCTTGGGCTACAATGTTGGCCAAAACACGTCGCTGGCGCGTTGAAAAATGTTGATAAATGTTGACAATTTTTCCGGCAACCACTCGTGATAAATCTAATTTTTCTCTTTTGCTCGCTGGCGTGCCTTCCATTGCTGCGTTCTTATAGTTGGCACCCACGGCATTGTTGTCAGTTAACAGTTGTTGTTGTTGTTGATGCTCTTGTGACTGTTGCTCTGTTGCAGTTTTGATTACATAGCACGCTCCTTGTTGCTGTTGGTGTCGCTGTTGCTGTTGCTGTTGTGTAGGTGTGAAGTAAAATAAAAAACGTGTCATTTTTTGCTTTATCGCGTGACGCCCATTTGGGCAAAAAGGAAAAAAAACAACAATGTTGCCATGACCCAGCGCCGTTGGCGGCCTAAACAGCAACAACTACAACCTACAACCAAATGTTTTGAGTGAAATTTGAGCCACTTTGTTTGATGCTGGCCAAGTTAGATATTGTACTTGCAACTCTGCCTCCTAATTGTGGCATGAAATTGCGAAACGTTTGCTCTCCATAAAGTTTAAAGCAAACACAAAAATGTGTGTGTAGCATTTGGTTGGATGTTGCCTGAATAACACGATAATTTTCTTGGTGTACGAGGCATGCAATTTATTTGAAGTCTGCCCACTAATTGTACTTAATCTTGTCGAATTAGTTACCTATGCTTGAGCACTGTACATAACTGTAAGCACGTATTTGCATAACGTATTAATTTTCATTTAAGCGGATTTGGCACACTCGATTTTTTTGCTTGCCAAAGCAAAAGACACTTAGACCATAATTAAGCGATTTGATTGTCTGGCTGGCTAAATTTAAGCTGTTTTTCTTTGAGTTCGATTCGAAGAGAAACACGGCGAGCGCATCATAATTTTTCACGCTCAATTGGCTGCACCCCAAGAGAGAAAGATAGAAAGAGAGAGAGTGAGAATGAGAAGACAGTTGCCCATTTCCAACGACTCCTTTCCTATTTTCTTTTGTGTTTTCGTTCCTTTTTTATCGCTGCATTTGCGCCAAATGCAATTTGTCATTATAAATTTACGTCAGTTTAGGCAAAGGCAAAGCTAGTCGCGAATCTTGCGCTGAAGCGAATGAGCGCAGCCAAAAAAACTAAGAAAGAAGGAGAAAACTTTTAGCCAAGCTAGGAAAAAACTACTGCTACTGCATTTTTCAATATATATATATATATATTCTCAAGTTGACTCTTCGAACAAAAGTTTTGCCCAACTTTCTGTTGTTTTTGTCCTGCTTCGGTTGGCTATGGTAGCTATAGTGCCGTCCACCCACAAAACTTGGCCGCAGATTGATGGTCATATAAAAAAGTAGTTAACGCAACGCCAAAGTGGCTAACACCAAACCAACTACATAGCTAGACTAGGCCAGCTGAGCTCAACGAGTTGTCGCAGCCGCAACTAATTAAGTGGCTGCATGCTAAAGTTTATTACAAATGCAGCGAATCATTTGTCAATTAACAACACTCGATACATTTAAAATGCAATTACACACACACACACAAATACATACAGAGAGCGAAAGAGATGCAGCATATGCTGCTACAAGACTTAAGTGAAGGATGTGGTAGCTGAAGCTGAAGCTCATACAATAAGCGGCTTAAAAAACCAGCAGCAACCTAATGAGTTAACAACTGAGTAAGGCAGGAACTGCTGCTGCTGCTGCTGCTACTGACTGACAGAGATCAAGGCTAAGCAATGGCGCTGCTTAGGTAACTAAATACACATCAAGTATACGCGCGGTGTGCTGCTGTAACATTAACAATTTAATTAAGCTTACCAGCGATAGAGCGTGAGTGGGTGTGGGTGTGAGGGGAACATCTTAATTTATTCAACAAGAAAAATTGGCTAAGCAATGAGCGTTGAGCGTTGAGCACCAAACGAAGCAGAGACGACATAATCACCGCTTTGAAGCGCTCAATACTCCCTCACAAGCAGCTAAGTACGGCTCAGGGTAAGTAAGCAGTGGGCCAGGGGGTAGGGAGAGGTTAGTGAGTGAAAACGTAATGCTTGTATGTTGTCTATATGTGTGTGTGCGTGTGTGTTGGTAGCGATAAGTGAAAATGTGCAGCAGCTGCTTGAAAGTGGCACAACTGACGTGTGCAACATTGAAGCAAGTTTGCCAAAGGACACACTAGAGAACGAGATGAAGATGAAGTGGCAACAACAATAACCACAACCAACATACTGACAAGCAAGTACTGCACTTTACTTGATTTTATTGAAATTAATTTATTGAACATTCTAATGAGTTTCAGTTGTTTTTTTTTTTCATTCTGTTGACATTCTGTGTGTGTTCAAGTTGACCGAAATGTTTGCCCACAACAACAGTCAACAGATTTATGGTTAGACATATTAATTTATGTGTTTAGATGTGCAAAACTGTTAACTAAATTGTGAAGCAGGCGACAAAGATTTATCTGCAGCAGCAACTTAAAGCGTAAGTGAAAAAGAGAAAGGGAAAGGACATTTCAACTAATTGAATTTGCTGCTTTTGTGAAATGTTAACAAGTTTTGCGGGTGGCATGCTCGTAGGCATTCAAAACTTTGAAAGCACACAACACACATTAAAGTGCAGTGACAAATGCAGCAGCAACATTATCAGCAACAACAACAACAACAGCCATTAAATTTGTGTAACTAACCAGGCGCAGACTGAAAGGGCAAGCAACAGCAGCAGCAGCAGCAGCTAAAGCTGCAGCAAAAGGCAGCGTCAACTTTTGCTAAACTAATTAAAATGCATATTCTGGTTGCACATAAATGTGAAAAGTTTTCGCTATATAGTCGTATAGTTGTATTGCCAGTAAGCAGGCAGCAACAATGCTAGACTTACTCTGTACATATATATATATATATATATATACCTGGATATGGAACGATGGCTTAAACAAATAGATGACAGTCTCAGTCTCCACCCCCAACAGGACGCACGCTGTTAAAGCCTGCTCCAGACCCAGACCAAGATCCAGACTGAGACAGAGACACGTTGATGACAGTTTGGGTTTCGAGCTTACTCTGCAATTTGTATAACATGCTGGGCAGTTGGCCAAGACTTAACCCAACCCCAACCCCAACCCGAACACCACACACCCTGCGCCTTTGGTTAAAGCAAAACTTTTTGTAAACTCATTAGAGCAGTCGGCCAAGCAACCAAGCATCCAGCCAAGCAACTAAGCAACTGCGCTAACCAAACCAAACAGCCTGACGGAGGGGGTCACAAGTTTCCTGTAAGAAAGAAAACAAGGCAGCAACGGTAGCAACAACAACAACGACAACAACAAAGCGACAGAATGGACACCAGTTGGGCAGCGAGTAAACAAAAGGTTCTCGGCCCGTCTAAGATAAACACAGGCAAGCTCTTCTGATTCTTTTTCATCTTCTTCTTCTTCCTCTTCGCCTTCATCATCTTCTTTCCCCATGCTGGCTGGCAACGGCTTACTGTCGCTTTTCATGCGGCTAAACATGCCCGGTGGTGCAGTTGAAATTTTATTTATTGCATTAACTTGAAACCGCTCGGCAAGGACGCGCCTCAAAGTGGGAGGCAAGCAATTGCTTTTGCCGCTCTCTTATAATAAACATAATGAAAATGATGTTCATAATGAAGCGCACTAATCGACTCTTCTTCTTCGTTGCCCTCACTCCCGCCTGAATGCTGTACTTTCAGAGAAGGCACAGCTGCTGCTGCTGTCGCCTTCAAGTTTACGAGCTGAGTTGCAAAACTATTTAGTGGTTTCAACTAAATGCCATATACACTTTGTACGGACTGTATACAGTAAAGTATGTACATAAAGGACAACTGCAAATGCAATTGCTTACACTTGAAAAAACTAAAAGCGAGAACAAACTTTATGTTTGCATCATAATTGACGGCAGGAAGTTTGAACGATTAAGCTTGTGCGTTTGTATATGTGTTTGTGGAGGCATAAATAAATATATTTTGTAGAAATTAACATATGTCCGTCCATTGCTTCAATGACAGCCAGCTGTGTGTGCTGGTTGGTGTAAGAAATTGATTGTGTGGAAAATTTAATGTGTGCAACATTTTTCATAGCATACTTTTGAGTGTTTTGTAAAATTGCAATCGCACCACAATTGCAAACATATGTTATTGGTGTGGCTGTATGAGTGTGTGTGAGCGTGTGTGAGCGTGTATGTGTATTAACAATTAAATGCCACAACACACACAGTTTAAGTTATTGTTTGAATTTTGTACTGCCTGGTTATTTCAATAATAAAATTGACTTACTGCAACACATTTATTTATTATGCCGCACTTATTTACATACACGCCCACACACACACATATAAACATACATTTTTAACTCTTCGGTTTTTTCAAGTGCAAATAATTATGTTGGCGTTAAGTTAAGCGTGTGAAACAGTTTGCCAAAATGATGTGTAATTTAATTGCATACAATGAATATTTTTAATTTATATATACCTTTGCAGATGGTTTTTAAAATTTATTACTTAAGGGAATAAATAATAATAAGCGGCAATTTAAAAATCCAACATATTCGATATAATAAACTTTTAACTTTTCATCACATATACATGTGGCACGCCCACAGTTTGTGGCATGTCTTTTCGTAATTTCTCAGAATTTTTAACTAGTTAGCCCGAGGAAATGGCAAAAGCAAACCATTTGCAATCGATGCAAAAGTTCAAGGCACAAATTATGCATAAATTAAGTGCCACAAAGTGGGCCGTAAGCAGATTCAAAGAGCAGGCGGACGATGTAGGACGACTTGACATTCCTTGGCAGTTGTGCGACTTTCATTTGACACATGTCAAAATGTTAGAGAACTCAATTAGTCGCCGCCGCAAATGGGCTCAGCCAGTGGTTGACTACTAAACTCGTGGTATGATGTTGCATTGGGTCCGTGAATGTCTGAGTGTGTGTTTGATGTTTGAGTGCTTGGTTTTGAATGCGGCTTGACAGGTTTATTTGAGCGAAATACAACGCTTTTAGATGTTTTTATATGTGTATTTTTCTTAAATTTCCTTACAATTACGAACTGTTGAGCATGTTTTGACATTGCATTCAAAAACATGAAACAATCATAGATTACAATTACTTATTGAACGTTACAATTAAAGGATGTGCCCGCCACTAAAAACTAATAGACAATGATACCCCAAAACGCTTTAAGCTATGCTCAAGTCATAGCCTAGATGAAGGGGCCACATGTTGCTGCTCCTTGAATCCTTTGAACCCATTTACAGCTCGGTGCTCTCCATATGCGGATTGGCATTGCGAATACCCAGACTTTGTAGCTTTCGCAGACGATAAATCTGATGACGCAGTTTATGTTTGAACACAATTTGATTGTTGACAGTCTTTAGGTCGTCGACGCTGCAACCTTTCAGATTGGGCACTGTTTTGGCCAAAAGTGTTGTGGTAATGAAGTACTTGGCTTTTGAGAGTCGCATATACTCCACATTGCGACGGGCCAACTGTTCGCGATACACGAACAGATGGTAGCCTACATTGTGGGGTGGCTGTTGTTGCTGCTGCTTCTGATGTTGCTCCTCCGAGTCACTCTCGTTAACAAGTTTCTGATAGCGTGACATGTTGCTGTTACTGTTGCCGTTGAATGAAAGTGCGGTTGATGCGACAGTTGACACTTGATTGCTGGCGATTTAGATACTATTTGCGATATTGCCAAAGAGATCGTGTCAGAGAGAGGTTAGCTCCGGCTCCTGTAGCTGTTGCTGCTTTGGTGTTTGCTTTCGGTTTGATGACCACAATCGAGATTGCTTGACTTTTTATACAGCTAGCCACATAACCACAACCCTTCTTTATCCATCTGCCTGTCTACCTGTCTGCCTGATGTGTCGCCTTTTTTTAAGTCACTTTCCGGAGTACCTAGATCCTCCTGATACCATCCTAGGGTGTACCTGTTCTGTGCTGAACGTTGACTTGTTCGTGGCACCGCCGCAATAAAAAACAGTTCATTCTTAATCTGCTTGGTGGGCATATAGTTTTAGTATTTTGCAAACATGTCCATTCTTAATCTGATCCCTAATCCGTTCAAACGGCAGCTTCTGCTACTCCAGCCACTATAAAATCACCATGCAAGTATTTTCCCAAGTATATGACAAGCAACTGCATGTCGACGATGAAAAGGGTAACTGTATTTATAACAACTGCCAGGATTAGTTCGAAAGCAGCTGCTGGCAGTTGTTCATTAATGATCGGCATGTGAAAAGTTGCTCAGCTCAGTGAAACTATACTTTATGTAATTTTGCATTAAATTCAATTCCGAAAATATATCTCTATTTTGTATTCTTGACTTAAGCTCTGTAATCCGCCCCCAGATTTATGTATTTTCTCATTCTCTAGGCGAGGAGTTAGAATAGTTTCTGTTTTAAATAAAGATAAACTTTTTGAAGAGATGAATGAAAAGTGTCTCGGAAATTTCCAACGTCAACTTTTCATTTCTATATAAATGTTTTCTCGCCCTAATTTTTTTCTTGCATAAACAATCTTGTCAATTTCTAGATCAAATAAAACAAAGTTCAACATACTTTTTTATCATCGCTCTCACTTAAAGTAAATACGGCGGCGGAAAGTGGCAAAATATAAGCGTCAAGAGCAAGAAGAAGAAGTCAACGAAGTAGCAAAAGTGGGAAAGAATAAAGATAGAGAAATAGACCTCTCGCAAAATTATGGCTAACTTTTGCTTTTTAAATCTAACGAAACGAAACGGAACGAGGTGGCTAACTTTTCAAAACTTGAATGTTGAAATAAGCAATTTTCGCGTCCAACTATATATACACACACATACACACACCCAGAAAGACACACACACACACCTATATAGATGGCCATGTCTGCAGTCTGGCAACTGTGAAGGGCATAAAGATTGAAAAGTAATTGCATTCAGGAGAGCTTGTAGTTAAAAATTTATAGATGTTGTGCTCAAGAATCTGCAGAGGACGTGCACGGACGGGGGGCTTAGGGAGGGTGGTAAAAAATGATGATGCTGCTGCTGCTGCTGGAAATATTAAAAATTCAATTGCATCGCCTCCGCCCGCGACTGACGCGACTGTAATTGTAGAAATTTAATCGCACATGCCAAAAATAAAGAAAGAAAGAAAAAAACAAATAAAAGTAACTTCAATTTGCAAATGAAATAAAATCTGCGCTCTTTAGTGCATTCATTTGCCTGTTCATCTTGCATCTTCCATCTCTCATCTCCTATTTGCATTTCCATTTCCCATTCGCATTCACATTCACATTTGCCATTTCCATTTGCATTATTAACGGGCATGAGTGAAATTTTAGCTATGTAGAGTAGCATTTAATTTTCCTTTTCCTAGTGTGTGTGTTTCATGGCTGTAATTGCAGATTGTAAATTAACTTTGAAATATGCGCATCTCAATTGCAAATTTTTATTGTTGCAATTTGTGCAACATTTTGCGCCATTGTTTGCCTCTTTTGGTCATCGTTCGATGCCTTATTCCCTTGCCTACCACTTCTCCTCCATAATGTTCAGTTACTCGGTCCAAACTCATCGACAGCATAATAAAATATTCATTAATTGCATTCAACACACTCTCGAACATGCAAACAAGGGGGGTTGGCTGGAGAGCGGAGGGCAAACAGTTTACTGCATAAGCTGCACACACACACAGAGAGTTTGGGGGCAAGAAATATGATTGCAAACATTCAGCAGAAGCTCCGGAATCCACATATTCTTGGCTTTGCCTTTTAGCCCCATCTAATGGCTTAATTTCAAAGAAAATTGTTTGCATTTCCCAAATGCATATAAAGAGATTTATATTTATGTGTGTGCTTGCAACATTTTGACAGAGTTTGTCCAATAAAATAAAAACATTTCAAGTTGTTAGGTGAAAGGTGCAGGTTTATCTCAATTTTGCTATTTGAAATATATATGACAACAAAAGGCTTATATGGATTTCCATATGCATAAGCTAACAATTCTAGATGTAGGGATTTTGACATTCATATGCACATACAAAGTTGATCCTTAACGATTGCTTAAGTGAAAAATCAACGAATTAAACTTATACGATTACCTGTTGGCCTAACCTTTGCTTAGCTGTTGCTTTCCAATTAGATTATTTATGCTAAACATAAAGGGATAACAGAAGAGGAAAACAAAACACACACACACACACACACATTTACTTAATGGCACATAATCAAAATGCCGTAAATCGACAAATTTGATATGCAGCGTTGATTTGACAGCCTCTCTCGCGATGTTGGACATCATTGTTTGGGCTCTTTCACACAGTTCAAAACACGTTAATTGCACACTGTCAAGAGCGAGGATGAAAGGGAAGAAGGTAAGCGATGGCGACGTAAATCAAATCAAATGGCAATTAAAGTGCCATTCGATATCGAAGCACTTTAAAATGCAGGCGGCATTCGAAAAATGCAGCTGGCAAAAGGCGACAATTGCTAATGAAAGAAAGGAAACCTGCGAGTTTCACTGAGAACGGAAATGAAAGTAGAAGCGATGGCGACTAACACGTAATGGGTAAGGGGTAATGGGTGTATATGTGTAGAGAGGGGATACAGCGGTGGGGTGGCAATGGCAATTAATTAAGCCAAGCCTTAGCTGCTGAAAGTATGCAACACACGAACCGCAAAGGCAATGAAATATTGCAATCAGCAAAAGAATGAAAAGCCACTAAATGCACCAAAGCCCAACCCCCTTCCCCTCACGAGCAAAAAGTGAGTAAGAAGAAGCCAGAAGCTGTTTGGCTGCTCGACTGCTTGGCTGCTTTACTGTTCGGCTGCTCAGTTGGTAGCACCCGCTTGCCAAAATTAGTTTCTGTGTCAAAAGTTTGAAATGAGCAAGCGACCAGGCTTCTTCAGACTCTGGCAGCTAAGAGCTTGGAGAGCTGATTGCTGGTAAAGCCAAAAAGAAATGAAAAGGATGGAAAAAGAAACTCGTTGAGGACGAGACACAACGGCAAATCCAACGACAACTACAACTACAACGACGAGTTGAGCGAGTGCGAGAGGACAAAGTTTGTCGCTGATGTAGTTAAGAATTGGCAGCAAATGCTGCTTAATTTCAAAAGAAACTTTCCGTATTTGTCATGCGGTGCACATTCATTGCGGTGTTCATTTGAGCGCTCATTCAGCCAGCTGCAACTGCAACTGCAACAGCCACAGCCACAGCGTTGACGTTGACGTTGACGTTGACAAACTTGCCACAGTCTTCTTTTACTACGCTTTATCTGGCATTTTCCTTTTTCTTTCTGGTCATATTTAATAATTCATCAGAATTTTTGGGGGCCAGCATCAGCATTCGAAGAAATCGTTTTTGAGAGTGAAGCATTCGTTGCACGCTAATTTGCGGTCACTTTGCCTCTTTGGCGATTGCGTTGGCTGCGCTTCATTTCCTGTGGCCGACTTCCATTTGACTTGTCGTTTCCGTTTCCGTTTCAATGACGCTTTGATTGGCCTTGCGGTCTGCGCTTGACGCTCTGACGCTCTCCCCACACCCAACCCACACCCGTAATGAACTTGATGTTAAGCGTTAATTATTATGTAGCACATTGCTTAAAACCACAGCACAAACTTTGTCTGGCACTTCAAAATGTGTTTCTGCAGTTGACAACTACTACTTCAAGTAATACATCTATTACAATCTGAATTACTTGTCTATTTATTAAGCTCCAACTAACTAAATGTGAATGTGGTCAGTATTAAGTATTTAGACAAGTAATATATATTTAGCTAGCTCTTAATGCACTTAAATGCTGACCGTTTGGAAACAAACAAACATTTATGTGAGATTATTGCCATTTCGCTTACCTCACAGAGGGAGAGAGTTGTGTTTATCTGTAATAAATATACAAAAATAATAGTATTATTATTCGCTGCACTGTCGACACTACATAGCTATATTTTATAATATATACCATGTGATTATTTATTTAAAAAAAAAATAATAAATGTTATTTTTGGCAACTCATTTTGCGCATGTTCGTTGTAATCTTTGTACAATTGAACGGCGGCAATGCACACGCAAGCGATTATCATTATTATAGCTGTTGTTGGTGGTGGAAAAGATAAACCAAAAGTTTGCTTGATTTCACGCCTATTGGCGGCTTCATTATCGCTTGAGTGCTATGGGCGTACCCCGCATTTCGTTTTTGGGGGCCGCCAAAAACATTTCCGGACCGAAGTGCGAAATTGTGAAATGCATTCATGTGTGAAAATGATTTTTAAAAATTGCTGCTGAATTGTGCAAAAGAGCCAACGACAACGACAATCAAAAGGCATTCGCGATTTGATATCTGAAATGTGAAAATATGGGGGAGAAAGACAAACGACAAACGGCAAAGTACAATTTTGACAGCTTTTAATTGTGCAACGAGCTGTGCGAATCTTGTGCGAAGAAACAAACAAACAAAAAAGAAAACAATAACCACCATCTATGCGGCATTACAAAACGCATCGTGTCAGGGCCACATTCCGCATTCGAATGCAGCATACAAAAAGGCCTCGGATCCGATAAGAGCAGCAGTTTAATGCCTCAGCGGGCAAAGGCTGCTTGAAAATTGTGCTTAAATACATGTGATGGATACACAGGTGTGCAATTAGCGCAGCATAATTTCACTACAAAGCACTTCAGGCTGTGCTCTTGGTGCTGCTGCTGCTGTTGCTGCTGCTGCTGCTGCTGCTGCTCTTGCTGCTTGGTGTGAATTATCATTAATAGACCAAAGTGAGAGTTTTATTTATTTTCTAGCCGCAGCAGCAGTTTCCCTAATGGCAAGCGACTGACTAACTGACTGAGTGGCAGACTGCAAGCCCCACAAGGTCTTCAAATGTTGAACACATTTCTCACACACACACACACACACATGCACACATGAATATGTGTGCGGCTTGTCAGCAGTTCATCAACGATGCCACAAGACGTGGTAGCACATGAAGACGTTGCCTCGTTGCTGCGTTGCATCGTTGCATCGTTGCGTCGTCTAGGTGAAAATTTAATTAAAATAAAATTAATTTCAAGCGATTCCCTTGACTATTATGATTATGCAAATGCTAAGCATTTTGAACTATGCCAAACTGAGTTTTGAGCACCGACTAACTGTCAGTTCTGAAAACCTAACGATGCATAAATCATAGCTGTTGTGGTTGCTGTGGATACCGCTTTGGGATCTCTGATAAGCTACAATCAAATGCAATCAAACCGAATTGAATTTTATGGCCAACAAAGCAAAAGCGAAGCCTTCCAAGAAGATCTCAACAACTTAAGTGAAGTGAGCTGGAACAGCAGCAGCAGCAGCAGCAGCAGCAACAAAGATTTAACTTAGCAGCTGCGTCTAAATACAAATTAAAATCAAACTAGGCCAACAGAGCGAAACGAAGGCACAAAACTAAAGCAGCTGCTTACCAAATCGTTTGCAAATTTGATTATAGTATATGCACACAAACAAAACGTCAAATCAAAAACTACAAAATGGAAAATCGCAAGGCGTTGCTAATTTGGCCTAGTAAACCACGTGCTGCTGACAGGAATCAAAAGTGAGCAATCGAAAGAAACAGAAAAAAGATTCAACGCCGACCAGATTGAAATGGAGATGGATGCATTGAAAAGCCAGCGAATTGTGACGCTCAAAGTTGCGGAAATGACGACGACGACGACGACGACGGCGATGGAGACTTCGATTCGTTGAATGTCTGATGTCTGCTGGATGTGAATCCATCTATATGTACATATATATATATATATAGAGTCTGACTCGAGCCCCTTAGCAAGTTCAATTCAAGCGTAGCGCAAAAACGTTTTACACTGCATGCAGTTTTCGTGGAGTACTCGCTACCTCGCTACACCCCACCCTTGCAGCTACTCCTTGTTCGCTTGCCCCACCGCTTATTGGCATCATTGGGTTCGACAACAGACCTCGGTGGCGGTGGCAACACCACAAAACTGAGCCGCCAGACGCTTTGTCAGTTTCAACTGCCGTTGTGTGTGTGCTTTTTTTTTTTTTTGCCCTGCATTTTTTCACTCTTGGCAGTTTTTTTTTTTGTTTGGTTTCATTTCTTGCGCAAGCGGAAACACAACTTGCCAAATTTGTGTGTGTGTGTGTGTTCGATTGTTTGCTTAACATTGTTCGATATTTGGTTGGCTGCTGGCTTCTTCTGTTCATTTTCTTGACTTCGAGATGTTTATCTGCAATGATTTGCGATTTTCCGGCAATTTACGCAAAAATATGTGACGAAATTTCAGCATCTTCTTTCGTGTGTTTGTGTTTGTGTTGCTGTGTGCGTGTGCTTGAAGTGCAACAATTTCGTTTCGTTTCGTTTCATTTTCTTTTATTTTGTTTAAAATGTCTATCACCTTCCTTCCAATCTCCCCCCTCTCATCCTATCTTGTTCGTCTTTATGCGTTGCGCGCGTGATGTCAGCCCGAAATTTACCAAGAAAATTAGCGTACAAAAATGTTGATGGCAAATATTTGCATAGCATAGCGAATAACAACAACATGAAGAGAGAGAGAGAGAGAGAGAGAGAGAGAGAGAGAGAGAGAGAGAGAGAGAGAGTCTCCCACGCTTTGCAATTCATTTTAACGAAATTTTTGGTGATTGGCTTGCAGTTAATTGAATTTGAAAGGTGAAAGGCTTTTCAGGCCGGATTCAGGCGCATCTCGGGCCACAAAATACAAAGTCAATTTCATTGCAATAACAATAAAGCATTTGATTTATGGCGCCGAAGTTAATCCCATCGATGGTCGAGTAGGAAAAGGGCTAACTTCAATTGGATTAGTGCATAGCAGATGCAAAGAGATTGTATCTATTAACGTTGGAATGGGAAATTGTAATCTAAACTGAAACAAATTGCATCTTAGATGCAATAAACGAAGGGGGGGAATATGGGAAACGGCTAAACAAAAGAAATACCAGCACGTTTTATATAATAATAATATGCAGCAAATAAATCCATTTGCAGTCAATTTTATAGCTTTAAAGCAAAAAATATATAAAATCATTTTTACTTAATTGCAATCACAGTGGGCTTTAAAGTCAGAAATTCTGTGTGCAAATACGAGCGAGAAGCGAAGCCGCAAAATAAAATATTGTACGTAAAAATTAATTACTTTAAACAACAGCAGCCGCAATAAATTTCCAAAAGGGAAATGCTCACAGCGGGGGGTTGTGCAGCAGCCAGAAACATCATCATCATCATAATCGTCGACATCATCAGTTTTTGTTACTTCGTGATGATCATGTGATGATTTGATAATTAAAAGCAAACAAGAAGCGAGATGAAAAGAGCGCTCAAGTGCTCAATGTCTCAAAAATGGTACACCCACACACACACGCACACACACACACACACATTTACATATGTGAGTCGCATAATTTTGAAGTGCCTCAAGCCTAAAGGCAGGACTTTGTGGCTACTGACCGATAGAAGCAGCAGTAGCCACCAGCTTCTGTGTCCTACGTACATACATACATACTAATAAGAGTTAACAGTAGCCATGGCAGCGATAACGGCAACTGGAGACACAGTGAATGTAGTAGGTGAAGTTATGCGAGGGGAGGAACGTATGCAGTTAACTGGCGACAAGGTTTCGCAGCAGTTGATGAACTCAAAATCGAAGCCAACGCATTTTTAGCGACTGATCGGCTTTGCGCAAGGCAACCGTTACACATACAGTCAGCTCATGCCATACATCTTGTGTGTGTGTGTGTGTGTAAAATGTATCTTTGTGTGCCATGTATCTATAGATATGCGGGTAAGCTGAAACCAGACCTTGTGCCAGTTTATGACGACGATTGCGGGCAAGAATAAATACACACACAAAAAAAGAAGCAGAAAACAGCAAACAGGCAAATTGATTAAACGCTAATCGACGCCATTTTGTTCAATTATGTGAGTGGGCGAAGTGGTCGAAGTGGGTAAGGTGGGAAGGAGTAAAGCGGTCTGTTAAGCTTTTGGGCAAGTTTTCGATGGTTGTTGTTGGTGGCGCCTGAGCAATTACATTGGCGGTGGCGTCGTTCGTTGCTCCGTGCCCAATCCAGCTTTCGTTGTTTGGGGCGCGGTGCGTGTGCAACTGTTAATTGAGTGATGGCCAAGACTGCAGCGGCTTATAGTCGCGCGTACTCGTCAAACTGACCAAACAACTTCAACTTGAAAAATCTCGTTTGCCTAATAGCCGAGTTCAAGTTGAATGGCTCAATCTCTCAATCTCTGGCAATTGACGATTGACGTCGACATTCGTTAATTAACAAACAGCCTTATAAATTATTCGCATAAATTGCCAAAAATTCCCCACACAATTATAATCAAAACGAACAAAGAAAAGCGATCAAATAAACAAATATATAAATATTCAATTAAAAATATTTAATTCAACCAAGTGACTTCTAAGCTTTTAACTAAAACACCAAGCCATATCCGTTCATTAATCTACACTCAAATTCAGAACATGATGTTGATGCTGATGATGCCGCAAAGACAATGTATGAGAAAAGCGAAACGCTTTCAAACGCTGAGTGTCGCACGATCCATAAAATGTTTATGTGCCACTTTAGTAGACATAAATGTTCTGTTCTTATTTTTATTCTTTTTTGGCTACCGATTTTCACTTGACGGCTACTTAAAATCACTCAAAGTGCGCCGCGCAGCCTAAAACTTTAATGAGCTCGCCCCATAACATCTTCTCGAGCTAAAGTCCATGAACCCACCGCAGAGTACAACAGCAAAATTTCTCACACAGAATTCCGACGGCATCAATTACACGCAGGGCGCTAGCTGCTGATGATGGCGATGATAATGGAAGGTGGTGGAATTGAAGATGGCAATGGAGATTGAGTGGGGCAGGGTAGTGCTTTTTGGTCGGAATGACCATGGCTAGTTACAAGCTGGGCAACGCGGACAGGCTTAACTTTTAACCACGGCACAGCACAGCACAGCGCAGCAAGAAGCCAACATCGACATAGACGTCAGGGTTTTTGGCCACTTGACTTGACTTTGGTTGGCATACGGCGAGCAAAGTAATTAAAAAGCAGCAGCAGCAGCACCAACAACAGGAACACGAAGAAGTAAGAGCCAAAACGGAGCAAGCGGAAAGCGCGCTCAAGAAATTGGAAAATTACAACCATGGCGTTGAATTTTTCTTGCCACCTTTCTCAGGAGCAGTTTGCACTTGAAAAAAATATGAAATGTTCTCGAGTAAACAACATTAAATCTATCACCTGAGTGAAAATGCGCAGGAAATATAATATACAATATTTTTTTTCAAGTGTATGCAGCAGCTGAGAATGTTGCAGCGACGACTTCCTCTACTATCAACTACTTTTCTCAGACATTGCTCATTTCGTCGTTTCGTAATTAATTAGTCTTAAAAGTTAAATAGCCCAAATGATTTCGGACAAGCTACAAACGCCGATGCGAACTGCCAACTGGAAGCTAATAGAAAAGAATGCCAAGCTATAGATACACAGTAGATAGAACGAACAGCTACGGCAATGGCAACGGCAACGGATCCGGATACATTTACAGCGACAGCGACAGCGAGAGCAACATACATATATTTACGAGTGGTATTGAGTTCATTGCGGCTGGTCGCTTGGCTTGGCAAATGAAGATAAGATACGCTTCTGACAGGCCGACATAGCCACAGGCCAAGGGGAGTGGGAGGGAACGATAGAGAGAGACAGAGAGGGGGAGAGCGAGGAGGAGATGTTGGCATCGCATATTTGTGTAAATTTCGTATTTTTATATAGCAATTGAGTTGGCTGTCAGTTTGGCACACCATTTGCTACACACACACACACACACACACACACACACACACACACACACACACACACACACACACACACACACACACACACACACACACACACACACACACACACACACACACACACACACACACACACACACACTACACATACACATATACGCATTGCCACATCATTGATTGCCCCGTGTGCATTGGTGAAGAAGAACTTATCTAACGTCAGAAGCAGCTAGCTCTAGCGACAGAAAGTCGGCAACGATGCGTTTGTATCTCAGTCTGTGTGACTTTCTCTCTCTCTCTCTCGCTCTCTCTCTCTCTCTGACAGTCTTTCTCTGTGTGTGTGATTCCTGTTTCCAGTTTGCCTTATTGATTGAGACAGAATTTATTGGCAGTGCTTAACGTTTTAAGCAAACATCGTTGTGACTTTTTGACATTTGCCAGCCACTAAAAATGGTTCTTGATTCAGAATATGAAATGGCAGGCGCTTAAAGCTGCCACACAGCATAAGTATAAGTGCAACATTTATGTGTGTGTGCGTGTGTGTGTGTGTGTGTGCCATCTCGTTAGTTGTGCGCACTCTTGGCATATTTAAATATTTTGTTGCAACATTCTCAGCTGGCACAAATTGGCAAAAATCAACACAAAAATCCACACTCAAAAGTCAACGCCCCCAACAACAACAGCAACAACAACAGCAACAACAACGAATTTACAACTACGAACCCAAACTACCCAATAGCTGCATATATCAATTTCATTTTGCTTTCATACTCGCATAATATTTGCCAATTTATTTTACACTTTTGCTGGAATTTGCCGAGCGCTTTAAGTGCCGTCTCCACAAAATGCACCTGCCGCAAAATTGTAAATAAAACAGGAAAGTGTTTTCTTTGTGTGTACGAAACGAAGCACAGATACCCTTACACCGCCCACATATTGAACGTTAATTGAAATCCATTTATATTGCCCGCAAGGGTATTTAATGCACTGATATGGCCAACATATCATGTCTACATGCACATGCATGCAAGGGCACAACGCACTCTTAACCGATTTGAATCGTTTCATCGTTGGACTGGGCCAAGTGCAGTTTGAATGTGTAGTGTAGAGTAAGTAGAAGCAGAAGTGGGTCTGCTTGACCGCCGCATGCAATTTGCAACTGATTCAACATTCAAGTGCCAGAAATCGTTGCCTAACAGCAGGCGCCAGAGCAGCCAGAGCAGCCTCATCCGAGCCACAGTGCACAGTGGGACTGACAGTTTGTTGGCTTTTTAATGCGGCAAGCTGTTGCTGGCTTGCATTATTTATGGCCAAGTCTAGACCAGAGTGACATAAATATATACATGTGCATATATTTATTTTTAATTGCACCGAGAAGGAGAAAGATATTTTTACATGATGATTTTTGAATTGAAATATTTTTTGGACAGCAAGTAATATTTGTTGCAGGTGTTAGAGTGGCCTAAGACAAATTGTATTAAACAATTTGCAACCATTTTATGTGGTGCCAGGTAACGAGCCAGGCAAGACCAAATTAAAAGGCCTGTAGGTTTCCTTTGGACACACACACACATAGAGAGAGAGCAGCAATTATAGTTCATAACTTGCAAATTTCAGAGGCTAAGCTGCATTTTGTGTATGTGGGTGTGTGTGTGTGTGTGTGTGTGCACTTGGAGAAAAAGCTAGAGATGCAAAGTTCATGATAAAATTACCAACTTAATTGCCGAGACGGGTCGCATAAGTCAAAGCCGAAAAGATAGATAGTTAGAAAGATAAAGTGAAAGAGGCCCAAGCACTCAGCTAATTGGTGCAATATAAGCGACGTCATTAGATGGTAGCAACAGCAAAAGCTGTTAGTTATATATAGATAGTATAAACTGAAGTTGAGTCAGCGATGCTTGTTGTATTTAGTTGCTTGCTATGCTGCAATCGAGACCCGTTAACAAACTTTTTTGAACTGGTTTCGTTTCGAATCGTTTTGTTCGCTGCTGCTGTTGTTGTTTGTTTGCTTGGCCAGCGAAAGCAAAAGTTGCAACCTGTCTCCGTGCCACAATGCCAAAAAACCTAACGCAAAAAGAAGAAAAATGCGAGACACCAAAGTTGCATTTGCATGGCTCTTGCCCAAATGCTTTCAAATTGGGTTAACGACACTTCAACTTGGCAAAAATACAACAAGCTTACAGCTACAGCTACAGCCAAATCCAAAGCAACAGAAACGAATGAACAAAATAAAATTCACTTTCATTGCAAGTGTCGCCGTGGTAACTTTACTTTGCCGCTCGCTGCATAGAAAGTGAAACTGCAATTGCAAAGTTGTTACAGATACACCAACTATAACAACAACAACATCAACAACAACAATTACATGAGCAAAGATTTGGTTTAGTTTCGTGGTAGTTGAAGAAAGCGTTTTTTGATAGCATGTGCCGAAGCGTACATTTAATAGTAGGTAGAGTAGTAGTTGTCGAGTCTCTCTTCGCCACACACAAGTGTCAATTAGCCGAGTTATAGAGTTTTGTGGCACAACTCCAAAAATGATGTCAAATTACTCGACTCGTAGTCATTCGCACACATTGTGTACTCGTGCGTCTTTAAGCTAAGCTCGCAAGTAGTTTCATTAGCTGCCAAGGCTTAGACAAACATTACAAGCTCATTAGATGCACAAAAGTCACAAAACTTGGCATAATTCTTTGAGGAGTAGGTTGAAGCATACAGAGTGCGTAGTTAAAGAGTGGAAGATGTCATATAGTACAGTAATTACTTACTGCACACATGTGTACCGTACAGCAACTGCTGCTGATTGCATAATAGGTTGACGAAGATATGGAGAGATAGGGGGGGATTCACCTGCTAGTGCTTGACAGCACACACAAATCATTGTGAATCGACAGCGGAGTGAAATTAAATGAACTTAAGCCGCTGTCGACTGTAGTTGTTTGGTGCAGTAGCTAAAGACATGACAAAGTCGAGTCAAGGAACCCATAAGCATACGTGCATTGACAATACGTTGAGAGGTTGCACCAAGAGTCTCAACCAGTATGTGACTGAGCAAGTGCGTAGGTCAGAGCGAGAACGAGAGCGGAAGAGAGTGTGGAAGGTAAAGCAAAAGCCAGCGACTTGGTAATTATGCTACATTTATGCTCGTACTCATATATACAGTTAAAAAAGATTCTAACAGTTCAATTGCTGTTTCTTAGTTCAACATTATTCTTTAAATTTCAGAACTTTGCTCTCTTTGTCCTAAGTAAGCTATCAACGCAAGTAAGCTATCTTTGCTAAATGATACCATAGTCATCGATAGTAAAGATTGAATTTTCCATAAAGCTTATTACTTGTTAAACTTCTATTTTTTTGCAGTGCATTCAAACTGAAAACACACAGCCTACAGAACTATGGATGTGCATTGAAGTGCATGAAACTGCCGGTTTGCCCAACTTAATGTGAGGCTTAGACCTTTCCACCTTTCCCTGCAAACTCCACATACGTTGAAGTTTGATATTTAGCTTTGACTTTGACAAGAACGCGGCCATCATGGTCCATTATCGTGCGCCTCATCAGCAACCTCAACGACAAGAACAACAATAACGATGTCTAACGCCAAAGTCATTAAACTCGCGAGTCGCAGCGTCAACAACAAGAACGGCAAAAGCAAGAGCAAAAGCAAAAGCAAAGGCATCGTCAGTTCCAAACGTCGACTAACGACTAATTTGCGCATATATGACAGAGCGGCATGCACAGCAAGTCGTTCTGGGAGATGGCATATGGCATGTGAAATCGGGACTCGACAGAGAGAGAGAGAGGGGGAGTCTGGGGAATATGGGAAACTGTCAGCGATGTCAATGTGTATGTGTATGTGTGTGTGTGTGTTTGTGTGATTATGCAGCTGTAGAATCTTTGTCGTTGTTGTTATTGTCTATTGGCAGCTCTTGAGTCGAGCTGGGATTGCGTTGGGCCTCTGCTTCCCAGTGTGCTCTTGTGTGATTTGTTTCTCGTTGGCTTCCATACCACTCCACCCTCCAACGACTGTCTGTCCGGGCATTTGGCCTCTTGACTGGGCTTTAAGCGAGCCATAAACGGCTGGCTATGCGTTTTAAATGATAAGAAATGTACCGTCGCTTCGGTTGGGCCCATTAGCCCATCAAATTGTCACTGCCAAGTTCCGAAAAATGGCACAAAAACAAAAAAGAAACGCAAGAGAAAAGAAAATTTGCACTTTAAAGTCCAATTGATGGCACACGCGACGTATACGCAACACCCGAGGCGTCAGCCAAAACAAATCACGCCACTTACGCGCAGCATATAATTCATTAATAAACATATGCACGCCCCTTTTATGCTGGTAGCGCATTTTGTTTGTTTAATGCTACTAATAATAGTACACACGAACAAACGTTGCGTGTAACTGTAAATCAACGCCAACAGCCAACAGTTTAACTTACGTAAAAGTGTTGTGTTGAAAGAAAAAAACTGTGAAAACTGTGAAAAAGTACAAAGAGCACTTAATTGCTACGAAATGACGCGTTCAACCTATACGTATGACTATATATTAATGCATACACTATCGAATGTACATCAGACACTATACTATAGCGTAGTCAGTGCCATTTCGGGTAACCTCAACCGCTAGTGCTTATGGGCTTTTACTCTGTTAAACAAAAAAGTAATATAAAAAGTGCGAACAACTAACGTAGAGTACATCGAATGTGACATACACTTGAAGACGAAGACTCTAAGTTGAATAGAAGATTTTACTCAAGTTTAGTGAGATAGATTTAAACTTAAAGAAAATTTGTTTGCAAACAGCTCATTGTAATCAAAAATATATATATATACAAGTATACTTGCCATAACTTTCTGACAATTGCAAGCAACCTCACCGTAGGGCATTAAAAAAGTGTGTGCACCATATGCAATGGCAGCTGGTTGTTGGTTGTTGAGCCGGCAACATGAATATAACGAAGCTGTGCAAAATGGCGCTGTGCCGTGCACCTTTGGGTCACTCTAATTAAACACGACACTGAAAATGTGTCCTCTGCTGTCATTGACACGTGTGCACACCAACAGCAACAGCAACAACAACCACAACAACAATGGGATCAACGAGAAGAACAGCGAAAAGCGGTAGTAACAACAACAATAATAATAATAAAACTGAAGCCGGTGTCCAAACCGGATATGCAGCAGCCGATAGGCCGTTAATACACATACATATATGTGCACCAGAAACTGCGTCTGCTGATTTTCCGTTTACCAACAGTTGCCGGAATACTCATACACACACACACACAAACACGCACACACACACACATCGAAATCCACATCTGCAGAGATTCACGCACGTGATTTATGTGCGTGGGCGCGCATTTTAACGCGACGCAACAGGAGGTGAGGTGCAAGGGGAGCTAAAGCCGTCGAACGGCTGTGTATGCTGCTGACAGCAACAGCAACAATAAAACCGTTGGCAACTTTATTGGAATTCGCATATTTTACGTGCGCACGCGACTCGATGCTTGCCTGGTCAATTCAATCAGGATATAATTTTATGCGTTACTTAAACACGCAGGATATGTTAATATTGCGGCGCTAGCCCAACGGCCACATCGACAACGCAACAACAAAAACAACAACAACGACAACAGCAACGTTAAAAGCAACTCTGTACGCTTGAAATAACAGCATAGCTGCTGTGGATAAATATTTGACTGTGTATGTGTGTGTGTGTTTGTGTTTTCATGATTAATTAATTGTATTTAAAGCATAATTGCCTCTAGCTTTCATTTGATTAAATTTCCAAGCGACATAATCAGCAGGTCAATTGGCTTTCTGCCTTTTTTAAATGCAGGTGCAGCTGCCAGTTGTTGTTCGAATACACAATTCAATTTAATGCGCTCAAAAGTATGCAATGAAAAATTAAAAAGACCAAATAAAAACAGACCTAAGTATTACTATTATAACTAAAAACTAAACTAATTGTGAAACATTATTCTACATGTGCCTACCTAAAAGATAAGCATTGAGCTACTGAACAGATTATTTTTAAACACACAACTAATCGGATGTTTGTCGAATGCATAATCATGTCCAACTTCGTTATCGACGTTCAAAGTTTTGATCATAGTTCAGAGCTATGATTGCATCGACGTGCCATCGAATGCACGAATAGGTGAATAGAATGCTTTCAAACATTCATCCTGCGCGTAATTGGGAATGCAAGCTCCTATTCTTCAGTGGGTCGCAGCGAAGGTGCCTCTCCGGCACACTCAACTAGCAACGCGGAAAGTGAGAAGTTATCAACGAAATTTTCATTTTTGAATACACTTGTTCTTGTTGCTGACAGATAAAGATATGACCAGACGTGCTTGTGAACACAGCTTTTTGCCCTTTGAAATGGGTCGAGAATGCCTTTTGAGAATTTTACGCTGATTTAATCAACGCCAATTGGGGTCCCTGTTCTAATCAAGCGGTCATGATAAAAGAGTTTAAAAATAAACTTAGCCGAACGATTTACACATTAATGAAAAGCACACAAAACACGAATATAAATCGAGAATATTTTGCTGAAAAATAGATTCAGTTATAACAGCGTAAAAAACGACAAAGAATCGTTATATATTTTTATGGTTTTGTGTTTCAGAAGCAGTAAGTAATTAATGTTTTTCGATGTTTTCTTTTTTGTATTTGTATTAAACTTTAGTAATTGATTAATTGCCTTTTTGGCGGACTTTTAATTGTATCATAACTTTTCATGCTTTATGTCTTTGTTATACTATATATACATATATATATAACGTATACAAACATTAAATATTTGATTAATTTTGCAGCTAATTTGGTTAATTAAATATTCGTATTTCTGTTACGTGACGTGCCTTACATGATGATTTAATTATTAATATTTTAACATATATATATATATATATATTTTCACTCTTGGCTTTGTCTTCACGCCCAGCGAAGCTGACGTGCCAACTGTCGCTGGCCATCTGTCTATTTGTCCTCCATCTGGCTCATTCTCTGTGCATAATATAATCGATGCCAGACAACAGCCAACTTTTTGGCACAGGGAAGCTCACACGCGCTCAGGCTGCGTCGCATCTTGGCCTGGCTAAGAGCATTCCGTTGGCCCAAGTTCAGTTTTGGCAGCGCCGTCCAAAGTTATGAAACAAAATGCGTAAATCTCTTTAGTTGGCTCATAATTATGACATTAAGCGGCGATGCGACTTGAATTTTAATTGGCATACCTTCCAGTTAGAAGCATGTGAACAGAAGCGAATGTTGGGGAGGAGTGGAATGGGTGGGATATTTATTATTTCTGTTGCTGTTGCTTTATGTTTATTAATAAATAATTATTGTGACTGGCTTTGACGGCAATTTGTGGCTATTCATTCAGCGTTTTATGGCCTGATACATATGTTTTATAAATTCTGTTTTTTCCCAATCCGCAAATGGTTTATAACCGTTAACAATGATGGCCTGTTGATTGCCTGACGACGAAAACAGGAATGTTATTAAACTGATTCCAAAAATACCGAATTTATATATAAAGGGAATGAGTCAAATGAATTCTCATGAGCTTTAACAATCTGTTGACAGGGAAACTGAGGTTTTTTTTTGCCAAAAGCTTTATTAAGGTTATTGTTTAAACGAATATCCAGTCTCAATGGAGTAATAATATCTGATTACCACTCGACGCTAAAGTTTATATGCCAACCAATTTGAAACAAATTACCAAAATCCATTGACCAACTTTACGCCTAATTCGCTAGCCATTTGACTTCCCTCCGAGGTTCACATAGCCAGTAAAAAGTATTTTTTATGTCATTTGTTATTGCTTACACTCAAAAATTAAATTAAACCGTCATGAAATTCCCGCAACATCTTTTTTTCTTTACCGGGCAGTGTCATTGCCATTGTTGTTATTGTTGATGTCGTCGTCGTTGTTGTTTTTTTTTTGTTACATTGCACAGCAATTCAAAGTGCGAATGGTATATTAGATAAGAGCTTTTGTTTGCCCTTCGCACGCATCAACTCTGTTCAGCAAGTATGACGTATGAATATATTAAGTTGATATTGTAATGTTTGATAATAATAGCAACAACAGCAGCAACAACAGCAACAGCATAAACAACTTCAATTGTAATTTCCGCGCGATTGTCTCGAGTTGGTTGTTAACTTTGCAGCTTCTGCTGTTGGTTGCTGTCTGTTGTTGCTGCTGCTGCTGCTGATAGAAATCTGAACTAAAATGTTGCAATGCCAACAGCAACACCCGAACAACAACTGAATAAAGTTATTAGCGCATTTAACTTAGCCAACGGCTGTGAACAGCCAGACAGACAACGAGTCAGCCAGCCAACCATATAGACAGACAGACAGCATCCTCAGTTTGGTTTGGTTTGTTCGTTATGCTCGCTCTCTATCTCGCTCTAACTCGCTCTCTCGGTCGCACATCGCATTCATTGTCCACACAGCGAATGCAATTTCCATTTTAATTACTTTCAAAAAACAACAACAACAACAACAGCAAGAAACAGAGCTGCAACAACCACAAGCTATTGGAGCTTCGAGCCGTTTGGCAGACATTCGGCAGACAAACAACAATAATAATAATAATAATAATAACAGCAACACAAACAACAACAGCAATTGCTGCCGGTGGCGCATGCGCCATAACAACAACAACAACAACTATTATAAAGGCGAAAATTAGTCACACACATTCAACAAGACGTGAATTGCATAAAGAGAAATATGTGTGAAGAAAAATAAACGAGACTTAATTTTGAATACGTTCTTCTGGATAGATCGAAGTATGTGTAGCTCTACTATGCTACGTATGTTTCCAGACATTTCAAGCAACCCTCGCACATAACTAACACACACAATACTCGGCCGCAGCGTTGTTATTGCTAGTGCCATTAAAAATGCGATTTAAATTCGACTTGTTTGTTTGTTTTTGCTTGGATTGGATATCGTTGTCGTTGTCATTGCTGTTGCTGTTGTAGCAAGTACTGTTGTTGGCCTTTTTGCTGCTCCTACCTTTGCTGTTGTTGTTGCTGCTGTTGTTGTAGGGGGTCTGCTCGTTTTTTTATGTTTGTTGTTGTTGGCGTTTTTTCCCCTATTTGTGCATTTTCTGCATAAATATTTCAACACTTTCGCTTTTGTTTTGTGTCACACAAAAAAAAAATGATTTTAATTATTCCCAACGTGAGCGCTGCGCCATGTTCCCGCCACCCCTCACACCCCCTCTTCACTCCTCACTATATCCACCTGCCTGGCGTTTCTTTTGCACTGGTTGCTGTGCATTTTAATTGCATTTTTACTTAATTTCTGTATGTGCTGCATCTAATTTGTTGCTGTTGTTGTTTTTTGTTGTAATTTTGTAATATTTCTCTGTTGTCTTTTATGGTATTCGCTACTGTTTCGCGGTTTTGTTTTCAGCCCCCTTTTTTTTCGTAGCTTCTTCCCACGCACTTTGCGGCGACTGTGTCTGGGTCTGCGAATGCTTTTTGCTGGCCCATTGTTGTTGGTTTGTATTTTATTTGATTGTTATTGTTGTTGTCACTGTCGTCGTGTATTTGTTTGCGTAATTGTTAAAAGCAAAACAAACAGCAAAAACTAAGGCAACAATATAATAAAATTAACGATAATTTCGTCATTGCGATCGTCATCTGTTTGCGAGTGGATTAGCACGATTTATTTTGTATTTGGTGTTCGGGACCTTTTTTTTGTATTCGCATTGCATAATACTGAGCTGAGGAGTTGGTCAAAAAGAACTGAAAGAGTTCTTTGCGATTATTTACTTTATGTTATCATTATTAATATGTTTACATACAGGCGTATACTTAATTGTTTTGCTACAAAATGTGTATAACTATTGACTCATATTTTATTTTCACACTTTGTTTCCGTCTGCGTAATTCTGTTGACCTCAATTCGCAAAGGTTTACAAATATCTTTCGCTCTTTCCGTTTCTGTATCACCCTCGCACATATTTATGTTTATTGTTCGGTTTTTGGGGTCGTGTCTAATTTATGGCTCTAGTTGTTAGGTAGGCGTTGTTTTTGTTGTTGCTGTTGCTGTTGCATATTCATATGGTTGAATAGTCTCATTCATTTTGGACTTAATTTTAAGCTAAGCTCTGTGTCTGCAATTTTGCTCAGCCTTAAAGAGGGGCTTACGAAAATTTACATTCGGCTATTATGGTCAGCAATTATTAATGTTGTTGCCATATTTTCAAACAATATGGCTAAAGATGAAGTTGAAACAAATGATTTGAACATAAATTCTATGTCTTAAGCTACAAATTGTTATAGCTGTGTGGCTTTAATGATTTCTGTTCATTTTACTGATTGCATAACACCAATTTAATATGCTAAACGAACACACAGAATGTTATTAGTAGACACATCACAGGCGGACATCGATATCATAAATTAATTAAAATGATATCAAAGCGAAAGTCGCCCTCTGGCGAGAATATTTGAAAACTGTGAAGTTACCTACCTCCAGCTCCAAAAAAGTACCCTCCAGCTACTTGCCCCCCTGCCACCCGTACCCGCTAGCCGAGTTACCCGTAACAAATAATTAGCTTGTAAACTAAAAGTCATCATTAATAATGATTACCGTTGGGTTCTTTCGCCTTTCTTTCGCTCGTTCTCAGTTTGTGTGTGTGTGTGTGTGTGTGTGTGTGGGTGCCTTAGTCATAACCGTCTATGGCATAAACGTCAACATAATTAAGTGAGCGAGTTCTTCTTCTTCCTTCTCAGCTCCGCTTCGTTCTTCTTAGACTTTTTCTATAACTGTTGCCGCGTTTTTCTTCTCAGCTGCTGCGATTTATTTCGCATTAACGCTCAATATTGCTAGCTAATTAACCACAGCCAAGTTTACCGAAAAACTGCCACATTGAACAACAACAACAAGAACACCAGCAGAGAACGAAGAAGTCGATGGCGCTATAATGACAACCGATGTGTACGTATACATTATTTATATACATTCATACATATTTGCCATGATGAGCATGATGCGTCAATTTTGCGGCTGCTAATTAGCGCGGCGAGCAAAAGAACTTCTTTAGCCGATTCGTTTGGCGTTTACAGTTGCTGCAAAAAGTCTGCTCCAGATACGTATGTACGAATTTCGGCTTGCCTAACTACAGCTTGGCGTGACCTGATGCCGTTAAGTATACGCACTGTTGTTTTTCTTTATGCACTGTCATCTGTGTTTCTGTGTGCTAACCAAAAAAAATCAATCCTCCGCAAACAATTCTAAATTCCGCAACTTAAAACAGTAATTCTGCAATTCGAATTGAGCCATCCCATTAAAGGTCATTTGGCTGTGCGGAATGTTTGCAACTGGCTTACAACTCATTACATAGCCGCTGACAAACGAGCGTGTGTGTGAAAGAGAGAGAGAGAGAGAGAGAGAAAGAGCTGGCCGTTTATTTTGGGGACCTTTTAAGCGACGTTTTTTAATGAGCCAGCGACTATTTTTCACTTTCTGTCATCCTGCGGCGTAATTTGCATGAGCAAACATATTTATATACAGTCATATTGCCATCGTCGTTGCTGGCGTCTTCGGCGCGAACTTACAAACAAACGGTGGCATAAATAATCGAACAAAGTATGGCAAGCCATAAATATTTAAGCCCAGTGGGATGTTCTTGTTGTTGTTGTTGTTGATGTTGTTGCCTGCATTTCAAGATGCAGAGCATACGTTGCTGGAGAAGAAGAAGAAGTTCACACAAATTTCATGCAGCCAACACAACAATATAGGCAACAGCAGCAGCAATGTTGCAACAACAACAACAACAACAGCAACTACAACAGCAGCAACCATAAACAAGGAGAACAATTTCACTCACTGCTGAGAACTTTACGTACTGTGACGTTGAAAGGCAAGATATGCTAGTGCAATTGGTAGTAGAAGAAGCAGAACAAAACATCTCAGGCTCAGTTCTTTCGAACAGTAAGTGCACTGCACGAAACGCATGAAATGGCATTGCGAATTAAGCAAGAAGTGTAAACTGCAACTGCCAGTTTAAACGGCAGCCGTAACTACAATTGCAACGCATGCTGCTTTCGCTAATGGAGCGTAGGCGTATACGCAATGCGGAGAAAATCAATGAAGCAGTTCGCTTACCACAGAGTTAATCGTTTCTTTGGAATTCTTTGGATGCTTACCTGCAAGGAAATAAATAGAAAAGCAAGTTAGAAATATGATATTAGAGATAAGAGTATACTTTTATTTGTTTCATTTTAGGGAGAAGGTTTCTATACCTTGCGAATAGTATATTGATAATCCAATTAGTCGTTAGGACGGATTGAAAAGACTCAAATCTTTATATTGTAAGTCGAAACTCATTTACCAGTTCTACCAACAATCCTGTTAATATATATGGGCTACATGTCTCTCAACTCTCTTTGTACCTCTTAAAAACATTTTCGCACAGTGCTTGTGTGTCCATTGTTGTTGTTGCTACTCCTGTTGCTTTATATTACCCTGGCCCCAAACACCAACGCCAACAACGCGATGTCCGATCTCAGCTACCTACTGTCTCCTTCCCTTTTTACTCCCCCGCACCGCACCGCACCGGTTTTCATTCATGCGCCTCACGCTGTGCACTCATTTACCCTTTAACCAAACGTTCAACTGCTTCATGGACTGCTCCCACACTCCTACACTCCTCTACCCCCTCAACATCCCCTCAAACATCGCACAATCACTTTTGCATATCATTTGCGCGCATCTTTTGCCAAGTCGACTGTGCTTCTGTGCCCTTCCCCCCTCCCACCCCTTCGCTTCGGCAATCTCTTTCCCTCCCGTTAAGTGCATTACAATGAACTACGTCGGAGCTCTCTTGGCCGCCCCGCCGTGACTCGTAAATAAGTTTTATTGTGTTTCTGTGCTGCAAACGCCCACCTAGCCAACCCCGCCAACCCCGCCGCCCCCTTCGAGACTTTGTCTGTCGTCCTGTGTGCGTCCCTCCTCTGCCTGTTGCAAGTTATCGCTTCCTTTGTTTTGGTAATTTAGCAAGCGCGCCAACGACGTCGTCTAAATTGCTGGCATACATTTGCTCTATGCTGTCCACAGTGCCCCCATGTGCTGCTATGTTGTTGCAGTTACAGTTGTTGTTGTAGGTGTTGTTGTTGCTGTTGTTGTTGCTGTTGTTGTTGCCAGGCAAATGACTACAAAGTGGGCTTAGAGCGAAGTCTCCGCCAACTCGAGCTCTGCAGCTTTCTGGAGCGCTTTTCGGCTGCCGTCGCCTGAATTATGGCGATTCTAATGTGGAGAGGATAGCTACTCCACCCACCCAACCGCTCCCGCCACCCCCCACTCCTTGCTGCTGCTGCTGCTGCTGTTGTTGCATATTTAAGCGCAAACTGTGCGCAATTGTTGCGCGTTTTATTGTTTTGGGAATAAGTGCGGATTTATAGAAATTTTTAGCTTTACTCTGCACTCCACTGCACTGCGCTCAACTAAGTTGTTTTTGCTCCCGGGAGCAGTAGATATTGTTGTTATGAGTGGGGGATCGGAAGGGTATATAATAGAAACAGAGCAGCAATACTTTAAGTGCATATACATACATATATATATATATTCATATATACTATACAGTTAGAGGCCATCGGCGCTATCTTAGCTGATAATGAAGAGTCGAGATTCAGCAGGCATGACATGAACTCAATTACCCCCCTCATGTACCTCTCTCTCTATTCGTTTGCCGATTGGGCGTGGGCATTTGAAGAGCAACACATTAGGCCCAAGCGAGACACACATACAGTCGGAAAGATACTTTGCTAAGAGTACACAAATTAGAGAGACGCGTCCGCCGACTATGCGACTTGCCCTTGCATGTAAATGTGCAGTTTGCTGTTAGCTGTTGGCTCTTGGTCTGCTTGTTGGCCAGCATCTAAAATTAATATGCATACAACTCAGTCAGCAGTTGAGTGAAGAAGGAGGAGGTGGAGGTTGTAGGAGGTGGAGTAGAAGCTGGCAAGCGGCGCAATAATAACAATGAAAATGCACAGAATGCGCCTTATAACGACAACAAATTGCCCATTTGGCATAGAAGATGATGAGGGCAGTTAAAAGCAGGAGTAGGAGGAGCAGAATGGAGAATGGAGACAGCTGCAACATGGGCGACATTAATTGGCTGGCATGTCATTTTGTTTATGCAGCGTACTCAACTCGGTGTCAACGCCACACACACACACAACCAAAGTAGACAATTGAGTTGAGCAAATTGGGAAAATAGAGCAGCCAGAGAGTTGAAGCAATGTCATCGTTAGCGCTCAGTACGCTAGCAATAAAATGCTTTAAAAAAATGCACAAAATAAAAAAGCGAGCGACCAACAAACTGAATGAAACGAGCGAACGAAGCGCCAACTAATGAACATTATGAGCCATTAAATGTTAGTGAAATGCACAGCAGACACACAGACAGACACAGAGACACACAGACAGACAGACAGACGGACGGACAAGCGAACAATCAGTTTGCTGTGCTTTGCTGTTGACACAGGATTGAGTATTTTTGATGCGCAAAACAAAAATATATAGAGAGTCATTGAAAATGAAATTGCTTTGTTGATAACTTGAAACAAACAAACAAAATAAAAATTGCTTTTCAAAATTTGTGGACATATATGTTAGTTTTGAAAAATATGTCAGCTTTAAAAGTAAAATAAACAAATTTTCAGGAAGTTATAAATACATAATTTAACAATTCTTTTGTGAAACGTTGCATTAAAGACCAAATTGCTCATCTTTGCGACAAAGCTGCAGCCACGAAAAAATTTATATTTGTACTAATACTCACATGCATTACGCATACGCCACATATGCTACATCCTGAGGCTAAGACTCAAGAACATTTGCGTATGTCAGGCCAGGTAACTGCTGCTGGCTAGACAGGCGTATCATTAACGCAGCAGCAGCAGCAGTTGCAGTTGCAGTTGCTGTCGGCATTTGAAATTTTACGGCGCGCATGTGCCACTTATTTTGCAAGAACTTCGCTTCGCTGACTCCATGCCACTGTGGCAAAAACTAAGCTGCTATCATGTTCAAGTGCTTGGCCCCAAAAGAACAGCAACAGCAACAGCAGCGGCAGTAGCGCACACGAAACCATACATACATAATAATGTGTAGGGCTTCAACTTGCAACTATGTGCAACAACAACAACAACTGCCTTTTGCCATTTCCACTCGAGCTAACCCGGGGTGTCACATTCGTCGTCACTGCGTCACTCACACACAGCTCAGCTCAACTTCAACAGTCAACAGTCAGCAGTCAACTCCATACCGTTCTATTCCGCTGCCATTCGGGGGCTTTTGCAATTCTTGTGGTATTTGTGGCATACAATTTGCAAAAACTAAATGAGCTGCACGACGAAGCAGACACCACAGACACCACCACCATTCCTATTCTTATTCTTCGCGTATTGAATTCTATGCTCAAGCACCTTGAGGTGTTCATTTTCATGCCAAAAGAAAATGCGCGTAATTATGCCGACACCACAAGTCACACAGACGCTAATGCAAATGTCGTTTTTCTATTTTTGGAGGCCATTTACGAGTTGTCTTCGGATATCTTTGCAACTGGAGCATGTGGCGAGGCCGTGTCTCAAATGTTGCGCTTATTGTTGCATTAACATTAACAAAAGCATAATACTCAAAACCAAAAGAGAGAGAGAGAGTTATTTTATGTTAGTATAATAGCACAAAGTGCTGCCAAGTAAAAAATAATTGCTGCAGCTGTCATTGGTAGAGAAAACAAAAAGAATATTGAATACTTTATTGAAAATATGTGTGGGGAATTTGGTGATGCTGCTGTTGCTACTGCTGAGGCTATTCAGCGTTAACCGAGAAGACCGCAACTGACCGGAAACCATTTAAACTGACCTCAAATGACAACGACAGCAACATTCCACATATACTATATATATATAAATATATAAAAAGAAGTACTATGCATATAGTACATACCCTAGATGGAAATTTGCGAAAGCAACAGCAGAAAAACGAGCAAGCTAGCCACAAACAAATTGGCAGCAATTGAAGGCTGCGGCAGCAAAAGGCGACAAAAGCCCCGCGACAAGAGAACCCAAAGCGAGCAGCTGCAGCGGATTTTTATGTACGGATAGAATACGCGAGTGGCGAGAGGAACCGAATGCCGCTGCTGCGTAGGGACCGACCAACGCCATAACCAGGAATCATGACGGATGCCATCGCACAGTAAAAAAAAAGAAGAGAAAATGTTATTCAAAAACCGTATATATATGCATACAAAAATATATATATTTATCCATGCAATACAATGCAAATAGATAACGAATAAAGCAAACACAAGAGGCTGAATTCCAAATACTCTAGATGGATGTTGAAATTCCCAAATCATAGAGAATATTGTGTAAGTCTTACAAGTTCCCACTGTATATTATTCTAATTGCTGTCTGAAATTCCTAATGAAAAGAAACTTATGCAAATTGCAGTGCCTATAAATTTGCGTAGACTGAAGACTTTGTGAATAGATGGATAAGTTATTGTTACACTGAATGCTTTACACCATAATTGAAGACTACACCAGCAACAGCAACAGCACAGTAGCCGTAGTTCAGAGTTGGGGAAGCAAAACGTACTCTTTGGCAACATACACACGCACACTTATGCACATAGGCAAATTGCATAGCTTAGTCATAATGCCATCTTACGCAAAGGCACATCAGGTAACGAAACAGAGTTGGTCGTTTAGAGGAATGGAGTGCATCGAAAGCTGGGACTGGAACTCAGCCACAATGTGTGTATGTGTGTGCCTGGTTTATAGTTCGAGAAAGAGAGGGACGCGAGACTCAAATGGGGAACAACTAGCTAGTAACAACACACACAACAAGCGTTCCCCAGTCGCAATCGCACTCACAAAATGCAATTTTAGCTTTCAATTGGCCGTGGAAGCGCTGTACTCGATGGAGATCGACAAGCCAACCAAACGAACCAGCCAAACCAAACTGCGCTCTTGCACTTCTTTATTATTTTTTTAGTTTGGGTCACTATTGATGTTGTTGTTGGAGGTGGTGGTGGTGGTGGTGTGTGTGTGTGTGTTTGTGTTTGTATGGACTGCATTCGTTTGCCACACAATGGCAACGATAACTTCGCATTACATTAGTATATTTGCAACTGCTAGCGTGTGTGTGCGAGTGTGTGGGAAAGAAACAGTTCTGCAGAGACAAAAAGGCAAACAAACTGGTTTTTCCTTTTGAACTCCATTACATTTGCAACAGTTGCTGCTGCTGCTGCAGCGTTTGCTATTTTTATTTATTATTTGACCAAAAAGACAAAATCAATACATTTACTTTTATATGTCTGCTTTTCTCTCAGTGTGGGTGCCGACGCCTGTCCAACTTTGAATGGCTGCCATTTTGTGAACTCCGTTTTTGGTCGCATATGCGATGGGGACAAAACTTTACATTTAGCTGTCAACAGCAGGCCAACAAAACTGCTCTTGACTGCTGCTGCTGCTGCTGCTGCTGCTGCTGCTGCTGCTGCAATAAATGCATTTCAATGCAAATGAATGCAAACTTCGATAGCTGACTGTTGTCTTTGTCCACAGCTGCTTGTTGTTGGTGCTTTATTTCTCTTTTTATTATTAAATTGTCATGATTTTGACCATTTGGCAACAATATTGGGTCATCTTCTGAATGCTGCATGCTGCTCATCTTTCGATGTGACACATGCCACAAACTCACCCGTAAATAAATCACTTTCACCACAAGTATCAATCTCTGAGTTTACGCACACAAAGTACTTTTCATCAACAGAATATCCTTTTTTGATTTGCACAGCAAGAAATCAGGGTCACCAAAGGTAAACATAAATAAACTGACTTGTTCTTTGCAAACATCCTTTGCCTTGATCAAAACGTTAGGTTTTCTTTCAAATTAATTTCGTATCTGCATTTCTTATTGTGTAGGGAAAAGAAAGCATGTAAAAGCGAGTGCCGCGACAGACAGACAGACAGACAGTGTGACACTGAAATGCGGATACAATAAAAGTTTATATATATTTTCTACTTCATTTTGTTGTTGTTGTTCGTGCTTCTTGCGCTCAGCTTCTTTTACGCGCTCAAAGTGCACCCTGTGGAGCAATCATTCGATGGCAGCGAGCAAGCCGGAGAAACGCAACGCGGATACCATCAAGAATATTGAAAGGGGTGGGGCTGGGGTAGAGGAAGCTAAAGGCAGGCCACGCATTAATGGCAGCTGCTGTTGCTCAGGATTCGGCTCCTTTGTCATCGCCATTGTAGTCCTTGTTGTTGTTATCCCGATTGTTGTTGTTGTTCTTGTTGGCGTCGACCCCGACACACACGCATCTATAAAAGTTTATTAAATTTACAAGGAACTTTTATGCAGTTACTTTTTGACATGGTCGCCTTTCTTTCTTACTTTAGCTCTCTCTCTATCTATTTTGGTCTCTCATTCATTTTTCTGCCTCGGCAGAGTCATAAAATTGACAACGACTATGTAAATATGCCACACACACACACAATCAGAGAGTGTTTGAGTCCTTTAGGCGTGTGTGTGTGTGCAGGATTTCAATTTAAATGAACTTGCAGACGAGCGTTTTATTTTCTTACGCATTCAATAATTTTTGTCAGGCTGTTTTAGCAGCTCATATGGAAAATTGCGGGGTTAGAACACCAAAAGGTATGCAAGTGTAATAAAAGGCCCCAAACAACAACGACAACAACAGCTACAACAACAATATGACATTGAAATCCAACACAATACTTGTCACATGTCACATTTTGTGGCTGATTTGGTTTTTTTTTTTTGGTTTTGCGAGCGAGAATTTCTCGCCAGAAGCGGATGAACTGGCTTTGGGGGTTGGGAAGAGACGGAGAGAGAGAGAGGAGGGAAAGGGGAGGCTGGGGAAGCTGGAATTCGAGACTGAGACTGAGCCGTTATCAAGTTCGCTGCTGGCGTCGACGCCAACGCGTCGCCAGTGAAAGGAAGTTGACCTCTAAAGTTTAATGCATTTAAATAAATCTCGTCTCGAACCGGCAACAACGAAAAGCACATTAAGCACCGAATCTGAAAGCGAAAACAACAATACAGACATATACATTAAATATATTCACGCACGACACGACTGCAAAACAAAAAAATGAAACATTTAAATTATTTTATATTTTTTGCAATTTTTAGACGACGGCAATTAAATTGGCGACGCGTGCAACCTAGCCATAAAACTGAAAACTTAAAGAAAAAAAAAATGGCTAAAAACCAGTCAACAACAACAACAACAACATCAACGTGGCTGACTCAGTTTTAAACTGAACCGGTATTATTGTCTCTTGAGGTCCAATGTAATGGTAATGGAAATGGAAATGCAATTCAAGTGTCTTGAACTTTTGAATTTGCCATGAATTTTCTGCAAGCTTGCTTTTGCCAAATTGTCAAATTTCAATTTGATTTCAAATGTCCGAACAGCAGTAGAACTTTTCGGATATCTTTCTTTCTTTCGATGCCCTAGCATTGATGGGTAATTCCACTTAGTCGTGAAGTCAAAGCGTGCTCTGTCAGAAGGATATGCATATCTTCGACTTGACCCAGGAACCCAGCTGGTTCAATCTTGCTGGCCATTGTCATTGTGTGACTGAAGTCGGATACAAATATACTTAAATTTGAATACACACATGGGTGTTGGTGTGTGCGTGTGTACTCGTATTTCATGCACTTATCAAGTGGAAGCATCAAATGTTCTTTCTCTTTGTGTGTGGCCATAAAAACATAACACTTCCGTTTTGCTTTTGTTGTCACTTAACCGAACAGAAGAGAACAGAACAGAACGGAACGGAACGGAACTGAATGATGGCCAAAGTTCGGGCCATCTGTTTCGCACAAATGCGTACAAATGCAAAACAAACAAAGCTATCAAGTGTCACATCAACAGCAACAACGAACAGAACAGAAACACCTGCTCATAGCAGTTATTGGTGTCATATTTCAAATTGCAAGTTATGCACATTGTACACACCTGCCACATGTATCGGTATCTCGAATCTGTGGCAGAGTACTTTGCTGTAAATGTTCATTTCCCCCAAAAGGAGATCAAAATTATTCGCGCAATTAAGTTCAATTTTCAAATACCAACCACAATATGTACTCTATGTGTGAGCTGTCAAAATATGTTTCGATTATTATTCTATATATATATATATATTCTTTTTTGCTGTGCACTAATTGTCGTTAATGATCGAATTATTGGACACACACACGCACAACAAGCAAGCAAAATGGCAGACAAATTTGCTTAATAGAGCAAAAAAGCAAAGCAAAACCACTCGAAATGTCAATCAAAATTTGATCAATGATTCGAGCTCAGCTCGTTTACGTTTCGCGTTTGGATTTGTCTTGAGTTATGTGCGTGTGCGTGTGTGTGTGTGTGTATGTGTAGAGCAAGGCTGTTTGACGCTTTTAATTGAGTGATGTAATGCAAATTACTTTCGATTTTATGTTGATGTTGTTTTTTGTTGTTGTTGTGAACAGTTGCTCAATGGCGATTAAATGACCTTTTAAATATGATTTAATACACAATTGAGCATGCAACATATTTATGAACACCAACCATGATTCACATGTTTTGTGATTTATATAAAATACATAATTTATGATTGCAGAAGGTTCTGAACTCGCACAAATCAACTTCAAAGGAAACTATTTGTTCTTCTTCGGTGCAGAGAGCTTTGTCATTATTTCAAGCAAATACGTGCTAGCCAAATATGCATAAAAGCTACTGGCCATCGGCCATTTTCAGCTCACTGCTAATTTGTATTTGCATAAATTAAAATGTAATTATAAAAGTGCGCTAAATTGCAACACCAGCAGCAACTGTAGCAGCAGCAGCAGCAGCAGCAACAAAACGGAAATGATTTATGCATGAAAAAAACCCAAAGATACGGCGATTATGAACAAAATGTCGCACTCTTTTTATATACATATATAAATACCATAAAATATATACAAAAAAAAAAATATATATATATATATTGTTTGCATTAATAATTGCTGCAAATAAATTAACAAGTTATTCAAAAAGAACCCAAAACAACATTTATTTTATTTTTTTTTACATATATATGCGGACAAAAAACATTTGGCACTCGCTTTTTAATTTGCAATGTTTAAGTTTTAATTGTTCGCAATCAATTTTGAGTGCGCTGCTCGGCGCATTTTGGTCCATGGTGGAACATATATCAAAAATAGTTAACGATTTTTTATGCACATATGCTGCTCTCCGTCGAAAACTGCCTCCCGATCATTTATCAAACATTTGTTTTCGTGTGTCAAAAATAAATAAATTATTATTGCATGAACTCATTTTAGAAAGTGTACAGAAACTGAAGTTGAAACTGAGTTTGGGATTGGGTCTGGGCGACCCATCAGCCCCGACAATAGGCTACTGTATATGCGAAATCGCAATCGAAATTGAAATTGAAATTGAGTTTCAAGAACGCACTTGAAGTAAGGCTTGATTTGTTTATTTATGGCTATAAATTTGTCCAATCATGGCCGAAATAGTTTTCAATTGTGCCATGTCATGTATGTATGTTGTATCCTACGCACAATATTTACTTTCATTTCTATTTATTATGATATTCATTAAGTGATCTTTAATCTTGATTGCATGGCCAACTCACGCCACGGGACAAACACATTTACAGCGTTAGTGTTGGAAGGTCTTTAAAGTTGATCTCGTATTTAATGAGACTAGTTTCATTTCTTTTCCGCTCACCCGTTAAGCACTATGCAAAAGTTCAAACTACTTTGCGCAATTATTTCCGGCACTTTTCCCTTTACTCGTCGCATTTATAATAATAAAACAAAAACTGGAACACAATTGTTTGTTGTCGCGTGTCTTTAGTCTTGTACTTGGCTTGTTTCTGGTTCTGGTTATTTGCCCTGGAGCTGCACTCAATTTCACAGTAAATCGCTGTATAATTCCGATTACAAGCAATTACCCCGTAGTGAACTTGGACGCGAAAATTGTCAAATCAAAGTTTTTCTTGTCTAAAGTTAAAGCCCAACATACAACACATACAATTTTGGGGCTAGCCTGCTGACCTGAAAACAAAAGCCTCATGCTGCATAGAGGAGGAGAGAGCAATAGTCACAAACAGTCAATAGTTGTTGTTGATGGAAAGTTAACGTTTTTAGCATTAGCATGCGAATTACTTAGAGGTGTTTGGGTCACATGTTTGTGGCTTTTAATGAGTCATATGTGTAGCAGCAGCTCACGAGGCGTATGCGCAATCTGAGGGGTGGAATGACAGTTCAATGACATACAAGTGGAACAGTAGAGTGTCCGGCACATTAAATGCTAATTTTATTAATGATTTACAAATGGCTTGCAACACTTTTCGCCTGCTCCACATCTGCCAACCAACTATGGTAAGTGGTTGGTGTTTAGTGGTGGGGATATTGGCCAATGTGGACGACAATTGTATGTAGCTGGCTTTTAATTGCCAAAGCATTTCGAAAGATAAGTAAGTAAAGCATTCTCATCCGGTTCGACACCCCGACTTGGCTGCCTTAGCTTAAGGCAATTCATTAACGCTCCGACAGAGAGAGAGAGAGAGGGAGAGAGACGGCAAGCAGCGTGTTAAAATATCAAATCCAGCTCAGACTCAGGCTCAAAGAAAAAGTTGCTGTGCCAGTTTTACAACTGCAGCCAGCATTCAATGCAGACCACAAAACAAAAAAAAAAACGAGTACTCGTTTTGTGTACTACTCTCATAGTCGAGTCGAGTCATACTTAAGCGTCTGACCAACTTCGCCCCACCTCCTGCACACAAGCACACACCATTGCCTGCGTGTGTGTATGTGTGTGCTTTTAATTATTTAATGTTGCACCCATTTAGTGTTTGCTTGCTTGCCTGATTTGCATCAAAACGTGATCCGCGCTCTGTTTGGAGCTATGTGCACTGAAGCTATGCGCTTTGGCCAAACGATACGCCCACACCCACCCACCCATACAGACACCAGATACACCCACACAGATATTAAGGCTCTCAGACACAGCGACGACGACTCTGCAGATATGTTGCACGAACCGTAAACTGTTATGTCTGTTTGAGATACTTTCATGCAAGCCGCCAGGAGTTTACAAAACGTATCACGTTTTGTTTATTTTGTCAAAATTATTGCACAGCATCTGGCCTTAAGTGCTATACTTTTTTTTATTTTTTATTTTTATTTTTTTGCGACTGGTCAATATGCTAATTTCTTACACCAGTTTTTTTTACACAACGTGTAAAACCACCGCAAAGAGTGATAAATTCAAATTTTTATATGAATCAGCTTTAAGAGATGACGTAGTAGACGACTACGTTGTCTAGTTACCCTCCGCAGGCCCCCCTTACTTTATTGTGCACGTTGCCCACGTCGGCTACAGCTGGCCAGCCAGCTTCTAACAGTGCAAACAGCTTTTAATAATTTATGCGTGGGCGGTTTCAAAAGGCAAGACGACAGCAAAGAGTCCAGAAGACGACCACGACATACTGGCACAAACACACACACACACACACACACACACAACAAAAAGCTGTTGAAAAATTAATGAAAATGCTGTACCAAATTGAAAACAATAACGGACAGAAGAGAGATAGATGGAAAGAAACAAACAAACAACAACAACAACGAAATGCAGTTGACCAAATATGCGCAAATGTTGTGGTTGGTTCGTTTTTTTTGTTGTTTTTTTTTGTTGTTTTTGGGAGAGAGAAACAGGCGAGACAAAAAGTAAAGCGTAGCGTAGAGGCCGTTAATGATGATGATTGAGATGCTGCTGATGATGATCATGATGAGGTTTGTGAAGAAGCCTCAACCGACAACAACAACATAAATATATTTGGCTCTAAAAAGAAAGAAACACAAACAAGCAACTTGAAAACTTGATGTAGGTCAAATATATTGTGTTGTGTTGCCTTTTTCTGCCTGCATCGTCTTCTTCTTCTTTTTGTCTCTGCCAACATCAAAATCAACATCAACATCAACGTCAACGCCGGGGCTGGGCCGGGTCCGGTCCAGCTATAGGAGTATGTGTGTGTTACTTTTAGTTTATAGGCCAATGCAAGCGAGGCAAGTTTATAAAAAGCATACGGAAGCTGGAAACTGAAGCCAAAAACTCAAAACTGGACGAAGAAGCAAGCAGAAGTCCAAGTCGATGCACCCCCCCCAGATGATGATGATGATGATGATGATGAAGTTATGTGACGTTGATGAGGCTGTATGTTCGACTGTTAGTTAGTTAGTTGGCAACAAGCAAGAGGCTGACTCTGACCGTTTAATTGCGAAAGCGGCTTGCTGGACACAACCAACAACAGACAGCAAAAAAGTTCTGACAAGGCAGCAGCAGCAGCAGCAGCAGCCCTGAAATGGACTTACAACACCAAAATTGGACCATGAACGTGATCAATTATGGTTCATTGTGGCGGATTTTGAAAATCAATAACACAAGAGCTTGGTCAAGCCACCACAAGAAACGAAACAATGAACGAAACAGCCGCTCTCTAGCCAAAGAGTCAAGGCTAAACGAGTCTGACTGAGTTCGAGTTGACTCTGAGCTAAGTTGATTTATATATATTCATGAAACTAAAAATAAATAATAACTGTGCATAAACTGAAACATATACGCCATTATAGCCAACACACACACACATACACAAAAAGGTAGAAAAAATATTGCAAAGTCAACACAAATATCAATGTCAGATTTATAATTATTTGTTGGCAAGTCATATGCGAGATATAGATATATATATATAGTACATATAGACATTGTATCAAGATGTGGCTATTAAATGACTGACAATTAGACAAAGCGAATGAGGTTGCACTTACGGGCCAAGACAATGAAACTGAAATGGCTGAAAACTGATCCATTTGTTTGCTTTAAGCTTTTGTTGTTCAATTGTTGCTGTTGCTGCTCCGTTGTTCGGTTATTGCAAGTGGCTTCCGCTTTTTGACCAAAATTGAGTGCCAGCTGACAAAAGACACAACAGTTAGAGCCTCAACTTTAAGGTCAGTTAAAGTTTCTAAGTTGCATTTGCATTTACCACTGTTCAATGTGCCAGTCATTCGGTTGATGATGTGCATTAATCAATGCAGCAACTGCAAGCAAATTAATTTATAATTAAATGCATGTATATTCAACTAATAAACGTCTTTATCAAGTTTGGCCAAAATGATTGTGGCTTTTAGTAGTAGCTTGTGCTGACCGCAAATCCTCCATCTTCATCTGTTTTTTGTTTGGGCCATTGTTTAGACATCTTGGGCTTTAATTTTGCTAATGGATTCTTCGCCATTGTTACTTTTGTCTTTGAGCTGAGCTGTGTGCTCATTTTGCAATTAAATGCATTATAAAAAAAACAAAAATAAACAGATTTTAATGGAGTTGAATTTGACCATAAATTGTGAATTTAAAACTGTTCTTTGGCCGTTTATTTATATCTTTTCGAGGTTAATGTGCAATTTGGCTCAGAAGATTATTATTATTCGACAGGCTTTGGCTTTAGACCAGCACACAACACAATAATGTACATTAAAATCCAGCGGCAATTGCAACATTTCTCTCGCGTTTCGGTTTTTTCTTTCGTTTTTTTTTTTTTGGCTAATTGAGGACTGCTTTTATTTAAGCCACAGCATGTGAGCCAATGATATATAATTAGTCAGGCAAAAAGGCAAATTGGCCAAGTTCGTGTCGTTGTTTGTGTTTTATAAACGACCCCAGCGAACATGAAAGCAGTTCCATACACATTATGCTACAAATCGCACGCCCCGCACAACTAATTTCGTAAGGGCTCCCCCCGTGTGTTACATATGTACATATCGTATACATACATACACATACACATATATGTATTGTATATACGATAGAAAGGCTGACAGGCAGTTGCACATTTGCTTTTAAAAGTTATTAGCGTGTTGAGCGCTGTTTTTTATTTCGTTTTTATTTTTTTTGTTGTGATTTTACTCTCTTTTCTCATTTTCATTAAAAGACATAAATTGTGCAGAAAAATGCGCTTGCTAGAGAAAGAAGAATGTGTTTGGCTGAATGAATGTCTGGACTGGGTGCCCAAGTCCATGTTAACTGTCTGAGTTTGTCTGTGTGTATGTGTGTGTGTGTGTGTGTGTGTGCTTCTAGCCAGGCAAAGGCGTTTCTGTGTCTCTGTCTGTCTGAGTTTTATTTCAGCGTTTGCGCTCTTATTTACGATTTTTTCATTTTCATTTCAAACACACAAACACACACACACACATATACACATATTTTCCTCTACTTATTTTCCGCTGGCATTGCATTCAGTGCGACGCCAGTTTTATATGAATGAAAGTTGTATGAGTGTCTGAATAAGCGACTGAATGAATGAAAGAACGAATGCATGATGGGCAAAGTTCTGCAGGAGCAACAAAAGTGTTGAAAATGGCTTCCAACACAACCGCTGCACATTAAAACATTTGGTAATGGGCCGCAAATACATACAGAAGGCGAAGGCGAAGACGAAGGCAATGGTGATGGCTGAAGGACTCTCTCTGAAAGCTAATGCAATGCAAATGCAGCGCACAACTCTGCATCCTTGGGAAGCTGGAAGCTGGAGTTGACAAAATAATCGCAATGGCAAACAACTTGGTAGACGTGAGAGACAAACCGTCGTATACTTAACATTTGCAATTCCTTGCATTGCATAAAAAGAAATTAGAGAAGTGCTACCCCAACTCATTCCCAACGCATCCCTTTTTCAGCCAAGCGACAAATTGAAAAGCGAAATGAAATACAAATACGCTTCGCTTGACGACGCTGACAAAGAAGCAGTAACAATCGAAAGAGAGACAAAGCGAATGTAACCCTGAATGTAAATACCTGTGCGTATCTATTATGTATCCTCTTTTTTAACTGTTCTTTATTCTTCTATATTGAAATTCTCATATCTTTAATTTAGTTGAATAGAATCTTTCAATCGCCTTGACAACGCACTTGCACTTGTCAATCTAACAACATTAAATTCTCATCTATTGTCAAATACAACTTGTCAACCATCTCAAATATGTGGGTAAAGAAACCCTTTTGCTTCAAGAATTCTCGTAGGCAACCCACGCAGCCCAACCCATTTTAACATTTTACCATTTTCGCGTTTGGTTTGGTTTCGGCGTCGTTTTCGTTTTCGCTTTCCTTTTTCATTGCACTTAAAGATACATAAAAAAAAAGAAAAAGAAACAAACAAACACAGGCGATTGACTTTATAGATACTCAGTAACGTGTGGTGAAAACCTTTAAGTTTTCAATACGTTATAGTGATTCCAAACATGGTCTGCATGTTACTCTGGAGGCAAGTGTCGACTTCTACATCGAAACAATGCTGCATATACCCAATTTTGGGCATTTTGTGTTGATACCAGGGTATAGGTAATAATGCGCCAAACAATTTTGTGCCGACACCGTAAACTTTCATGTGCCGCCTCCGACATCGTCGTTAACTTGGTTGTTGGTTGTTGGTGTTGGTGTTGTTGATTTTCTGTTCGTAGGCAACGCTCTGCCAACTTTTTGGTCGTGATCTTTCACTCGAAACCGACCAGCGCGACCAACAATCTGTCTGCCCCTCTCTCTCTCTCTGTCTCTCTGTCTCTTTCTGGCCTGTCTGCTTGGTCTGGGCAAACACGCGGCATTTAAATTAGCTGTCGTTGTGGGCGCCGCAGTCTACCTACCAGTAGTTGTTGTTGTCAATTTTCTAATTGCTGGCAACGCACGTTCATGTTCGAGGTGGTGGTGGCATAGGGTTTTAGGGCCATGTTGGGCTGTTGGGGTGTTGTTGTTGTTTTTTTTCGTTTTTTGGGCCTGGTTTTTACTGCAGCTCACGCATAAATCTCGCAACTATGTCAATCGCATCAAAGTCACGTAATCTGTGTGACATTTTCAGCGAATCGTTCAAAATTGGAAAATTTATCGCTCGTGCGGCAAATGCACTCACTCGCACAGTGTGTACACACTGGCTACTAACAATATTTATTTAGACAGCGTCAGCGTCGAATGCAGCACTTTTGTTGGCATGTTGGCAAATTTGTTTACGGTTCGTCAGGTAATGATGCTCCACCATCAACAACACTAACAACAACATACAGCGACAACAACAACTCTGGCAGTTCATCATTAACACTTCACGGCCAGACGCAAAACAGCGAATGATTAATGTCAAAGTCGACCAACAAATTTCTGCAGCAATGCAAATGTTCAAAATGACATGAAAATTTTGTCGTAATTAAATTTTGTGTTTACAGCCAGCCGGTCATTATGTAAAATCAAATTAAGAGCTGAACTGCACTGCGAAAAAAACAAAAACAAAAAACTCAAAGACAGACTTTAATTTCTCACATGTAGCTAAAGCTTGATGGCAGCAAAAAGCTGCAACAACGTGATGACATTCACAGGAAACAAAAGTCTCAAAACGAAGATTACGAAAAAAAAACAAGTAAGAAGACTCTAGTCGAGAAATCCCGACTAGACTATACCCTTAACCCTATAATTTACGCATACAATCAGTGCTTGCAAGTATGTGTGTGTGTATACGCGTATAGTGCACACCTTATTAATTTCAATACTCCATATCTCCAGTGTTTCTCAACCGATTTCAATAAAATTTCACAGATTGTCATTATTTAGTCTAATCTTTCAAACTGCATCAAAAAGTTTTCCAAATTCAAGATTTTGTTGTTATCGATCACATGTGTGTATCGGAAACGGGAAGAGTTATCGAAAATTTAAAACAAACTTGTATTGCCTAGGGATTAGGCGAGCTTATGTACCAAATCTGGAGTCTCTAGCTCTTATAGTCTCTGAGATCGACGCGTTCATACATACGGACGGACAGACGGACGGACGGACAGACGGACGGACGGACAGACGGACGGACGGACAGACGGACGGACGGACAGACGGACATGGCTATATCGACTCGGCTGTTGATGATGATCAAGAATATATATACTTTATGGGGTCGGAGATGCTTCCTTCTCCCTGTTACATACTTTTGCACAAATCCATTATACCCTTTTTACCCATTTTCAATGGGTTAAGGGTATAAAAACTGCGCACATAGAGAGTGTAGCGAAAAAAGGTTAACACGCCACATGAATCGTCACACTATGGATCATGTTGTTGTCGTCGCAGCCTTTGAGGTTGCTTACTCGTTTTGTGTGTTGTTGTTGTTGTCGTTGCAGCACAAAAGAAGAAGCAAACACCACAAATCGTGTTCAGTGTCAGCCATTGCCATTGTGGCAAAGCTAGCTCGTGAGCATGAACTAAGTTGCACTAAAGAGTTGACAGTTGCAGAGAGTTGATAGACAGTTAGGTTAGAATATATATTGATTATTGTTACCACAACTCGAATATTTAATAAACTTATGCATATTGTGTTAATTGCTAAACTGATTAATTTTCATATTTTTAACACTTAATGAATGTGATAATTTATTCAAAAACAAAGCAGCTTAATGGCAAACAAACTGAACATTAACTATTTAAAATACACACAACAACTCAATAAAAATGTGTTGCAACAACAACAACAACGGCTGCAACAACACTTTTCACCCGCTGCTGCTCCTTGGTAAACATTTTTCAAGTTGTGTGAAACTGGAAATTAAAAAAGCTTAATATGCACTTCCGGTGAGGGCGCACAAAGAGGAAGAAGCATAAGCAATGGCGACTTTACAGTCAGAGTGTCAACTTATCAGCAACATCAACAACAACGACAACAATGTAGAGGGGGGAAAAAGGGGGTTCAAAGAATGGTTTGCATTTCAAGTTGATATTTGTTTGTCTTTTGTTTTTGGCGAATATTGTTGTTGTTGTTGTTGTTAACCCTTTTGCTTGTGTGCTTTTGTTGTGTTTCAGCATTTGCGCTAAATGTTGTTTACTCTTCGTCATTGTTAGTGTTGTTAATGTTTTTCTTTTGTTTTTCCAAGCCCAGGCCCAGGCCCAGACCCAACTGCTGGCTGCTGGCTGCTTAACATTCACCTACTTTTCACCTTGTTGCCTTGTTGTTTGAAAGCAGAATTCAACGCTTGGCCGTGGCATCAAAGCGGACGCGAACGCTTCAAATGAAATTAGAAGTTGACGCAGTGCAACAACAACAACAACATCTACAATGTAGCTAAGGAAAAAAAAAGTAATATTATAAAGAAACAATGCAAAATGCAGACACTCACACATACACATAGAAGACTTGAGTGTTGCTCCAAGATTCATTCACTGGCCGGCAACAACAACAGCAACAATAAGGAAAACTGAACACTAAGTAGAAAGTTAATTAGGCTTAAATGCGCGAGAAGCCGTTGACGCTAACACGAAACGTTCATCCGTTCAACGTTGAAGCTGCAGCTGATTCTGAAGCTGAAGCTGCTGTAGTCGTTTACTTTGGAAAATCTCTGCGCCAAAAGCCAATTAAAAATTCTGATGCTTTTGCTTTTTGTTGATTTTCATTTTCTTCTAATATTTCTTCAAGCTCAGACGCTCTAGCTCTAGACTCTAGACATCTACGAGCCAGCGAGCCAGCGCCAGCTGCTTATTAATTAATTTTTATGCATTTCGACAAATGTTCGAACTTGTTGAAAAGTTTGCCTTAGCTTTCGTTTCGTAACGACCAGAAAAATTTCACTTGGCCCAAAGGCGACATCAGTTGACATTAATTGAGCCTATTAAACTGTGCGCTAATAACTTGCACAGTAGCCCCCCCTCCCAAAAACAAAAACACCAAGTTGAGTATTTTACCGTTTCCATTTAACCAAAAATTGGTTGTTGTTATCAAGCTTGTTCGGCTGTTGGCCGGACTCAGAACGATTAACACTTGGATTGTTTCAAGAGCGTGTGTGAAACATTAACAGCCAACAACAACGCGCCCCTTTGACCAAGTTCGAACCGTACTGTCAATGCTCTTCATAATAATATTTCCTGCTTGTCGCTATTCTCTAAATTATAGATATTATTACTATTAGATATGCTCATCGTTAAGAACAAGTCAATTCGATATGCTAATTAAGGCTTAACGATAAATGTTAATGGCTGTTGCAAACTTCATGACTTTATTATTATGCCCAGTGAACAACAACAACAACAACATCAACATCAACACTCAAACGTATATGAGGCCTAAAGGTCGCCTAAAATGCTCAGATAACGAATTAAGGGCTTAGCTCTAATCAAAGTTTATTCTCACGGCTCGCATATGTGTGTGTTTGTGCCTGAGTGTGTGTGTGTACGTATGTGAACAGAATTAAATAACATTCGCTGAAACTATAAACTGGCAATTCGAAAACTGAATGCGCATCGATGCTGATGTCATTCCCAAGTTGAAGCAGTATCAGAACCAGAAACATAAGCTGAAATATCACAAATCCTCAGGCAACACGTGTTATTTGTAGTGTGTGTGCAACAGACAGTGGCAGGATTGTTGTTATGCTGGCCAATTTACATGTTGCATAATTAAAATTTGAAATTAATTTCATAATTTTGCAGCGCTTTTATTATTAAGAGTTGAAAACAATAAAAGCCCTTTTTTGCCATTCAGTTTCTAGCTGGTTCTCGATGTTCCTCTCTAGGACAACCATTTGCAATTCCTCGTTCACTTTTGTTGTGTGTGTGTGTGTGTCCCGTCGTTTCCTGTTTCGGTACTTTACGTCCTTTCGTTTTGTTCGCCTGGTTATTTTTATTATTTATGTGCATTTTGATGTGCCCAGTTTTATGTAGTAGTAGTTTCTCTCTCTGTGTGTGGAGTTTTGTACTAGTTGCAATTTTCTGTTATGTTATTTCGCAAAAATACAGTTTTGCATTGCGGAGACCAAAAAGTTGTTGTCGGTCAGTCGGTTGGGTGGGGGCGGCGGCAACGGCGGCGGCGGGGGGTGTGTTAAAGTTTTTGCGTATTGTCGGATATAAAATTGTAAATGCAACAGCAGCTGACAAAGTTTTATGAGCATCAGCTGACTACAAAAAATACAACCAACATGGACACAGCACAAGTTTTTGTTTTCGTTTTCGTTGCTTCTTTTTCTGTATCTTTTATTTGTATTTCACACATTCAGTAGAACGCGTGTGTGTACGTGTGTGTGTGTGTGTGTGTGGGGTTAATTAGCAGAGGAGTTTCGAGCTGCATAAAGCCAAAATTGAAATCACTGAATGCAAATGCAAAACTAGCGAACGAAACGAAACGAATTCAACAACAAACAAAGATACATTTGCGTACCTTTTGTATCTTACAGTTGTTGTGTTTCTGTGTGTGTATCTGCCCAAGAGGCACATTAGTAGAGCACTATAACTTCCGCATCGCATATGAATACAGTACACAGTTCCGATTTTTAAGCGATAGCCAGCCTTAATGAGCCAACTGCCGACTGACTGCTGCTATTGCTGTTGCTTTTGGTGTTGCTGATGTAATGCACGCACTGCCAGAAGGCAACAAAAAAAGATGAGAAACCCCTCTTTACAAGCCGCCCACCCTTTGCTTGGCCAGGCAATTGCCTTGGGTCTGGCCAAGTGTTCATTGTGTGTAAATTTGTTACCATTTTTTTCCAGTGCATGCGTGTGTGTGTTTGTGTGTGTGTGTGTTGTTACCCTCGTATTGCACATAAAAGGTGATTTCTAATTTGCTGGTGTTTTATTGTTTTCTTGTGCGAGCTGTTTTATGGAGTTTACTGCACGAACAACAACAGCAAAAAACACTAAATCAAAACTTATGTAACTCAGCTAGCTAGCTGACTGACTTTGATACTTAGACCGACCAGAGCCATTGGCAAAGGCAGCGGCGCATGCGCTCAAATTACCATGGCAGCTGCTGTCTTCAGCTTCAGTCTTTTGAGAGCAGCTTAAACTATAGAGCTGCTCGTAAAAGCATAACGGCGTTCATTAATCATGCAATCCACGTCCTAAACGCCAAACAGCAACAGAAACGCAACCAAAACGAAAAACGAGACTAGAACAGCTACAAACCAAAGGTAGCAAAGGAAACTCTTCTTTTGTCGGGTTTTGCGCATCGACAACTGTTGCCAATTAGCAGCAAACATGCAAAGCGCATTTGCAAATCTCTACTTCAGCAACAGCAACAGCAACAGCAACAGCAACAGCTGGGCGCATCAGCAGGAGGGGGCTAGCCGGAGGGGTGACAAAGAGAGCGCTAGGTTATCCGCTAGTCACTGATTTATCCATTATTGTGAAAAGCAGAGAATGTGATTAGATTGCAAAAAGGCTTTAAAGTTCCGCATAGACTTTTTTAACCTATGCAAAGCATAAACTTGATTACACGCCGCCAATTAGATGCGTTCTATGTGCGATGAAGAAACAGAGATAGAGCTGGGTTAAAGAACAGCTAGAGACCTTTCGTATAGATTCTTGAATTCTCCGAACAATTAAATTTTTCCGCAAGAAAAGTTGAAGATTCAAGTTCAAGTTCTCTTAATATTTACTTGATCTTTTGACGTTGAACATAATCAATAATAGTAATAACTCAAAAACAGCTAGAGCGATACGGAAATGTTTTGTTTTACAAGGAGTCAACTTTTCGAATGAAGGCAAGGTGAATAATTTCAACAAACTTAATATAGATATAAGTTTTTCTGCACCTCCATTTCTAACACATAATATTCCTTTGAAAAATCTGTCTAAAAAAAAAACAAGTTAGATTAAATTATTAACCTGTTTAAGCCATATAAATACGTATATTTTTGACTGCTACCTTAAGAACGAAGTTGCGGTAAGGTGAACACGTGTGCCATTGATATTCAATCGAGACTCAACCTCACCCACACAGATAAGCGGTCTATTGCCTGGATAACTTGCTGACGGCTGACTGTTTGCCACCTACCTGACTACGATACGCGAAGGGCGAGCGAGCAAGCGAGTGAAAGAGTTTAAATGCGTGGCGCAGCTGCACAGATTGCATCATTTGGCGTCAGACACGCAACGGAAGCATTTTGAGAGTTTTTGATTTGCATAGCAAATACGCACAAAGAAATATCCAAACAGATATAGGACAAAATGTCAGACAGTATCGATGAAATTGGCACAATCGAAAAGAATAGGGTGCAGCTGCAGCAACGCTGGTCGAGTGGTGTCGAGTCTGTCAGCTATGCACTGTATTTGCATCGGCAGGAGCTGGAACGCCTGAGGCGCAACCGTCGCCTGATGCGCGTGGCAAACACCAAGCTGCTGCTGACAAATGAGCTGATCCGGCTGAAGCGACGCCAATGGCAGCTGGAGGCGCCCAGCTATCAGCAGTTGAGCGCTCTAAATCGTGAGCGCCAATATCGAGATATATTAAAGCACAACATGCAACTCCAGCTGAAAAAGCAGCAGCGGCAGCAGCAGCTGCACCAACGAAAGCAGAAACTCCAGACATAGATGCAGACAGATGCAGACCACCCCGTTCAAAAGAGATAGATGGCGCAAGAGGGGATAGATTGCAGCAGGGCTGGGCATGGGGGACATTAAACTTTTGAAGTTCGAGTTCTAAGACTTTAGTTTAAGCGATAAGAAATAAAGGCGCATAAATCATCAAGCGCGAAGATCGACAACAAGAAAAGACCAAAAACTGCGTTCTGGGCCTTTTTGGTGTGAACGAAAAAGCAAGCCAAGCATTTGACTTGGCTGGCACACGGTACCCGGGGGGGAGCACTGGGATGAAAAGAAAAGAAAATGCAACAAGAACAACAACGGGGCAAGTTTTTCAATTTCCTGCAGCCATTACGCAGTGTGAATGCTACTACACTCAGAGAAAAATATAAAGCTAAAGCTTGGAATCGATATTTTCTAGGCTCAAAGTGCTGATGACATTAATGTTTGTTTTTGTTTGAGGGGTCATATTCTCATTTTCTTTGAGTGTAGTTGTAGTTTCCAGATGCTCTTCTGACCATTGACGTTTTCGTGGCGCGCGCTTTTTTCCGCAGAATTCTTCTTTGTTTTTTGTTTGTGTTTTGTGCTACACGCTTGATTTGTCACACTGTGAGAGAAGTGTACCCAACGGAAAAGTAAACCTGTCCGTCTGTCTATCCGTTGAGAACCGGTATCTGTTTTGCCAGGCGCTTTCTTTTTGCCCAACACACATAACGAGAGTGTGTGTGGGGGGGGGGGGGAGGGGTAAGGTGAGGAGCTGCTGCAGCTATGAGTCTTCGCTTAGCGTCACATCTTCTTGGCACACACACACACAAAACACAGTCGCACTTGTATTTAGTTGGAATACCTTTGCATCACGCCCCTTACTCTCGACTAACCCTGCCACACCCCACCAGCACCGTCAGCAACAACACATACATACGTCTAATCCTGTCTCCAGACTTTGTCTATGTCTCTCTGTGCGTATGTCGTTTGTTTGTTTGCTATTCTAAGTGCTGGTCGGAGTTTTTTCTTCGTTTTGATATTGCTTTTTCTTTCCATCTATCTGTCTGTCTGCGTGTTGTTGTTGTTGTCAGGCTGGCTGGTTGGCATGTTGGTTATTTATGCGTCTTGTTGTCCCAATTCTGGTAAAAATGCTGCCTGCAACATCGTCTTTGTGTGTCTGTGTGTGTGTGTGTGCCTGCGGTTTTCCCATTTTTAAAATGCCTGCCAACTTTGTAATAAGCAGCACACAAAAACACGTAAAGAAAATAAAACCAAAAACCATTTTTTGTCACACTTACCTCTGCTGAATCGATCGATCGGCCTGCAAGCGCTAGAAACAATAAAAGAAGAATATAGCTTTAGTTTAATGTTTAAAACTCGAAATCTATATGCAATATTGCGCTGACAAACGCATAAAAGCCAACAACAACAGTCGAAGCTGACATCAATTCAAAGCCCATACAATATACATTTATGTACCTGTGCGACAGCAGATAAAAATATAATGCAAATATTATTCGAGCTCTCTCCGCTCTTGCTGTTGTTGTTGTTGTTGTTTGTAATCGTTGCAAGTTGAAAAAGAACAAACAAACATAAACTCAGCATGACAGTTAGTTCACTGTAAATGTTGGAGGGTCGAAATACCGACTGCCTTTCTATGTGATTCTCATGACGGACTAGGTCCCACTGACGGACTGTTCGACTGAGTGCTTACTGTCTCTTTCTAATGTGCAGCACACAATTTGCAGAACTGAAGAAAAGCTCAAGTTTTTCCAAAAAAAAAAACATATTACACAGATGTGAAAGTAAGTCAGCGCTGCCTTTCTAGGCAATTTCCAATTGGGCTTTTCGACATAAGTAAAGGTTGGGAAAAGGCTTTCTACACAATTCACCAGTCATTCAACAATACCAGAATTTTTCATTCATACATTTGCATGAGGTCAATTAAAATGTACGAAGGGTTTCAATTTGTTGCTTTCTAATGTGTGCCATTTTCTGTTACTATAGGTCTCCACTGTACCTTCGCACTTCTCCCCACTACAAACTCAGTCAGGCATAGAACAATGGCAACACATTTTTCTCGCTCGATGATAAATAGAGTACATAAATATCTACATTTATATTGTACGTTTGTTTTTTTCGCACTTGAGTTTTTGTCGTTCTTGTTGTTGGATTTTTGTGCGTGTCAGCAGCAGCTGTGTTGGTCACTAAACACCAACAACAACAACAAACTGTAATAATAGCAACAATATACAACAAACAAAAACAATAACACAAAACATTTCACAAACAACAACAATACTTTTTATGGCTAACCCAAAAGTGCCATAGAACTAAGGAACAGGATGGTCAGCAGGGTAGGTGGGACTGCGCTTACGGGAGGGGGATGAGGAGGGGGGCTGGAAGCTGCTGTGGCAAAAACACAAACAAACAATTGCAATTGTGAGCTGGTTGTAATTCGGTGAGCGGCTAAATCGCCTGTAAATACTTTTGTACAAGTTAACAGTTATAAATGGCCTTTTTATGAGTTGTTTGTGTGTGTGTGTGTGCGACAATATTTCCAGTGGGGTGAGAAGTGAAAGAGAGGGAGAGAGAGAGAGTTAGTTGAAGTGTTGTTATATGAAATAAATGGTATTTGCCAAGAAATGGCCAAATGGCCATTCTTCTTCTTCATCTTCTTGTTCAATTCAATGATAACATTTGAGCAAGAAACAGCAGCAACTCCGCATTTATCATGTTGCAACAATTGGAAATTGGTAGCAGACAACAATAACAACAAAGCATCAAGCGGACAAACGAAACATATTGCCTGATGATGCTTAGAAAGTCACTCGATTGAAGTGTGCTTTAAAGTAAAGCCAAACAGACACTTTACTTAAGTCTAACAGAGACACAGTGAACAATTATACAGTAAAAACAATGTATAACGATTAAATACTTTTGCATTAAGTCACTTCTAAGCATCATTTTGTGTCGTTAAGCTTCATGAGTTAGTTAGTATCAATAGCATACAATCTAGGGTTTAAGTATCTATCCCTTCTTAAGCTTCAAAACAATTTCTAACAATATAAATGATCTTATATTATTATTGTTTGGAAACGCATATCACAAACAAAACTGTTTCAAAGCCGTAATATATTTTTATCTGTGCATTCTCCGTGTGTTCGCTGAAGTCTCCGTTGTCTGTTGTCTTGTTTTGTGGTCGTGCTTGTCAAGTGAAATCGCTTGTCCAGCTTCAGTTTTAGCTCCATCTGCAGCAACTGCTGTTGGCAGCGACAGCAGCAGCAGCAGCAGCATGAGATGCTCAAGTGGCAAGTGGTTGTTATTGTTACAATTTATAGGTTATACGCACTGATAGATCAGACTGTTGTTGCACTACTCAAGAGTCGTGAGCTCACCCACCACCACCAGCACCACCACCTTGCCTCACCTACTTCACCTGTCGCACACACACACACTTCATTTACAATGCTGCAAGCTTTGTGGGGGGATTTTCTATTGATTTTCTGGTTTTGCTAGCGTGTTTTCTATTTGCTGTTGTTGATTTGCCATACGTCCATAATAATGCTATGCAATGGAAATCATAAAAGTCAACAACTGCAGCAACTGCTACAAACAGCATCTTTCAGTTGGCCATGGCCATATTACAGTTAACTGGTGCTGTTAGTGTTGCCGTTTTGTTGCATTTGCGCGGCTTCATTAGGAAAATTTTCGAGCTTTCCTCCACACCACGTTGATAATTGTGCTCATAATCGGCTTCACACTGCATTTGGTCGTCTTGACAGGTGAAAGAAGTCAAAATTCAGAGTTTCATTCCAGGCCCTGCGGGTGGGCGCTGTGGTAGGAATACCATTCCAAGCATTTTCAGCTTGCAGTTTTTATTTTTTGGTTTTTTTCATTATTTTTAACGAGCAGTGAAAGTAAAAAACGCAACAGAGCACACACAACACAGACACACAGAGAGCACAACAACTTTTGCATGAATAAACAAAAGCGACAGAAACCAACAAATGGGTGGAGACGCCCTTTTTTTGTTGCTGTTGCCAGCAGCTGAAATCAAAAGCTGCAACCAAAAGTAATGCAAAATTAAATGCAAAAAACAATCAACAAACAGCAGATAGAAAAAAAAGAGAGAGAGACGGTTCGACAGACGGGCAGCAAATTGTCGACAGCCACAGAATGCAACAAGCAAATGCAAAACAAAAACAACAACAAAAACAACAACAACGAAAACATTGCACTACAAAAGCCAACAAATATTTATTATTACATTTACATCGGTTACATCGGGCAATGCGCATTTCTTTGCTCTGCATTGCAATGCTGTTGTTGCGGCATTCGAAATGCTCTATCCAATGATGTCTGTTCATGATCTCTTCAGCTTGTTCGTCTATGCAAATCAGACCACATACACACATATATATTATATGTGATTATTATGAGGCCCGTCGACGGTATCAACGCAGACAAATGCAAATGACCGCCTAATGTCGTCCGTTAATGTCAGTTAATCGAGCATAAAAACCCAAGAACAATGAACAAAGAATGAATGTTAAGCATTTGTTGTACAGATAGATAAAGATCGATAGCAATGAACTTTTCTTACTCATTTTAGCAAAGAATCGAAACCAGTTTTATGCTGCTTCATTAGTTAACATTTATGGTTGGAATATTCAACATTTGGATATCTCATTTAAATGAAAATGAAACTCGCGACCAATGGCAAAGGAAGAGCATCAAAAAAATTGCCATTTTATTGTTTTTATTATCTGGCATGGCGAATTCCGTTAGATTACGTACATGCGATTGATGTTGTTGGCGTTGTCAATTTGTTGTTAAATGCAATAAAAGTGCATTTTGCATTTTGTCTGCAATAAATTGATTGAATGCGTCGCAACGCGCCATCCGCAGCTTGTTGCAACAGCCCATATTTTTTTTTTATTGTTGTCGGCCCCATTTTGCGTATGCGCAATTTTAATTATATTTCACGTCAATTGTGAAAGAAGAAAACCATTTTTCATTTAATTAATTAAAAAATGTGTTATTGTGTGCAATCGAAATAGCGCAACGAGGCGGCATTAAATGTTGCAAAAAGAAAATCAAACAGTTACCAAGGCGACCTCGCCGAGTGTCGCTAGCCGATAAGACACAGTGTTGAGGGTGGGAGGAGGTGGAGGTGGTGGGTTTGGGAGCAGCAAACCCTTTCGCTAAAAGATATTTGCGCCCAAACAGACAAAAGGTGAATGGAATTTAATATTTTGCGCGAACAGTTCATTACGCCCAAAAGCCGACGACAACAACGAAATTAATAATAATTGTATGCCATATCTTTCGGCATTTGCAATAAGGTAAGGCGATGGCGATGGCGATGGCGGGCTGTTGATGATTTGTATAAGCCAAGTTAACGCCCATTTTGGCTGAATTTTCGTTAGAGTCATTTTGTTGTTTCGCAAGTTTGTTGCACACAAGTGAGAAAGGGCGAACGAGATGCAAATAACTTTGTAATGCAATCTGTAATTCACCAATTCATCTAATTCACCTGCAGCCGCATTGTTTATAACCGTGGCGAAAAAAAAAAGACAATGGCTTTGCAGCACAATCTATTGGACTTGCAACACACACACACACCCACACACATACACACACACGTTGATACTTATATTGCTGCCAAGATAGTCTCCGGCAAGATACTTTGCCCAGTCGCGCGTTACATTCTTGAGTGCATATTCCCTGGCTGGGTAAAGTGCATTCGAGATCGAGCAGCAAGCGTTACAAGTTAATAAAACTTTTGAGCTTAGACTTGGACACTCTGTTAGTTAGCCCTCTCCCCGTTTCGTAACCCCTTCCCCTTCCCCTTCCCCTTTCCACATTTTCTCCGGCCAGAACCAACAGCTTTTGATGAGGCTTCATAAATTTGTACTTGAGCGGCCAAGTGTGACGAACGAGATTACTGAAATCTTCTGGAGCAGATCCATTTTTCATAGCCGACAACTTTGCGCCAAAGCAGCGACGACCATTGAATTGTGTCTCGAGCAACATTTGTTGTCTTTTCTGTTCATTCTGAATATGTATATATATATATATATATATATATATACGTATGTATGTATGTATTTGGTTGTGTTTGTGTGCAACAAATTGCTCTTGTCTTAGTTGTTTGCTGTCATAATAGTTGCTGCTGCTGCTGCTGCTGCCTTTGTACCTTTTGTTGTTGCTGGCATGCTTTGCTGCTCTAGTTATCGCCCTGTTGTTGTTGGACATCAAAATGCGAAAATGATATTCTTACTGCCTTCGTTCGTTCATTGTTGACCAATACAAAACCACAACAGACAAAACAGAAGGCAAAAACTATTCAATAGTTCTATACAAATAGTACAAAAAACGGCAGCATTAAAATTGCAAAAACACAAAGGGAAGGCGGGGGATGGGGAGGGCAGATTGCAAACTATGTGAGAAATGTGATGTGTATGAGCTTTAAATCTGTTCGAAGGAATAGAATATATGTAAATTTCTAATCGAGTTTAATCGATAACACAATATTTATTTCAAATTTCACTCTACACAACTTGTCTGTCTTGTCTCTCGATACATTTGTTATCAATCTTAAACAATTATGACAAGAACCAGGAAATCCATATATGTAAATTTCTAATCGATTTTAATCGATAACACAATATTTCTTTCAAAATTCACTCTACACAACTTGTCTCTCGATACATTTGTTATCAATCTTAAACACTTATGACAAGAACCAGGAAATCCATTATCTCTTTGCTCCCGATGACTTTTTACTAACTGGCACATTATGTGTATACAGGGTGATTCATTTAAGTGAGCTCCTATAGCCGCAACTGCTAATAAATGTTTTGCGAATTTCTTGCACAATTTAAAGGCATAAATTACACGGCGAACAATCAAAATTATAACAGCACACACAAAAAGATGAAGCAGAACGAAGTAAAGTACACAGAAATAATAAGATACAGAAAATATATGTATGTATATAACGAACAAAAAGCGATTGTCGCATAAACAAAGTCTCACGTAACGGCTATAAATACGGAGCGAATACAATGCGAGGCAAGAAATTGGCGAGGTTAACGCTGCGTATGAGTTATATTCAGTGTGTGTGTTGTAATGCGAAACAGCAGAGCGAAGTAGCAAAAACAACAAGCAACAAACGCAACAACATCAAGCACAATAAATAAAAGTGTAACATATGCAAATGATGATGAGAATCGAAAAGCGAGAATCAACAGACAGAGAGAGAGAGTGAGAGAGACAACAAATATGCGTTGATGTCCTTGTGTGTTGTTGATGGGTGAGAGAAATGGTTTGGCTTTATTGAATATGCAAAAGATTAAAGTATAGTGCGATGACAGTCGATAACGATAACGATAACTATAACGAGAGTGCAGGAATATAATTGTTTGCAATTTTGAGTCTCGACTGAAAACGTAAATCGAGCATCGAGCATCGAGCTGTCATCAAAGCAAGCAGCCAAGCCGCAAATAAAAGTAACAACAATAAGCTGCAAGCAGCAAACGGCAGCAACATGCACGTCAACAGCATGCGGCGACAACGACAACGACAACGACAGTGAACAACAGCAGCAGCAGCCGCCGCATGTATGCATTCATGCAACAGCAACAACTCGCTCATGTTGTCAATTGTATAATTCCCATGCAACACATACACCTACAACACACACACACACACACTTGTGTGTGGAAAAAGTTTTTTAATAAAATTAAATTTAATGCTGGCAAATGCTCAGCGTTGTTGGTTTGTTCGGTTTCATTTTGCAGCAAATTGCATTACAGACAACTACGAACAACAGCAACAACAACGAACAACAGCAACAACAACGAACAACAGCAACAACAACAAATGCAAATGAGCTACAAATGCTATGCATGCATAAAAAAATGGAAACGCTTAGGTTGCAGCCTCGATGCCACACATGCCACATGCCGCATGCCGCACGATGCCTGCTGCTGCTAGCCTGCAAGGCAACACAGAGAGCCACATTTTGGAACCAAGAACTTGACGAAGACATTTAAGTGTGTAAGAGAGAGAGAGAGAGAGAGAGAGAGCACGAGAGAGAGAGACCTCCCACCATTGTGAAATATGATTAAATATTTTGTAAATGCCAAAGTTATAAAACAGGCGCTGACTGAAACTAGATGTAAGCCAAGCTCCTCCACTTGCAACAAATCGCCCACAACAACTACAACAACAACAACAACATGGCCAACACACCTTTAAAGCCTTTGTGCAGTTTCTGCTGCACGCCCAACACCAACCACGTCAAGCTAGTTCATGCTGCCCGAGAGTTCAAACTAAACTGAAATTCCATAAGCTAGCTGGATCTAAGTCTCGAAAACAACCGCTAAGCCCACAGCAGCGAACAGCATTATGACCAAATTAGACGCCGTACGCATTCTTCATGGCTGTCATACGGCGGCTTCTACTGTTTAACTGGCGGGATTTATTGCCGTTGGTGGTTAAACAAAGCTGGACATATGGCACGAGAATCATTTTCAGTTTTAATTGCCAGGCAACACCTTGAACAGCAAGCTGAAAACATTGTCGCATATTTTAATTATAACAAGTTTCATTTGCGGGCAAACCAAAAATGTCGCAGCAACAACAACAACAACAATAACAACCCTACAAGACCAATGAAAGACCACTAAAAAGTAATTGTAGTTAAATGTCAAAGCGACAATTGTTGCTGGCGTTGCCTACTAAAATGTTCATAAAGTGAATGGCAACACACAACTACAACTACAACTACTACAACAACAACAACAACAACACACAACAACAACTTTAAGGTGGGCGGCAGGTCGCTTGTTGGTCGAGTTTCTGGCCAAGTAATAGAGTGCTGCAACTAAATGAGGCTTAACTCGCAATGACCACGAAGACCACGCAGTGAGAACTGAATTCGCTTGAAATTGTTTGACAAATCGACAAATTGTTGAGCACTGAATGCACAGTGAACAATTTTGGAGTGTAAATGCATTTCATAAAAGTTTCATGCAAATCGTTGTTTAAGTAAATCAAAACCAAGGCCAGATAGCAATCAAAGTAACAAAAACTTCGATTGCAACTGCACATTTTCTTGCTGTGTACAACGGGGGTAGTTTGGGGAGCATAGAGCAACCTGTGCGACAGCTTGGGGTCGCAATCTTAGCGCAAGACTAAATATGCTAATTATGCGTTAATAAGTAGTCTGTCTGCTTCGTTTGCTGTTGCTGCTGCTGCTGCTGCTGCTTTACTGGGCATGTTGTCATGTTGCCGTTGTCTATGTAACTGCTGCTAACGTTAGCATATAATATACAAGCTGTTTATATAGAAGCATGTACTGTTAACTGGTCTAAGACACACAGACAGACAGAGGGAGAGATAATTTGCTGGTCGGTTAGCAATTTGCCTTTTGCCATTGCGACGGCTTCAACTTTTTGATGGCGACTTCGACCCACAGAATCATTGCGAAAATGTTTTTTGCCTTCGAGGCATTTTAGCTTTAATTATGAACAATCAGTTGTTGTTGTTCTTGTTATTGTTGCTATCGATGTTGTTCTTTTTGCTATGCTACGTTTTTTGTCTGCATGTCAATGAAAGGCGCTCAAGTCGTGATTTGATGATTTTCTTACTGTTTTTTTGTTGTTTTTTTTTCGGTCATAGCCACGAAAATGCCCATTTGTCAAACAGCAGAACAGGCCCCAGCTAGCCAGAAGTTGAACATGGCTCTAAGCTGACCTGTCCTTCGTTATGGAGCTCAGACATCGACTGTCTGTCATGCAGCGAAACTTTTGCTATAAGTTTGCGACTTTTATACTGGCAAGAAATGAAAACAAAAGCATTTAATGATATATATAAATACACGGATTATGGACGGATTAGGGGCGCTGAGAGCCGTTCAATTGCGAAATCAATCAAAAACTGCTTGAAAAGTTGTTGTTTTTCTTCTTTTTTTTGCTCTTGTTTCGAGTGGTTAGAGCCCCATAAAGATTAATTAAACAAAATTGTTTGTGCTGAACAAAAGCAAAAGTTCCATTATTTACTTTGTGGCTTTAGGGTCAATAAGTTCAAAAAGCAAAGAATTTGCTAAGAATTAGTCTAGTGCTTGGATAAACGTATGTATGTACTTATATAATTAACTTAATTATTGAATTGCGAATGATATTTGCAATTAACTATTGGCGCCAGTCTCAATGCTAGACAGACAGCCTGAGAGTTAGACATAGATACTTTGTGCCCAATGCTACGTGTCTTGGTGTCTTTGAAGTTGAACTTTTATTACAACATTTTGGCCATAATAAATTTAACAATGTCACGTTATAAATTTAGCAGCTTCAGGAGGCCAACAGCAGCCGAACCAACTGTTCGCTGTTAACGTTGACTGCTCTTTATTTATATCGTGACTTTGTTGTGAGTTGCTAACTTTTTGAATACACTAATCTCGAAGAGTATTTGAGCTTGTCTGGATGGCTCGTAACTGAAAAGAAAGGTCAGAGTTGTATGAAAACAAGTAAGATGAGTATAGTCGAGATATTCCGAGTAGACGTTACCCTGAACCCTATACTTTTCTCTTCTTAACTTCGATGCTCAGTATCTCCGGTGTTTGTCAACCGATTTCAATAAAAATTTCACAGATTGTCATTATTTCGTCTAGTGTTTCCAACTCCGTCTCAAAGTTTTCCAAATTCAAGACATTGTTCTTATCGATAACATGTGTATATCGGAATCGGAAAGAGTTATCGAAAATTTGAAACAAACAGTAGTACAGCAGTACACCTAGGGATTATGCGAATTTATGTTCCAAATCTGGAGTCTTTAGCTCTTATAGATCATACATACATACGGCTATATCGCCTCGGCTGTTGATGCTGATCAAGAATATATATACTATATAGGGTCGAAGATGCTTCCTTCTGCCTGTTACATACTATTGCACAAAACCATTATACCCTTTTTACTCATTTTCAATGGGTTCAGGGTATAAATATAAATATCTTTTGGCGATGAGATTTACTTATAGCCAGATCTCATTAGTGTATTAGATCTTCGGCTTATCTATAGCTAACTGTTATTTCAAGCTATTTAGTTGGTCCAAGTCAACTCTGATCTTTGCGCTGCTGCTTGGTACTTTGATTTTGTTGCTTTTGGCTTTGGTTAATTTATGCAGCGAACTTGTTTCGGTTTCAAATTGCTGCAAGCCAGAAATATATATATATATATATACGTATATATCTATATATAGTATATATATTTATATTTGATTAAAAATATTGGCAGCAGCAGCATTTTTAATTGCATTTGCAATTTCTAATTAAGTTGTTGACCAAAAATATTTTCAACTTCTTGGACAACGAGGGGGAGTACGAGTGGGGGGAGTTACCAGTTGGAGATTCAGTTTTTGTTGTTTGGCTTTGCTTTGCCGTTAACATAAAATTCATTTTGCTCAGCTTTTTAGCCATTTACTTTTGTTCAATGCAAACGACTTTTTTCTCCAACCAATTTCGTATTTTTTCGTATTCCGTTTCGCCCGGAGAGTCTGAACAAAAAAAAAAAGCAAAATCGGTGTCTGAGAAGTTTACATTTTGCCTTGGTGTGTGCTTGTGCGGATTGTTTGCTGATTCAGCTACCAGTTTTTAATGTGGCTTTAAGCTTCTCTCTCTCTCTCTCGCTGTTAGCTCGTTTTATATTTATAGACCATAAAATTAACAAGTTTTACGAAATAATATGCACAAAGACACTAAGTGTTCAGATATTCTTATCAAAGTATTTATTAACAAAAAGAAATTCAACGATTTATTTACATTGGCTAAACTCAGTATTATTGCAACGCTCTCTTCTCCTCCCTGCGTTGCTTCTTCAGCTTGGACACATTGTGGCGCAACTTGCGCTTGAAGAGCAGCTCACGATTAACGGCCTTTAGATCATCCACGCTGCAGGTCTTGATATTCTTGACCGTTCTCGATATCAGCTCATCCGTTATCTCGATCTTGGTCCGAGAGAGTCTCAGCTGTCGTGCATTGCGCCTTGCCAGCTCCTCGCGATACTGGAACAGGTGATAAGAGACCGTTGGCTTCATAAGCTTGTTGTGCTCCATTTCTTCACTAGACTTGTTTTCACTGTTCGACGGCTGTTGGCCAAATGATGATGTTGCAGCTTCCACCAAGGCTTATATGCCACAAATGAGGTGCCCAAGTGGATGCTACCTGCTCCTGTACCTGCACCGAGAGAGAGGCAGAGCAGGTCAGGGAACTGTAAAATCAATATTTGTGCCAAAATATTTCGTAGCTTAATCCGGCCTAATCCACTTTGGCTGCTAACCGTTTGGCTTACCATACATAAACACGCTAATTCGCCAGCTGTGAATGCAGCCTTGCATGAACAAACTTGTTGAGCCACCAAGGGGCGCAACGGCGCAGATTGAGCAAGAGGGTTGAAACAGGTCACTTCCCCAGTTGATATGTTAGATATACGTACCAAAAGGCGAAGACTTTTAAGGTTTTAAATACGTAAATATATAGAGATATAATCCAAAAGAGATATGACTGCCGACTTGAGCAAGCAAAAGGTGATGAAATGTCTAAGAAAGAAAACTTTTAAGTTGTGAATATAAGTTGTTATGAACGAAAGCGTTCCAGTTTTCGAGTGCCTACTGTATTTCACTCAATATTTATTTAAACTGTCATTTCAATTCTGGGTTCTTTTCATTTCGGTAACATTTCTTGAAATTTATTTATTTAGGTTCACCTTTTTGTTGGCTCTTTTCCACTTCATCCATATTTGTCATGTCTCATGTGTCGCATTGTTGCTTGTTAGCTCATTAGCATGCACACACACACACACACACACACACACACATTGTATCTAGAACTTACACATGAGGCATCGGAATAGATTGGAAAAACTTTCCGGCTCATTTTTTTTTGCACTTTACAACTTCTAGGTAATTCATTAAAGTGCGTCATAATGAAAAATGCAAGTGGCTAAGGGTCGGAGGTCAGGTCCGTCAGGTCATAATCCTTTTATAGCTGCATCAAGTAGCGAGAATGAAGAACAACAAAAGGATTTCGCGGGCCGGATTAGGAACTTCGGAAACTCCACGCGCCGGATTAAGCAAATGCGAAGCATCAGTGTTTTATGGCCGGTTGCCTCCGTTGCCCAAGGGGCACTGGATGTGTGTTTGCAGCCAGGTAGCCAAAGGTCAAAGCCGAGAGGAAGAGCGGCGTGCGGGAAGAGCGGAGATTCGAGTGCATTTGACAGCTCTGCTGACAACTTTCAAATCAACGCCCGCTCGCTCTCTAAACTCAATGAAGAACGTCTCGGGGCAGACACAGCTGGACAAAAGGAGGCGGGTGCCCGGGGGCGCTTTGTGCATGTCCAGACATGCCACACCATAAATTTATGGGTCAGCTGCCCAGACAATCATAATAATAATCAAGTCAACACAAAATGATTGCTTTGTATCATCGAGATAGATGAGCCAACCAGCAATGTCTTTTCTTCGACTGAATACCCTAACCAGAGAGACTATCGGCTTTCGTTTTGTGAACAAGTGTGTCGAGGTCGCGTTAATAATGCATTGAAGGGAATGTTAAGTTCGACTTGGCTTTTCTGCTTTCCATTGCTTTATTTTTTTTCATCATTTTGGGATTTTCTGTGTCTCGTCTTTGTGTGTTTGCCTTAAGGCTGGGAACCTGCATTTAGCACCAAACAAGCAGCCAAAAATGAGCAATGTATTATATTATACATGTATTTATTGTAAACACAAAATGAACAAATATATATATATGTATATATGGGCAGACAGACAGCACTTAAGCAATGAGAGACGCATTAACATATTAAGCTTAAACTTCCAGATTGTGCCCTTCATTTCAACTTTCACTCAAAAGTTGCTCACTCGCGCGTATTCATTTGTTATAATTGTTATTGTTACTGTTTAATGCAGTTTTAAAGAATTTTGACAAGTTTCAACACTTAGCTAAGCATTCATTGTTAAGTACAAGCTAAACAATGAAGAGCTAAAGGAATTTTCACTTTTTTTTTGCAACCTAATTATGTTGAAAATCAGGTTAAAACTAAGCATTCAGTGGCAACTCAATTAAATTAAGTGAAAATAATAATTATGCGCAAGGCAAAAATCTCCCTTTCTCTCCCTTCTCTCAACGTAGTTTGCGGCAGGAGATCCGACTTCCTGGGCACTAGTTAATTTACGAGCTCACAATTCGCGCGTGGGTCAGAGATTCGTTTATAAATAAATATTTGATAAGCACTTCTCAGAGACAAGGGTCAGCTAGTGAGCGGAGGAGGAGGAGTGACAGAGAGAGAAAACTCAGAATATTTATTAGTTGCCCATAGAATATGGAATATTAAACAAGCTTCTCTTTAATGAGATTCATTTGAATCAAGTTCTTCGTCTCTTATTGCTGTATGTGGCAATTTGTTGAGACTTTTCTTTCAAGTTGCGACACTAAACAAAAGAATCCATTAAGCGGGTTTAACTATATGTACTAAGTTATGCTGATCCCTCTATCATAATCTCTGATTTAGTTAAGTTCTTTCAGTGCATTCGCACTCTACCCAATATTAACATTTTCTTAGTTACCTTTCGCTTACTTATGCAAAGGTCAAAGCATAAATTCCGCCGTGCGCAAAACACACACACACACACACACACTCTCACACATAGAGAGCAACCTTTGCGAATGCTGTCAAACGCCATATAGCACAAATCACAAAATATTTTACAATACCCAAACGAATGTTATGGAAGGGAAGAAAAAGGGTTTTTCCCAGGCGCAGGCAAAGCAAACCAAATCATTTTGGATTCGCACTTTGACACCAGGTAATTACGTACACACGCACACACACCTGCACCTGCACCCACACACACACACACACACACACACGAACACACGGTTTTCATTGTGGGCCTGGGTCGACAGGTAGCAATTGCCACAACTTGTGGCAGGCGCTACGCTAAGCGCCCCAGACACATATAAATAATCCTGGTAAACTGCAACAGGACATCATTCACAGCCCACACTGCCACACAGTCACAACAGCCAACAACGAATTGACATTTTTCAAATTCTTTCGCAGTCATGGAAAACCAACGCAACAACAACAGCAACAACAACAGTAACAGTCAAAATCATCGTCGTGGCGCTCGTCCTAGTGTGGGCTATTTGCTCTTTCAATACCAGAGCGAACTGACGCGAAGGCATGCGGAACCCACGCGTCTATCACGCACCAAAATCCACATCATTGACAACCTTGTCTCGCGCACCATCCGCCAGCTGAAGCACTGCAGCGTCGAGGAGCTGCAAGCCTGCAAGCGTGAACTCGTCTACAAGGAGCAGCTGCGAGATGAATTGCGCAGCTTGCGGCGCCGCAAGCACAGCAGCAGCAGCAACATCTACAGCCATAATAACAACCACAACAAAAGTTCGAGTTGCGGTTCAAAGACCGTTATATCATCGGCGCCAGTTCAGGTGCCACGGACGCCGCCCAAGCCACGAACCCAGGCTCAATCAAAGGTGACCATCTTTGGCCCAGAAATATTCGTCTAGCTTGACTTATTTTTATATATTTTGCTTTAGTTTAACTTCAAGTTTAATTGTATATATGTTAATTTGGCGTTAATTGTTGACGATTAAAAATCAAAGAATTTTATTTACAACCCAAAAAAAGAACTTCTTGTTACTTAAAGGAAATCCAAATGTTCTCAATATCAGAGGTATTCCTTAGTTGAAGAACGTTTTCTGGGGAAAACACTAAAAAAAAAAGTAATTGTTTTTATGATATTAAGTCATGGATGGTCTTCTCGAGTCTCAAGCACTTCAAGAACAATTATTTTTGTTTGTTCAAGTGTGCTTGATAGTTGTTGTAGGAGTGGAAATGCCTGTTCTGAAAGCCAGTTTGGTATGGGCCAGTAAAAAATACAAAATAAATATGTATGCAGGCAAATGCCAACCAGCTCCACCAGAAGAAGCCGAATTGTTCCCACGAAGCGAAAATTGGCCAGCTTCAGTTTTTAGCTGCAGCTTGAACTCGTAACTGATAGACGCGTCTAAGAGACGAAAGAATGCGGCTTAAAGTTCAATCGTGCGGCAAGTGTTATTTTCGGTTGTATACTTTACAACTCTCGCAAAGCTATTCAGCAACAAAGCTCAAAGACTTTGACTCCCAACTGTTTAAATTATGAAGAAACTGAAGACTGCGATATGCAAATCGTCATCAATGGGAGAAATGTTTTAATGAATATTAATTAAGTGGCAAGAAAATGAGAGAGTTAACAATTTGGCTCATTAGCTAAAGAGCAACAACACCGTTTAGATTTAGTTGCTGTTACAGGTTCTTCCAGTTGTCAATTAAATCATCAAACTGTTATGATGCCAAGGCAATCTGTCCAATGTTCTTTTTCTTTGCGTTTTTCCTTCCACCCATTTACATACCTCTTGTTATATTTGTCTCGATTTATTCCGCTAGTTGTTGTTGTTGCTTTTCATATTTGTTGCTTTCTATTTGCATATTTCTTTCTTACTTTTTGTAGTTGTATATATATATATATTTGTATATGCAGTGGTGGAATTATGAACACAGTGTTAATAACATGGCAAACAGAACATGTGCCGTTGATTTTTAATCATTTAACATTATTTATTTTTGAACACTTTTTGTTAGCACTTTTTTTCGGGTGAAATTTTCATTTCACAAGCACACAACAACAATTCGAATGCGGCTCAGTAATTAAATTTTATAGGCTATTTTTAAACCAAATCGAATTACTTCGAACTGAACGAAACGAAACTGATCCGATCCGATCCGATTCAATCCAATAAGATCCGAACTGAACGAAAAATGCGCTAAAAGCGCAACAGTGCAAAGCGACGCGACGTTAATTTGGAGCACAACAGAAAAAAGCGAAAATGAAAACAACGACGAAAACGTGAGATCCCACAAAAATGCAAAAGAAGGTAAAATGGTAACTGAAACACGCACAAACACGCACCGACGTTGAGCGACGAAAAACAAATGCAGAGCACAATGCTATTTGCTTGTAAAACGTTCGTTCTTCGGCAAAGAAGAAGACGCTACGAATTTAATATCTGTGTGTGTGTGTGTCGATATCGAGACCCAAAGAGATCAGCGCAAAGCGCAGCTTAAGCGAGCCACACGACGGTTCACTGACGAATGAATGACCAAAGTTTTCGGCTGCAGCGTCAGCTTTCTGTTCGGCCAAGCCGCTTACGCGGCTTCGAGTTCGAAACGGGCTTTGCCGCTCTTTCGAACGTGGGAGAGCGCTGGGAGAGAGAGTGCGATCGCAAGTTTGCTGTACAAGTCTTTTGAATAGAATTTTGTTAGCTATTGATTTATTGTTTAACTATAACTGTTTATTACATTGTGTGTTAAGCCAGTGTCTTTTCTTCTCCTTCGCAACTTAACAGTTGTTCTGGCACCGAAAAACCGGCCTGAATTGACACACATTTGTTCAGGTTCTATGTAAATATTATACAATTACATATGCTTTTCACATATGCATATTGCTTTTGTGATAACATTTAAATTTCTATATTTATGTGCATAGTTTTAAATAAATTGATATATATTTGCTTAAAGTTTATGTAGCTTTCGCTTCACTCTCTCACTACAAACAAAACTTTTACTCTCAAGCTTGGTGCAATTAAGAGAGCGGCTCTCGCTGCTTCTGCTTCTGCTTCTTCTTCGGCTTACACTCTCTCTCGCTCGTAGTTTGCTCTGTTTACTTCACTAAATTGCGGCATTAAGTTTTTCATGCGATGTCAACGTCGACGTCGCTACATTTTGCTGTTTCAGGTTTTTCGTCTACCCAATGACTTCTTAACGGTTCGCCACTTAATGCTTCGCTTTGTGTGCTTGAGTGTACTTTTTGCAGTCGCTTTTTGTCGCTCACACGCTGACTGCCGTTCCTCTAGTCTTGCTGAGACCCCTTTCAATTGCAGCTGTTATTGTCATTTTGCTTTTAACTGCAGCTTCCACCTCAATTTCGTGCATTTTCTGCGGTTTTCATTCTTTCTGCTTGCCCGCTTTATGCCCTTATCAACAACATCTCGTTGTCAACATTGTTGGTTTTGTTGTTGTAGCTGCGCTTTTCATGCCACGCTTGTACGGCTGCTGCTGCCGCTGTCGCGCTGCGGCGCAGTTGGAAACCGCAAACCAGCTGCTGGCTGCTGTTGATCTGATTTATAAAAGGTAAGTAGTTGTTGCCGGCTTGTTGTCATTTGCAGCAATATATTTATTTACAATTTTCACAATTGACATTTGTAATAGACTCAATTGGTTGTTGTTGTTAGTGTTGCCCCACTTTTACTACACAAAGAAGCGCGCGCCAGCCGCAGCAACCACATGCAGCGACATGTTTTTCAACTCTATCATATATATATGCTCAGCCTGAAAGTAGGCTGCAAATTTACATTTGATTTAGCTAAGACACCAACCACAACCACTAATTAGTCGACACTTTCGTCTGCTGCATGCGATTTTTGTTTGTAGCACGCGAAAAGTTGTTTGTTTGTTTGCTGTCGAGTTCTTAATTAGACCACATTGAGCTTGCCAATATTTGTGTTCCGCTTTCTGCAACTCTCAAGGGGTAAAGTGTGGCAGGTTCTGCCAGTTGCAGCTCGAATCGGTGGCAAAACAATTTAGTGCACTTATCTAATGATGACAAAGCCCTCACACACCCTCACACACACACACACACACACATAATGAGCCATTTGGGTGTTAAGGATGTTAATTTGTGGGCGTCAAAAGACAAAGTTCAACAATTATCCAACATGTGCGCAAAATTATACTCGTCCGTTAATTGATCTGTTCGTGTTTGCTGCCTGTTAACTGCCACAATTCAAATCAATGCTGCACCGACCCCAATCCCCAAGGCAACCAATTCAATATTATCGCACAACAGCAAAACTTCAAACGACATTTTTTTCACATATAAAAATTGTAATCTTAAAGCAATCGGTACAAAATTTTGCCACTTCCATGTCCAGACAAGACTCAAAATATTAGATAAAAAATGATTTTACTGTCGGTTTTAAGTTACAGACAACACAAAATTTAATTTTACAGAAACGGGCATTCAAAATTTTCAGCAATTCTCTTGAATTGGATGATCATGTTGCAAGATTTGGATAACGTGAAAAGGATACCAAATTTTATAAAGTATATTATCGGCGGCATGGCCGGCATGATGGGCAGTGTGGTGGTGCAGCCGTTGGATTTGGTCAAGACCCGGATGCAGATCGCTGGAGCCAGTGGCAAGAAGGAGTACACCAGTAGCTTCGATTGCATGGCAAAGGTCTTCCAAAGCGAGGGTCTCCTGGCCTTCTACAATGGCCTGAGCGCTGGCCTGTTGCGGCAGGCAACGTACACAACGACACGCATGGGCGTCTACCAAATGGCGGTGGAATCGTATCGTCACCGTTTCGGGGACAAGACGCCCAATGTGCTGGTCAGCATGGCAATGGGCACCTATTCGGGCGCCTGTGGAGCAATGGTTGGCAATCCGGCTGAGGTGTCGCTCATCCGCATGATGTCCGACAATCGTTTGCCGCCGGAACAGAGACGCAACTACAAGAATGTGGTCGATGCACTGACACGGATCGTGAGGGAGGAGGGTGTGTTGACGCTGTGGCGCGGTTGCACGCCGACTGTGGCACGTGCAATGATTGTGAATATGACGCAACTCGCATCCTATTCACAGTTCAAGGCGGCCTTCAAGCGATACCTGGACGAGGGACTCGTTTTGCATATTGCGGCAAGTTCGATGTCTGGCCTACTGACAACAATTTCGTCCATGCCGATAGACATGGCCAAGACACGCATCCAGCAGATGAAGGTCGTCGATGGCAAGCCCGAGTACAGCGGTGCCCTCGATGTCATACACCATGTCATACGCAACGAGGGCGTTGCCTCCCTGTGGAAGGGCTTCACGCCCTATCTCTGTCGCATTGTGCCCCACACCGTGTTGTCTTTCGTCTTTCTCGAGCAGCTTAGCAGGGCTTATTACAAGTTTATACTTGGTCAGGATAGCTCGGGACCAGGTATCTAGCTCTGTGTGTGTGACTGTATCAGAAAGCGTTAGCTCAACAGATTGTTTCAAATAAAGATGTAGAAAAGTTTATCGCATGCGATATCCCACATAGAGAGAGTGAAAGAGAGAGAGAGAGGTTTCTCTCTCAGCTGATCGAGTATTCCGAGTGTTATCAGCATTTGTCGTTTCTGTTTCAGTTTCAGTTGGGCTCAGGCAGCTCGATCGTGCGGTTCGCTTCGGTTCGGTTCATGTGTCATTGTGTGTTTGTGTGTGTGTGTGTGTGTGTGGCGCCAAACAACAAAAGCGCGATTCCTGTTGCAAGGCGATAAATTGATGCCACTTAAGTCCAAGTCGTCAGACAGTTGAGTTCACACAGAGATCTCTTTCAGAAGATATATATATATATATATAATAACGTGAATCAAGCAAGCGTCGCAGCATTGCGGAAGTGTTAATTAGATGCCTAAATACACCGCTGACATAAATCAGTGCTATTCAACGAAAAAGCAACACGAAGCTTCTGTCTATCTATATAGAAATTGTGTCATTATGATCCACTGATAAATTAATAATTACAGCACGATTGTAAATTTGTTAAGTTCTTGTCTTCAACGGATAACTATCTTGCGACGCGCCTCTCCCATAACAAAGGTAAGTAAGTAATCTCAAGTGTGGTAAGTGAATTATGACTTCCACTTTGCGATTAGTCAACGGGGCAACAATCGAATGCTAAAACGAAATTAATCACAGATCGCAATTTGATTGATTGGCAATCGTAAAAGTTGAATGACTCTGGCAACTGTGCAACTCTGGAATTATTGCAAAAACACAAGCTGTTGAATATATTTATCTAATTGCATGCTTGGATTTTAAGTGACAAACAGACAATTCGACACATACGAGTAAAATTTAGCTGATTTTTCACTTGCCGCGCCTAATTGTGTGGAAAAAAACGGGGGAAACAAAAAATAGAAAATAGAATAGGTGCGAGGCTAGAAACAATTAGATATTTACTCACACAATTCGAATACGCTTGATAATGAGAAAAGCCGAGAACAGTGCAGCACTATTTGGTCACAGATAATGCCATTTAGATACAAACAACTAAGAAGGCTCGAGAAATCCCGACTAGACGATACCCTGAAACCTATACCTTACGCATACACTCACTGTATGTGTGTATACGCCTATAGTGCATACTTTCTTAGCTCCATATCTCCGGTGTTTCCCTGCCGATTTCAAAAAAGATTTCACAGATTGTCTTTATTTCGTCTAATGTTTCAAACCCCTTCTCAACCTTTTCCAAATTCAAGATTTTGTTGTTATCGATCACATGTGTATATCGGAAACGTGAAGAGTTATCGAAAATTTGAAATAAGCTTGTACTGCCTAGGGATTAGGCGAGCTTATGTTTCAAAACTGGAGTCTTTAGCTCTTATAGATCTCTGAGATCGGACGGACATGGTTATATCGACTCGACTGTTCCTGCTGATCAAGAATATATATACACTTTAAGGGGTCGGAGATGCTTCCTGCTGCCTGTTACATACTTTTGCACAAAACCATTATACTCTGTTGGGTTCAGGGTGAAAAAGTGAATTTACTTTTGCTTAACTTCACAAAGGCAATCTTACCAAGGTGAGATGAACTAACGTTACGTTAGAAAGTGTATTATTTGTAGTATTTTCAAGTTTGTGCAGAGTATTTACAGAGTCAACGCTTGGGGCTCTTGTTTTCAGCAGTTTGTTTGTTATGGCAATTAAGAACGTTTGTTTACATATAATTTATATTGGACAAATAGAGCGGAAATTCGGCCAAGATCTTTGTTTTTATCAGCAGCTGACTTCTTGATTAAAGTGCTGCAAGGCAAACAATATATATAATAAAAATATTAGTTTAAATGTTTGCAATGAAAACCTTAAAACTGTTTGTGTGTGTGAGTGAAGATTTAATTACATAATTGTTAAATGAATATCCATATCGAAATGTGAGAATGTTAACTTAATTAAAGTGTTGCTTTTGTATATAATATATCAATGGCATTTTTGGTGTCTAATTACATTATTCCCAATTGATTGCAGACAGCACAAACGGACAAACTGACAAACTGACACGCTTTCGAGTAACATTTTGAAGTCTAATTTGCATATATTAAACACGAGTTGTTGTTGTTGTTGTGTGCGCTCTCTATAACTAATTAGCTTTGCTATTTCTATGCAATAAATAAAATATATCACCAACAACGGATAACGACAACAACAATAATCAGTTGAACGCGTGCGATTTGTTAATTATTTATAAATAATTTGATTTCAAGCGGCAGGTTGAACATAAAAATTACAATTAAATTACATTTGCACAATTAAATTGTGACGAAATAATTGGTTAGAGCATTTAATAAGCCGTCAATTTACACTCAAATAACAAGTCAACAAACTAACCGAAATGAGCAAGAAGCAAACGATGTTTGATTAGAGCTATTGTCACATTGTTAGAAATCCGAACTGAGCGTTAGGGAGCGGAAAGATAAATTGTTTGATATTAGCTTTGCTACTTGATACCAGATACTTAACACATATATATATATATATAATGCTTTACTTTCACAGGGTATTTGCGAGTCGAACACTCGCACATTCTGTAATGCGGTGATTTGTATTATAAATATTAATATGTTTTCGGATAACTGACAACGAGACAAACACAAACCGCACGTGATCTCAGTTCAGTCTGTTTATAACTGTTGACGATTCTTCTTTGTTGTTATTGTTGTTGTTACTTGTACGCAAATGCAGCCGGGTAACTGGTTTAATAGATGTTTGATGCGATTGCCTGGCTTTGTTTTTCGACGGTCACATGACAATTTACAAAAAAAAAAGCTTTATACTAAATACTTTACGGCACATCAAATGCAATCAACTTACACGAATAATAATCGTTAAAGCTCAATGCCAATTCAATATGAAGAACATGCCCAAAAAACAAAAGATACACAACGCTGACGATGATGGCGAAATATGCAGCTGTTGGCTTATTAGACTGGGGCACGCAAAGCCTACAGGGTCAAAGGTCAAGCGTGAAGCCGGCACACCGCACACTTGTCGCCATATCACATGCTCTCTTCCACACACACACACAGTTAACCGTTACAGTGCGCGCGATAAATTTACGACCGGACTGCGTTGAACAAAGCAGATAAGCTAAAAGTCAACGTCGCTGTCTTCGTGTCTTCGTGTATCTGTGTATCGCAGTCGCATCTTTCAGATACAGATACACAGCTCCAGATGTTTATCATTGCCAGCTGCGTGCTCATGCACAGTAGATATACAATTTGTCTACCAGCTACAAAGAGAGCAAGAAAAGAGCTGCAATTTTCGAATTAAGACAATTGCGCTGTGAATTATAGAAGCCACGAGAGTGTAAGTAGAAAACAAAATCTGAAACATCTTGTGACAGCAATCTGTTGACAAATCAATGCCAAAAATCATTTCTGTATGGCTTACATACACTATACTATACCATATAGAAATATCCGCCTGAACAGATGTCGTCAAACATTTAGGTAAGACTAAAGCCGATATAAAGCACATCACAGTAAGAAGAGTTGGTGAGATGAGCGACTAGAAGATACTCTATAGAAAAAAGAGTTTGAGTAAAGTTTCAATCAAGCTCGAAAACTCATAAAACTGTTATAGAATCTTAAAGTATTTGTTATAAGATTTAGTTGTAGTTGTTTCTGACAATGTTATCCCACTTTACCTACAGATACTACCTCTAAATAGACACATATTTGCCAACATCTTGCGAATGTACTGCCTTAGCCTTGCACTAGCTCAGGGTCTACATACTCGACAAACACAAATATACACTTATGTCTGTGACTTTTTGTTGTTGTTGTTTGCGGCATATCAGTGGCAATTTTCCAATTGACGCCTATTACGGTTAATCGGTAGCAGTGACCCAAGTCCAGACGAACCTAAACTAATAATGTGCACAGTTTAATGGCTAAGCCGCATCAAATCGCCTCAGCCAATCCCAGATACACCCAGGCCGCAGTCCCCAACAACTGTTTGTGTGTGTGTGTGTGTGTGTGCATGTGTGTGTTTGTGGATACCACTACAAAACCACTACAGAAGACCGCACGACAGCGTGTTGTCTCGCATCTACAAAATGTGTGTGTGTGTGTGTGTGTGTGGTGAGGGCGGGGGCGGGCGAGTTGTGGGTAGATGTGCGTGTCGTTGTTGTTTTGAATACCCTGTAACCACAATACATACATAAAAAAGATGTTTAATCTAGTGCAAATGTATGTAACATAACTTAGCTTACATTGCGTATACGTGATGAACATTAGTAAACGAGTTAACTGAGAATTTATGCTACAACCGGGTACAGATTATCATCAAGTCAAGCAGTCTCTCTCTCTCACTCTCTCTCTCTCTCTCTCTTTCTTCCTTTAGTTCTCTCCCTCAACTTGTTGTTAATATAATACTTAGTTGTTGTTGTTGCTACTGCTTAGCGTGCTAACTAGCATTGTCGCAGTCGCTGTCGCTGCTGACGTCGCTGTCGCAGTTGGCGTCGTCGTCTTTAACGCACGTCGTCGCTTTAAGTTAAACATTTGCGCTGGCTTTAGTCGCGCCGCGTAGGTCAAAGCAAGTGGATTAAATGCACAAAACCTAAACTGAAAGACTTAGAGAACAGAGACAGAAAGAGAAAGAGAGAAAGAGAAAGGGAGAGAGTTGAAAGTTGGGCCAAGCAATTAGCACTAAAAGGTTCAATGCCGCCTCAAAGGATTCAATGAGGCAACCACAGTTTCGTCTCGTCTCGTTTCGTTTCGTTCATTGCGCATACGTCACGTTGGCCAGAGTCGCCACAGGCTGCCCAACAGAGCTGATTCGTTTAATCAAGCGACGCAACGGCTTCACAACGTGGTGTAAGGACCCTCGTCCTGTGTGCGGCGGCAATGAAAAGAAAACATTGCCAAATGTTCGATTGTGTCTGATTTTCACGCAAATGTAATCCTCGACTTTAACGCGTGGTGTCTCCTTTTGGTTTAACGTCCGTATTCGTTTGCGTTTGCGTTTGTGTTTCGTGACTTGAGTAAAGGCAAAAGTTGATTCATCAGCCGCAGGATACACCCACCCACACACACACGCACACACACACACTGCCACACTCATTGTGCGCTGCTATTTTCGTATGCGTCAGCACAAAATAAAATAGTGGAAAAAAAATAAGAATATAAAACGCAATACTATGACTGCAACGGCATATCCTTGGAATATCCTCGCACACCCACACACACATACATACGTATATATAGTATAAACACACGCAAAAGCTTGTGCACACTTTGACCTCATTTTTGGGCAACGTTTATGCCAATGCTCCACACCCACCCACAAGTTTCCTTTTTTTTTCGATTATAAGTATGTGTGGGTGTGTGTGTGTTATAATGATATAAGCGTGTTAGTGTGTTAAACACGCATACTTATACACACCAATACATGTATTATCAGCGAGGCACAGGAAGTGACTTAAATCAATAAGCTGGCATATCATCAGTTTAAACAGTTCCCAACAACAGAAAACGATTGAATCGAATATTCGATTCTTTTTCGATTCAAATTTGTAATGCGTCACTTCAATTGCAAAAGTAATTAAGTCATTTGAACAGTCAGTTAATCAGTTAATAATAATAATCATAATAATAAGACCCAACTCATATAAAAATCAATTGAATTAAATATTTGCGTGCGGCAGTTGTTAAAAATGTCATAAAAAAAAATAAAAAAAAACGAATTAAAAATTAAATCGCCATTTTTAAAGGATTTTATTGATGTGTCAGTGGAAATTAGCTTGGTGAAAAATATGCAAATGTAAAATAAATATATATATATTTATTTAAATGCTAATTTTCAGCTAATAAAAATAATTTGCATCCTGCAGTTTTTAATATTCATACAGCAAAAGAAACCAAATAAAATGTAAATCACGCCAATTAAAGGATTTTTGTATTACAGAGTGCATAAATTGCAGCTCACAAAATAAAAGAGCAGCAATTTCAATTTAATAAAGTTAAGTAAATGTGTGTAAATCTGTGCAAATAAGTTACAAATAAATTCAATATTTGAATTTTGTGTGCAAAATTGAAGAAATAATCAAAGAGAGCTAAGAAAAAGCAACAAGCAATTACGTAATTGCATGCAATACTCCTTGTGTCTGTGTGTAAACATGTTCTCAAGTGCATAAATTGTTATTACAAGTGCAATAAATATTGAGTTTAAGATAGAGAGAGCAACAACACCAGCAGCAACAACAGGCGCTGTCAATGGCCAAGTTATGACATGACACTCTGGGTAAGAAAGATGTAATTAATGTATGCTCTCATCTATATATATATATATATATATATACGTATTTATAATAGCCATAATAAAGTCGGCAAGAGAGAGAGAGAACGTTATTAAAATGCCTGGCACGCCAGCAACATTAAAAAGTGCTCAACTGAATTTGCATAATTCGTTTGTTGTTACTTCACATCTCTCTCTCTCCCTCTCTCTCTCACACTCTCTCTGTGAATCTCTCTGGCTATCTATCTCCCTTTAGGCCGTTGCACTCAACGTCAGTTGGCTGTCGGCGGCAAATGGGCAAACAAACAACTTCATTACAAAGTCAGCCACAACATGCTGCTAGTATATAGCAAGCAAATTAAACAATAATTATTTATACTACACACACACACACACACAGTTATGACATGCGTGTGTGTGGAGCAAGCGAGATGGAAGCAACATAGACAATCGCACAAAGTCAAGAATTCAGTCAGCCGTATAAATTTCATTTAATATTCTAAACGTTGTGTGTGTGTGTGTGTGTGTGTGTGTGTCAAAGTTGCAACAACTTTCGGCGAAATTCAAGCACTTATTGTTTAATTGAATGGAATAGTTTCTGCTGTCGAAATGAATGCCATTAAATTCTTGTTAAAGTTCCAGCAAAATTATTTAATTTATTAGTTGACACAGTGAAACTTGACTAATGTGAAACTAAGAGTTAAGCCAACAACAAGCTCTCGAATATATATACGATTAAAGTCAGTATAAATCAAACTCAGCTGCAGTTTCTTTGAATATCTTTATCATACCATCAAAATGTAAGCCAAAGTATAACATCTAACAGATGGAAATGTCCAGTAAATGCTGAAGACATATATTTATATATATTGAGTAATGAATAATTTGAAACATATTTAAAAGGAAATAAGTGAAGAAATAGTTGATAAAGTAGTTGAGTATCAGACATAAATTGCAACTAAGCAGCAGCAATAAAATATGTTTTACTGCATCGTATAAGATATATAGTTCTATACATAAACCATCTTAAGTAATTCACACTATATCCGTGTAGTTAAGGAGATGAAAGAGAAATGTGCTTTCTCTCTCTCTCGCTCTCTCTCTTTCTCTCGCTGTCTCTCTTTGTTAGCAGCTTCTTCAAACGCAGTTAAAGGCGCTTTCTTTATGTGAACGTTTCATTCATGCATCGTGACTTCTATTATACCACACACACAGAGAGAGACACATGTATGTGTGTGTGTGCGTGACTTCACGCTGTGGCTGATGCCATTTGCTAACAACGAGAACGAGCAACAGCAACAGCAGCAACTGGCGCCGCTTTCGACGTCACTTAATATACAAATTTCAGTAAATATTTATACATGCAAACACCCTCACACACACACACACACACATACTAACGCACACCGAGTCGTTGCAAGTTTCCGTTGCTGCATATTCCCTTAGAGCTGTCATCTTTGTGCCCCCCAACCCACCAATCCACCCTGCCTACCCTTACCACCTCCTTCGTTTCCTGCACAACAATTCGTTCAATTTCAAGCAATCAAGTTATTTTAATTCATTACGCTTACGCGAGCAACACTTTGGAGACATGCAACAACAACAACAGCAACTATAATGCAACCAAGGCCACGCCCCCTTTGAGGCGATGAGGCGTGTTTGTTTAAGTGTGTGTGTGCATATTGTCTTGGGCTTCTCTCTCTCTCTTTCTCTTACATGTGCATGTGTTTATATGACACACACACACACACATACTCGCACACACATCAAAATGTCAGACATCTGTCATTTAATTTAATTTGACTTCACTTGCTTTCATTTGTTCGCCTTTGCCTTTGCCGTTCGCTTTTCCTTTGCATCTTCTTCACACTCTACTCTCTTTGCCCCCTCCCACATCCCTGATCCCTGGTGCAACTTTTGCACGCTTTTTATATTCGAAACGAAGGCGTCAACGCTTGCCTCAAAACGTGCAATTTTGTGGGTGGTGGCCATGAAGAGTTGGTGGCAAAGGGGCAGGGACAGTGAGTTTCTGTTTCTGTTGTTATAGCTGTTATTACTGCGCTCTTTTGCTTCACACGCACACACACACACGCACACACACACGTGCATAATTTAATACGTTATTCGTTGTCGTTGGCAAATGGTGGGTATACACAAACAAGTAGAGGTGGAAGTTGCAACATCACAAAACTCTGCATACACTTATCCAATAAATTGTTGTTTAACGTAACAGCAATATATACACTCACACATATGCATATCATGTATGCAATTCTGGCTGCGTTTGAGAAGTTTTAACAAGTGTTTGCCTTACAGTTTGAGATCTATAAATTTTCCTTAAATAAAATGATTATGATGATTATATAAAGATGTAGTTAAAAGGATATTTGCTTGTTTGATTTGTGTTTGAAAAGTTTATTAAATGCTTACTATAACTAATTAATACATTTGCTTTGCAAAGATTGTCATCCTGCTAAAATGTTTCGTTCTTAAAGTTTAACGTGTAGAAATTGCATTTCTTTACGATGTAAAGGATTTCCGTCCTTGTTGCTACTGCAGTCGCTTCAGCTTGCGGGCTTTCTTGGCCAATACTTTGAGCTGCTTGGCACGCTGCTGGAGTTTCTTCTCGAGCAGACGCTTGAACTGTTGTTCCCGCACCATGATCTGCAGATTCTCGTAGCTGCAGGTGGCCATGTGCTGCTTCTGCTTGGCTATTAGCTGGCTGGTCAGTTGAATCTTGGTCTGGGAGACCTTGGCGAAATGTTTGCGTCGACGCTTCAGCTCCGAACGATGCAGAAATAGGGCGTAAGCGGTCGGGGCTGCTTTTGAAGATGATGAAGCTGATGAATTTGATGATGATGTTGCTGCCATGACGATTGTTCACTGAATGTGTGATGATCCTCGGAAACGTTTGTCTTTTATATCCTGCCGCAACAGCTAACCTGCACGCAGGTGCCTGTCTGTCTGCCTGCCTGCCTGCCTGCACCTTACCTTATCTGTACGTTTTTTGTGGCCTGGATCCACACATGATTTTTCATGCTCAACTCTTTGGGGTGCCGTTCCGTACCTGCTACGCTGTTATCTGTCGGGCCCGCAGGTAGCAGCTGTTATCTTAAGCCTGACGTTTTGCCCGTTACGTGTTGTGGCATTAATGCACTTTAGGCAAATCCCGCGCATATGCATGACACTCTCACTGAATAAAAGCAGGCAGCGACGTCGCCGTCAACTTCCTTTCACACACACACATACACACGCACGCACTGAATGCAATGAAACCCCAAAAGTTAGGTAAACTTTCGCGCTTGGTTGGCCTTTCGAAAAAGCAAACTGCTTTCAGCAACGCCATCAACGGGCAAACTTTTAGTGCCATCAAATGCAATGGAAATTTTCCGAAGCGCAGCGAGGCCGAAGGAATACGCACATCCTGATGTCCTTGGCGCAGGCATGCATCAATAACTTGGCCAACGACGCATCCTTGACATGACCACACAAAACTTGACGAGTAATGCTCTCTCTCGTTCGTTTTGCCTGCTGCTGAGGTTTATTAATTTGCATGAACTTTGAACTTTGCTCATTTTTCATGCAAGAGAATGAAAGGTCTTACGATCGGACTGGGCTAAAGCCGCAATTAAAAATTGCTTATGAAACGGAAATGGCTACTGAAAAGAGTAAATGGCAAGTCAAGCTGCACGGCAAGAAAATTGTATATGAATTGTGTTATGAAAATAATATATTCAAGACTTAAAATATAGCTCTGAATAAAATCTTTAAGAAAAGTATTCATCTCAAGATTTTCATCGGAAACGGAGACGACATCTAACAAATATCTTAAGTAATTCAATTGTGAAACTTCAATTTATTACAGTGTAACGCACAAAAGGACCCACTTTGAACGTTATGCAAATCTCACAAAAGTTTTTCGGGCAAGACAGTGAGAAACTTAATTTCCCTTTTTAACCCATTTCCCCTTCAACGTTTTGAACATAAAGCAGCAGCAGCAGCCACACCCACCACGCCCAGCACTCTTCATGCCTTTTCCTGCCACCTCGGATATGTTCCACCCGGTAACGCCCGGTACGGAGCATTTAGTGTAAACTCTTGCACATCATTATTTTTAGATTTTTGACAGTTTTTTCCATGACGATAAGCTACTTGTAAATCAACTCAAGCTCAAGCTCAAACGCACGCATCTTAACAGCAACTTCTCAGTAGATGTGAGTGTGAGTGTGTGTGCTTTCACATTTCCGGCGGAAGTGTAAGCACAAAAGTTCGTTTTCGTTAAATGCCAGCAAGAAATGCAACGTCGCTTCATTTTCCCCAGCCAGACATTGACTGATGATGATGAGCATGATGATGTAAATGGGATTTATAGTGCGCCATCACAATAGTAAACTGCTACAACATACACCCACACCCACACCCACACCCATACACCCGCACACCCGCACACACACACACACTCAAGTTATTGTGGGTAACAAGTAGCTGAAATCATAAGCTGTGATAGCTTCTGGATGCGACTGCTGTGACGAGCGAGTAAATTGCTTCAGTGAATTTATAGTGCAATTACCAGAAATCTAATGAGCACAAGGCATTCCCCAAAGCCAAGGCACATTACTAACGGCACTGCAGTGTATATAAAGTCGCGCTGACAGCTAACATTTTTTATGTTGCATACTTAATCGGGCAGCTGACAAACTCAAAAACGCAAGCAAAAGGAGTTTTAAGCTTTCAGCATGTATGGCATACATAAATTAATAACATCTTTTTGACATCAAATCTTGTTAGAGTTATGAAAAATATACCAAAAATATCATTTGAAGAAGTTTCTTTATATGTTAAGTTTAAGCCGATTTAAATTATAGTAGAATATTCACAAATTCGCATGCAAGCTTCCAAACTTCCGAAATGCCATAATTGAATAAAAACATAAATCAAATTTAAGACAATGCATTTTATTTTATCTACTTGCAGTCACGAGCAACATTCAAAAACCACACAGAATTGTCTCAGAATGCCGCAAAAGCTGCCTTTGTTCATGTCGCAGCTGCTGTTGCTGTGGTTGCTACCACTGTTCCTCTGCCCCGTTGCAAGCTTGAGCTTGTTGAATGGCACAGTTGTTGTGGGTTTAGGTGATGGCAACATTGCTGGCAATGCCAATCAGCCGGCACTGGGCGTAGGCGTAGGCTCGGGCGCAAACAACAGCAGCAGCAGCGGTGGTGTTGGTGGTGGTGCAAACAGTGGTGTCAATCTAGCAAGTGGCGGCAGCGGTGGCACGCCATCGAACAGCGAGATGAGTGGTGGCAACAACCCCGGCAGCTCAGTGAACATCAATGCCGGTGGCGGCATCGGCAGCAGTGGCAACAACTCCGCACAGATGCAAGCGCCCAAGGAGAAGCTGTACGAGCGTTGCACGGGTCCTGGGGATCCGGGTCCGTGCAAGCAGTACATCTACAAGTGGCGCTACGAGCCAACCACCAGCGAGTGCACCACATTCATTTGGGGCGGCTGCGATGGCAATCCACAGAATCGCTTCAGCACCGAGGCTGAATGCCTCTTCCACTGCGTTGGCGGACCACGTAAGCAAATCTCTCTCTCAAATTTATGAACTACCCCGTCACTCTTACCTCCTCTCCGCCCTTTTTGCACAGACACTCTGCCACCATTTCTGCAGTCGACAACCCGCGAACCCAGTACCACAGAATCATCGCTTGCCAGCTACACGCCGAGCCCCGCTCAGACACCACTGGGCTACAGTGGGGGTGGTGGTGGTGGTGGTGGTGGTGGTGGTATTGGCGGCAGTGGTGGTGGTGGTGGAAGTGGCGGTGGTGGCACCACACCAGTGCCCATCGAGCAACGCGGACCCGAGTTGACGTTTGCGGAAACGGGTCAGGACAAGACCTTCGTGTTCGCCAAAAACAACACGTTCATCCAAATGGACGGCGACATCATACAGACATTTCAATTAAGGTGAGTGGGTGTATGGGTGTATGGGTGAGTGGTTCCAGCAGAACCAAACAACAACAACCCAGCCGTCCAGTCTCGTGTCCAGTGAATATTGTGCTCGGCACACTTACCTCAATTTCCATTGTGCAGCATTTTTGAAGTCTTTTTGCATTTTTCATGCCCTTCTCTAGGGAAGGGAGTCGGGACTGAGGTTAAGCTTGCCGCGAATCGCGCGTCACTTGCTAGATTGTTGGCCCAAAAAGCCAAACAACTTTGAACCAAGTTCAACTGTTAGTAAAGTTTTCAACGTAGTCAAACATCGGTCATTGTTTGTACATATAAAAACGAATTTTATATTGCTACCTTAAAATTGAGTATTGAAGGTGTAGTTACGAAACATGTTATCAGTTTCGGCCATGAAGTATTTTCGTAGCTTTTGGAAACCGTTTGATATATTGATATTTCGCTCTCAATTGTAGCAGAAACTTTGTGACAACAATTTAAGAATTCAATTGGCACACAACATTTGTCATTTGCATATTAAATTAAGCTACAAAATATTATTAAAAAAAAGAAAAAAAACTCAAATAAAGTTCATACGAAACTTTGTTTTAGCACACAAAAGTTGTTGTTATCATTGTTGCTGCTTGGCACGTTGGGCTGTAGTTTTAATTGTAACTCATGTTGTCGTCGGCAGACAAGAGCCAAAGCATACAAATAAATTTAGAAGTCTGTCAGGCGAACAGTTCACCCTTCTCTCTCTTCGTTTCTCTAAGTATTCAACAACGTAAAGTACAACTGTTTCACTCTCGTTTTGCAGACTTTGTCGTGAGATTTCATTTCAATTTCGGACACGACTACCGCACGGCCTGCTCGTCTATCACAACGTTAAGAATCCGGATCGCATTAATTTGGACCCCTATGCACTCTATGTGATTGTGGAGAAGGGTCAGCTAAAGGTTGTACATGTCTTTGGCAAGCATTCAACGAGTGTCACTGTGGGCGAAAGTTTAAATCGAGATGAATGGCACAGTGTTATGGTGAGTACGCAACTACATTCTCTCTCTCTATATACATATATATATATATTATAGTATGTATTTAGTATGTTCCTTCTAACTGCCTTCCATCTGTTTCATCTGCATTTTGCCAGCCTTTGACTCCTGCAGCTGCTTAGAATTAAGAATAGCCTAGCTTTAAAGTTTTTTGCTCTGCACTCTTGGCCTGCATTTCAAATTCGCATGTGCAAAGCATTGTTGCTATAATTGCTCCAGTTGTTGCTCTAACTGCGGGTATATAACTTGCTGAACATTTTGCTTAAGCATAAGGACTGTAGGGTATATTGGCTAGTCGCATATAGCTATCAACCAATTGAGCACATTAGCCTTCACATACATTCAGCAAGCAATTAGCAAGATTGCATTGCGTATACGTGTTTTATGTTGTTGTTGTTGTTGGTTGTTGCTTGTTAGTGTAAAACGCTTTATCAAAGTTTTATAACAAAGCCAGTTAGGTTGATTTATGACTGGTCAACTTTGTTAACTCACCTTCCGACCGGATGTGAAGGTTTTTGCTCAAGTCCACTCTGTAAGGACCTCCCATAGAGCTCCACAGCATCATCATCAATAACCCAGCATCATCATCATCATCATCAGCATTAGCAGCAACAGCATTCAGATCGTGTTGCGTGTGTTTTTCATATTTAAAAACAAACATATCCAACTATACTAATCACACTCAATGCAGATGCCACACACACACACAGATACAGTTATAAACGAGAGCTTTCATAAATAACACGCAAATTCCTAATGAATTTCAGCTGATCCCTGCAATGTGGCGCGGCAGCAGTTGCAATTCATTTTCGTAGATTTTTCATGCGCAACTAACAAGCAACAACAACAAGAACAATTTATCGCACAGCGCTTGCAACTTCAACTCTGGGCCAAAACGCATAAATTCATAAATTTTTATCATTTGTCTGTGTGTGTGTGTGTGTGTGTGTGTGTGTGTGGGCGCGACGGCCGCCACGCCTTCTAGCTAGCTGGTTTATTGGTTTTATGCTCCATATCTTTCGCATCCAACTCTCACTCCTTCTATCTCTATCTGTCTGGTTTTGGTGCACAGGTGCGCATCGATGTCCATGGGGCAAGATTAATTGCACGCGTCGACAATAGTCAGGAGGAGGTATATCTGAAAGGTCTGAATCACGAGTACAACTACGGCGTCTCCACGAATCTGCCATCGGTGGTCCTGGTCGGAGGTGAGTGCTAAATCAATTCTCTTTTCCTCTCTCTCTCTTCTTTCTCTGTGTGTGTGTGTGTGTGCCTCAAAATCTAGATGGCGCTATTAAAGCCGACGCCGGATTCTATGCAATGTGCAACAACAATTGGAACAAAAAACTGGAGCACACACACAAAAAATGTGTGGCAAAAAACAAACAAACGAGATACTGTTGAAAAAGTGTTTGATACGACAAAATCTGAAAATGAAAATTGAAAATCGAATTTGCTCATTTGCCATTGAAATTTTGCGAGTCTGCAATTTGCAGCTATTCCATGCACCTGTACGTGTGCGTGTGTGTGTGTGTGACTTTGCAAGCAGCTATTGTATGCTTTTTGGAAATTTAATTATTAAATCCCGCATACATTCAAAAACAAGTAAGAAGTTTCTAGTCGAGAAATCCCGACTGACTATACGCCTATAGAGCATACTTCCTTAACTTCAATGCTCCATATCTCCGGTGTTTCTCAACCGATTTCAATACAAATTTCACAGATTGTCAATATTTCGTCTAATGTTTCAGACTGCTTCTCAAAGATTTCCAAATTCAAGACTTTGTTGTTATCGATCACATGTGTATATCGGAAACGGGAAGAGTTATCGAAAATTTGAAACAAACTTGTATTGATTAGGGATTAGGCGAGCTTATGTTCCACTTCTGGAGTCTTTAGCTCTTACAGATCTCTGAGATCGGACGGAGATGGCTATATCGACTCGGTTGTTGATACAGATCAACAATATATATACTTTATGGGGTTGGATATGTTTCCTTCTGCCTGTTACATACCTTTGCACAAAACCATTATACCCTTTTTAACCATTTTCAATGGGTTCAGGGTATCAAAAGCTAGCCTGACGAAATATGAACGGCATAGAATAGAACGTTTTCAGTGATTGCAATTCGCATGTGAAACAGGCTAAAATCTCATCTAAACAATTGGAAAAAAACCAATTTGTTTAGAAATCGATATTGCAGCATCAAAATTTGTGCCTCGCAATAAATATTTTACTGTATAGTCAAGTTCCTAATCAGATTTAAAGCCTGAAATTGCGTACAAAGAGATCATATTCTATGGCAAGTTATTTAATTACCTTGCTTTAACTCGTTCAAGTCGAATAGCTCAAATAAACATAAATAAAGTTGATAAAAAAATATAACAAAAGCTGCAACTTTTTTAATTAAACAATATTTAAAGCGTCGCCCATCAAAAACTTTTGTTGAAGCTGTAAACAAAATGTTTTCGCCCTCTCTACACATAAAGCGCAACTTTAATCCGCTTGCCAAATATTGCGCTGCATGTTAATTAATCTTGTTTGTGTTTGTTGTTTGTGTGTGTTGTTGAGTGTGTTTTGTTGTTGACCAACTATTTAGCCCGAGAACTCTAAGCCTAAACCTAAACCTAAACCGAAACCTAAAACCAATTCTAATTTCAATTTCAATTCAAAGGTCTATCGTCTGAGGAGAAGCTGCATGGTGTCAAATATATCACAGAATCGTTTGTTGGCTGCATCAGGAATGTGGTTCTCAGTTCGGGCAAGGCAGCATCTGATCTGTTGCCAATAGCACCGCTGGTTGCCACCAAGCATGAGAATGTCAATGAGGGCTGCTCGGATATGTGCGAATCCAGGCACAATCTGTGCTTTGTTGGCTCCCGTTGTATCAACCATTTTGCTGGCATCTCCTGCGACTGCTTTGGCACATACTATGAGGGCGAACACTGCGACATCTACAGTGAGTATAAGAATGAGTATGTGTGTGTGTGTGTGTGTGTACGTGCAGACAATGTCGGAGTGAGAGGTCGTGCCGGCGCCATTTTGTTTTAATTATAAACTATGTTTGTTTGCTTGCGGTTAACCGCCTGTTCCTGCCTCTGCCTCTGCATCTGCCTCAGACTCTCTGCCTCAGCCCCGGAGGCAGGACGCGCAAAACCAACCAAAGGACTGACCGACCGAACTGCCTGCAGTTTTAAACACGCTAATGACCTGACCATAAATTATGCAAAATAGTGTTTGACTTTTTGACTGCCGGGCAAAATGTGTGCAAAATTAGTTTGTTGAGCTCTAAATATATACTAACTGGCCTTTTGTACCACACACACACACACACACACATAGTACACATCCCCTTAACTCCACTAAATACCGTCTCTCCCATTGCCCCCAACCATTCGCTTGCTGGCTGTCATTCGCCAGTTTGGCAGGCATTTAGTTAATGACATAAAGCCAATTCCATGCCGCCATAATTCCAATTAAGTCACGCGAGCCCATTAAAAATACCAGAGAGCCATTAAAAATTGAGCAGCTCGTTTCCTTTTTTTCTTCGTTCATTTTGAGGGGCATTGCATGAGTTTAGGTTATAACTAGGCGACTTAGCATGATACTCTACTATACTCTACTCTAAAAGCGATTGAGGAACACTTTTGGATATCCGAACAAAAGGGAGGATAAGTCGATTCATCATATAAACAGATCTGTTAGTTACTATGGTTTCTTTTTTGTCTTCATGTTAAATCTGACAAACAGAAAGTGTATGTCCCTAAGGTACTTAGTGTTGGTTGGTATTTTGGTACAAAATTGTGCATGCAAATATTGTACAACAATGCGAGAACAAAACGAACGCGTGGAATTCTTGCAACAACTACAACAACAATATAAACTAATAAAAGCGCGAACTGAAATTGAGGCAATGGACAGCTGCAAATTGCACAATTTGCTGGCAGGGCAAACGGCATGTGGCAGCCATTTTGGGAAATACACTCGCTCTTTCTCCCCCTCTCCCTCTCCAACTGTCTAAATGGCGTCTGTCAAGGACAAATGGCGACGTGTTCCGAGCAGCTTTACAGTTACGCTGCCACTGATCACAATTACACGCAGACAAAACGAACGAGACAGAGAGAGAGAGAGAGAGAGAGCAAAGGTACTACATGGCAAGTTGGAAGCAAATTGCACAGATGTAGTCGAGGTACACGACTCCCGTCAGAAGGCAGGGGAACGCCCAGCGAGAACCGGTTGTCGTTAGTTGCATTTTGTAGTTGTCGACATTTCGGCTGCTGCTGCTGCTGCTGCTGCTGCAACGGAAACAGTGTCAAGCCATTAAAAAGCGCAGTGGGTAGGTATATACTATACTCATATAGGTAGGAGAGAACATAAATGTGCGACATAATCAAACGCAGACTCTTCTTCTGTAATGCAATAACTAGAATGACAACCGAACAACTGACTGTCAGACAGCCTCTGTCTATCTGTCTGTGCAACTGCAGCAACAATAGCAGGCGACAATTCCTGTCTGAGTTCTCTTTCCCGCTCAAAGTGTCAACGGAATGCGAACAGCGTGAAAATCATTAGCCCAGCCATGAAATTCTCACTGCAAGAGACTGCCAGATTTTTTGGCATAGTCCAGAATGCAATCCCAAACTCCCTCAACAGCACCATCATGTGCTGTCAAACGTGGTTTGCCCAACGCTCTGTTCAACTCAACTATGGTTCAGCTGTCAGCTGTCGGCTCGCAGTCAACGGAACAGCAGATACAGAGTAGCCCAAAAGTGAAGAACAGCAAGAACTGTTTTTAAGCTTAGCGTATGTGGAAATTAAGGAATTTACTAAAATTTATTATAAATTATGATGCGAACATCATCGCATTTAATTCCTTTTACTGCAGGTTTAAGGAAATCCTGCTAATGCACTCTAAGAAAACATTTGATTGATATGACAACTCTGTTTAGAATTGAATTAAACGTACTCAAAATAAGTAGTTAGCTCTAGTTCAAATTAAAGTTGGCCAAGGAATATATATATATGTGCATTTTACAATTACTTTTACGGTTATTATTGTTGTTGATTTTTCATTCTCTAAACAAAAGATGATGCTTAGTGGAAATTATCGCGGCTCAACCCAAGTAGAGAGAAGAACTCAAAGGGTTGCCGACAAATTGGCCAAAGAGCTGATGCGACATGAGAGCTATTTGCGAAGGCGTCTTCACGACACTCGTCTGCCCAGCTTTAGAGAATTTAAGGAGCTGGTTCATTTCGTTCACGGTTTTCATGGCAAGGCTTTGGCGATTATCAATAATGCGAATGCTTATAAGAGCTTCCTACGTCTTTATCAAAAACGAATAGAGCAAAATAATTTGAAGCGGGTCAAGCCCAGGATAAGTACGCAACTATCGAATTCAATTCACACATCGAAGCTCGAATTTAAGAACAGACTGCGGGATGTTCAGCATAAGCGAGGCCTTCTACATAATAACTTAACTTTGCTGGGTCGCATGAATGAGCTTCAACGGGTGCAAGGAAAGGTAGACAGTTTTAATACCAGCGTTAGATTACCTGTACCGAATGTTAAAAAGATTAAAGCGGCTGCAGCCACGCTTAGTCGTCAAAACATTGAACTGGGTTGCCGCCTGTTGAGGGTACAATCTAAAGTGGATTGTCACAATGCCTTGTGTCCTGTACACGTTACAGTTCATAGTGTTGGCGCGGATCTAGTACGTAAATATAGCTCCTTTATGCCGCTAATTGCACCTCCGAAACATGCACCCAGTCCTAGGGCACTGCTACGTCCAATCATCTACTTTGATCTGGCACTGCGTCGGGATCAACCGTTTGGTCGCATATCCATTCAACTCTACACCGAAGTGAGTCCAGAGGTTGTGCTCGAATTTGTGCGCCTGGCAAACAGCAATGATGTCAAGGCGCACAGATTTCGGCGCATCTTTCCGGATCTCTGGATGGAGGGTGAATTGTTTCCGCAGTCCCGTGATGCCCTCGAGAATCATTACAGTGATACATCCCCGCTGGATGCGAGTCAGTCAAAGGGTTTACTCTCATATTCCTGGAGCCATCGTAAACATTTCCCTCAGGGCCTCCTGCTCTATACCATTAGCTTCAAGACACTGGCGGTGGTGCCGCTACAAAGGGTTATTTTCGGTCGGGTACTGGGTGGTGTTCGTCTGCTCGAGGTTTGTCGCGAATACGGCACCCGGAATGGCACGATCCGGAAGAGCATAAATGTTATCAAGTGCGGCTTGCTTTAGATCTCAGTGGAGCAGCAGCAACAGTGGGAGCACCAGCAACTGCGGTGTCGCATCCTCAGAGGCCTAAGAGTGTACATAGAGATTGCAAAATCTGTAGCATACTTTTCTGCGTCACTGCGCACACATTTCCGCTAAATTCCCAGCATAAAAATTATTAAGTATGCCTGCATTGCGTTATCGATGGGGCGTGCCCGCCGCCTACGCCTACACCTCTCTCACGTGTGTGTGTGTGTGCACGAATATGTGTGTCAGATAAGCGGGCAGCACATTTCGCTGTCAGTGCGTCCCCAAACGTGCAAAGCGACAAAAAACGAGTAGAAGTTTTATAGAAAAAGACAATTTTGGACGAAAAGATACCCTTTCGATAGTTTTGAAACATACCAACCTATAACTATCAATGTAAAACAATATAATAAATAATCAAAAAAATGAATTAGTTTTTACTGATGTATGGTCGAAAATGCGTATTTATGCTTCTCTCTTTGTGCAGAAGCCTGTCATACCCTCTAAAATTCATTAATGTTTGCAGGATATCAAAAAGCGCTTCACGATTTGCACTTTCGCACTCTGTTCTGAGAGTGGCGTGCTGTGGGTGGGGGAATGTGAGGTGTGTGGCGCTCGCATAAACGCCTAGAGGCCGCCACAGTCATGGTCCAAACAATATAATCTATTTCTGTGCCGCCTCTCAACGTTTTTTGTGTGCCATGCAGATAATGCAGCGAGCACAGAGCAACTGGATGCCTGACTGGTTAGCTGGCTAGCGAGGACAACGTTGAATACGCAGAGCCGCCGCGCAGCACTGAGCAAGCGACCAAACAATAGCAAAAAAATACGTATACGTATGGCTGGAAAAGTTGTTTAAATTTGCTTGGGTTTTTGCGGTAAGCTGTGAACGTGGCAACCAAACTGCAAATATGCCAACAGCTGAATTAAGTGACAAAGTGGTAAAGTTTAAAAGGGGTTTTATTCGGTTCAAAACAATTTAGCGTGCACATATGTTTTGAGATTTGGTTGGAGAAAGCCAATTTAATGGTCAAAAGTTATTGGAGATTAAAAATCCATCGAAAGTTCTATTGAATATTCAACTCCCTCTCTCTCTCTCTCTCTCTCTTTCCCAGCTGCCACAATTATCACACTGCGCGGAGCCAGTTATGTTTCGTATAGAATCTACGATTGGAAGGATCGAGTGCACTCTTCGACCATACGCATCAGCTTAATGTTCCGCACCAACTTTGATGACTCGGCATTGTTCTATGCCAGCGGTGAGTCGCTGAAGCATCAGTACATTGCTGCTGCCATCAGGAATCAATCAGTCTACGTAGAAATGGACTTTGGCGATAATGTCATGTCCGCAACCCTAACCGATGACCTCACACGCGGCTATTGGCACAATCTTACCATATTGCACGAACAACGCACTGTGAGAATCATACTCGATCATCAGCAGAAGATCTTGGAGTTGCCTGCAACAATAAGTGGCAATTTACTATTCGATCCAGAGATCTACTTTGGCGGTGGGCCAGAGTTGAACAAGAAGAAGGGTCTCGCCTCGCACAACAATTTTGTGGGCAGCTTGAAGTATGTCTACTACAATGACATATCCATACTGTACGAACTGCAGCGTGGCAACCCAAAAGTGCACTATCATGGTGAGTTTACAAGAACAGTCAAGATAGGGAAAGGATGTGACAGCTTTTGAGTGCGATATTCAAAAAAGCTGACTGATGAACTCTGATTTGTCAACAACATTAGCGTTAGCATACTCTTCCGGAAAGTATTTTATAGCTCTATCCTATTGGAAGTATTGGTATACCATAGTTGATTTATACTGCAAGGGTATACTGCATTCGGCTTGCCAATGGAATTTTGGTAGAGTTAACACTTCCATAACATTTCTCTCTTCATTTGCTCTCTCCACGCTGTCGTTGCAGGTGTCCTGGAGGCTGAGTTCTTTGAGAACGAAGTGAATGTCATACCCATCACCTATCCCTTTGCGACATCACACATTTGGTGGCCCATAAATCACGCCCAAGAATTTAATATTAAATTCGATTTCCGCAGCAGTCGACCCGGTGCAGTGTTGGCCTACAGTGACGTCACGACCACAGCCGGAAACGGCTTCTGGGAGGTAAGTGTGCGTTGAAGCATTCAAGCATATATTCGCCAGCTTAAACACACACACAAATAGGTGTTCGCAGTGTGTGTGTGAGTGTTGTTTGTGGGACTGAACGCAGCAGGGATGAAGTGGTACGTTGACGTCGACAGCGACAGCAATGTGCAGCGTGTGCTTAAGACGACTTAGCAAACGATGTTTTGGGGCCAAGCGGAATGCAAATCAAATGTACATATATGCGCATGTGTATGGGCATTGGGAATGCAGTTATGAGTGTGTGTGTGTGAGCGTGTGCGAGGGAGCGTGTGAACGAGCTAAGCAAGCGAAAATGCAGCAGGGACATTCCACAGAATGGTTTCTCCTCACAAAATAAAAGGACATATGCATACGACAAAAATCCTTAGTTTAACTTCCAAGATAAAATATATATAAATGTAAATAATTTACTCACGTTTTATTCTTGGATTTTCATATTATCCACATTTAATCCACTAGAATCTGAAAAGTAATTAAAGTTATTTGTTAGATTTGTGTATTTTTGGCATCATTTTTAAAGCTAACTTAAACAGCTTTAAAAATGAAGTTCAGCCTGCCATCATTCCAAGCATTTTGCAGCTCTAATTGATTGTCAGAATGCACAGCTTAGCAAGTTTAACTCTTTCCTCTCTGTCTGTATCTGTATCTCTGTTTTATCCGCTTGTCTGTATTTTATTTTTGTTATCTGGTGCAGTTTCCCGAATAGATTTATGACACTGGTGCAACAATTTAGAAACAAAAGTATGATGCATTTATTATGATTGCGCAATTTAAATTGCGCAAAGCCAATGAATATAAATATTGCATATAAAAGTGCGTTGTTACGGGCCACAAAAAGCAGCCCTCAACAGCTCAACGGGAGACCCCTTTTGACCCTCCTTAACAGGACACAACAGGACAGTAATATCAGAGCTACTTGTCACGCACATACACAAATATATACTGACACTTGATTATGCAACTTGTGCATGTGTGTGTATGTGTGTGTTTGTTTGTATAAATGTCAGTGGCATTTATCTATCTTTAAACAAACAAACATCCTGGCCTCGAACGTTTATTTGGTTACTTGACATTTAGGGAAATTCACTAAGGGCAAAAACACACACGCACACACACATACACACATACATGTGTTGTTGCATGCAATGTGTGCAATATTTATTTGCATTTTATTGTTGACTTTCTTGCTTTTGATTGCAAAAGCTGCCTTCAGCATACCCTTCCTCCCAGCCCTGCAACTCCTTTACCTTCACAAAAACAAACTCAAATGTCAATAGACATAGGGAAAGAGGGGTTGAGAGAGAAGGGGTAAACAAATTGTTGGCCATCTCGTAAAATGTTGTAATAGCAATGAATATTTATGTTTCGAAAGCCGTTTAATTTTCCATTTGGCTTTCTGGCTTATTGCAATTGCTGGCCGATTTATAGTCTGTCCCCACAAAATTAATACGAAATTGATTGCCACACACACACACATACGTGCAACGTGCAACGTGCCGCAGAAAAATTTTAATCATATACTATAATATTTCGTCAGAAATGGCAATTTGACAAATGTGCTGATAAACACATAAAATAATACTCAAATACTCATTTGCCCAAAATTATACCATTTAAATCATTGATATTTATTTTCACATCCTTTTCGCACAACCTGACGCCCCCCGCGCTGTCTCTCTATCTTTCTGGTTGCATGCATATTTAAAGAACGCATCAGTTATCTGACTATGCCTTTTGGCTGTGCACTTTGTTTGATTATTTATTTATTTACTGTTTGTCGATCTGGCCACAAAATTACCACCTGCGATTTGCAGAGCGTTTAGCAAGCTCATAAATATTCCCATAGGCAACCAAACCAACGCGAAAAACATATAAAATGACAGCTCATGTAATTGACAATGAGGGCGGATATACAACAAAAAAAAAGAATAGGAAACTATTTCGCATAGAGCCCGCACATAAAATTCGCGTATCACAAATCGAAAATCGAATTTATTGACAGTCGTGCGCCAAAAAAAAAAAAAAAACAAACAACAAGCATTTGAAATATTGTCAGAATGTGTGTAATAGTGCGACTGTGTGTGTGAGTGTGTACTTTTCGCTGTAAAATATAACACGCTGCCAGAAGTCTAATGAAATATGCAATAACATTTAAGTGTTTGGCATTTGGAATACATTCGACAGCCAGTCGCTATTCGACACTGTCGCAAAATCGAAATTTACAATGAACCACCAAAATAAAAATGAAAACCAAATAAATTCAGTACAAATATATATGGAGCAGACACGCATATGTATTGATGCTCCAACTAGTTTAAACTGATAAACATTTAAATGGAAAATCCTTAGCAAAACTATGACAGACTTATAAATGGAGCTAAAGCTCTTTAAGCTCGTACTTAAGCACACACAAACATAAATTGTACACAATTATGCAGCTCACATGAGTACAAAAAGAGGGAAAGGGATCGTATTATATCGAATTGGGAATCGGGCGTGTCATAAATGCCACACCCAACACCCTCGACAAATATTCGATTTTGTTTGGCTGGCTAACAAATTTAAGAGGCGCGCATTCGGGGTTGATGCATACGCGGCGTATGCTCGATATGATTTAAGCGTTCGCTAATACACAAAGGCATTTCAAAATTGAAATATACGCACGAGTGTGTGTGGGTATGTGTGTGTGTGTGTGTGAATTGTGAATTTTGTGGGCGTTTGACAATTTTGATTTATTTTTCCACACGCACGCAGTTTGAACTTCTAAATGCTAACAGAGTTTCGTATTTTTGCTGTCTATTTTACATGCGCTGCGTTTGCGATTGCGATGACAAAACTAATATTTGGCAACACGTTAATGCTGGCTCCATCTGTGCACGTGCAACGTGCAACATCCGTTGACGACGACAACGACAACGACAACGACAACGCCACCGACAACTTCAAACCTCAAATCGAACTGTCGATAACACACACGCACACTCACACACAACTTGCACACCGGAAATGTGAAACTAACGGAAATTACAAAATGGCTGGCGCCTGTTCATTCGCATGCCGCAGATACGATTGAGCTCAGACAAGCTAAGCTTTGATCTGGTTACATTTGACAATGTAACCCACTCAACAACAATCAAAATCAATCGAGCAACCAGCTGGCACAGCCTCGAACTCGACTATAAGCAGGGCGAGATACGCTTTACGGTCGACTATCGCCACACTCTTAGCCAAATGTACGGTCTAACGTTTAACATTGGCGACAAGCTGATCATTGGCAGCAGCTTGAAGTCAGCGGCAATGGGCTTAGTTGGCTGCATACGCGACATTGAGATCAATGGACATTTGATTGAGCCCAGGGACGTGGTGAAAACGGAGCGTGTCGTCGGCGAAGTGGCACTGGATAACTGCAACTACATTGATCCCTGCAAGCGACCCAATACCTGTGAGCATGGCGGCAAGTGTTTTGTGAAGGATGATCGCGTCACCTGCGACTGCAAGCACACCGGTTATATTGGCAAGAACTGTCACTTTACCAAGTATCGCAAGACTTGCGAGGAACTGGCACTGCTTGGCTTCACCAAATCCGATGTCTATCTCATTGACATCGATGGCAACGGCGTCTTTCCACCCGCACATGTTAAATGCGACTTTCAGAGTCTCGAGAATGCCACGAAGACCATTGTGGAGCACAATCTGCCCAGTCAGGTGGATGTGCGGTCGGCCCGAGAGTCGGACTTTAGTTTCAACATACGCTACAGAGAATTCTCGCCTCACATGTTGCAGGAGCTGATCTCGCACTCGCTCTACTGCACACAGTACATCAAATACGATTGCTATCGGGCACAGTTGGAATTGCATTCGTCCACTTGGTTCACATCGTCGGCTAAGAATGTCACTGTCGACTTTCTGGGCAATGTCAAGAGGTAAGCGAACAACAACAACAACAATAGTAACTACAAACAGCCAAATGTCATTTCGATGGGGGCATTTTGTGATTTACGTACGGCCGCCGCGTGCCATCGAAATGTGCGAACCGTGGGACAAAGTGGCTTGCATAGCGATAGAAGATAATGTTTTATATATTGGATTAACAATCTTGCCACTGTTTGTGCCAGCATTCGACACATGTCCGACAGTTCCTATGCTGGGGTCTGTGTGGGAATGCGCTTCCTCCGTTTCATGCATCTGCTATCCGCTTCGGTCCACCGCATGCCACACAATTAATGTTGCAGTCTATTTGCTTAACTTGTTGGTCTGGCCAACTGTGCATTGTATGTGTGTGTGTGTGTGTTCTGGTCCACTGAATGTTGAGCTGCCTCTCTCTCTCTCTCTCTCTCATTGTCTCTCTCCCACTTTGCGTACGTGCGGTTATCCAACAGTATAAATCCTTCAATTCAAATTGCTGGCAGTTCAGAGCATAGTTGCATAGCTGAAAGTTGGGCCTACTGCAAACAGTTAACCCAAACTAAGCCAAAACCTCAGACTATCCACCCCCCGTTATTGTGTCTGGCATTTGAAATGTTAACGAAACTTAAATTAATTGCTCGAGCATGCATAATATAGGCGCCTGGGCGTATACTTAATGCTAACTGACATATTTATTCACACGGGAAGGCAGCCAGCCCAGCGATCTGTGTGTCTGTGTGTGGCACACACACACACACTTTCATAATGCTTCGATTTGCGTACATTTGTGTCAGCTGCAACAACAACTGATACAACTGCAACCAGGGGACTCAAGCATCAACTTCTAAGCCACGTCTACAATTGTCAACTTTATACCATTGCCTATTACATTTACGTGTGTGAGTGAGTGTGTTTTTGTGTGTGTGTGTGTCAGCTGCATCATTTGTCATGCTGCTCGGCCTGGTTGGTCAACAATCGAGTGTCTGGCCAGCCTGCTGTTAGTTGAGCTCTTAAAATTTGATTTTTCATATGTGTGCACGCACACACACAAAGAGCAAAACTGTTGCCTTCTGCTTCTTAGCCCCTCCGCCGGAATATCCGGCTAAGTTATATGTGTGCGGCATTTGTTTCTATTCATTGGAGCATAACATTTTATGACGCTGGAAACCCAAGCGAATGCCGCACAAGCTACACAAGGGAAACGATGCCGAACTGAAGGTACTCTAACCAAGAAATTTTAAATATTTGTGGTCGGTTATTATTTAAGTAATACTTAAAAGTTTCCAACAGCTTGGGTGTCAACTGCTTCACAAAATGTGTATTGAAATCGAATCCTTAAAACTTCTCAAGCTTCTCAACTGCTTAGTGGCTTCAACCTTATCAGTTTCATCTGAATCAACACACTCTTTATGCCCAATTTGGAAGTAACAAAACAAAAAGGGCTTCCGGAAAAAAAAGAAATAAATTTATGGCAAATACCAAAGTAAAACATATATAAAGCAAAATACAATATTGCAAAAGTGCAAAAACAAGAGCAAAGCATAAACACACACACGCACACACACACGCACACCGTCACAGACATATATAGATATGGGCATAAAAGGCTGAGTTGTATTTATGTCGGGCAAATATGTTTCCGGCTCAGCGCTAATAAGGTTTATGACTCAGTCCCGCTCATGTGTATCCCTCTACCACTCCATGTGTGTGTGTGTGTGCATGCGTGTTTGTGTTGCCACCATATTGTCGAACAACTCTTTTTCAACTTTTGCTTGGTAATTTTTCTTATGGCTGCCTTTTTAAAATGAATGGCTTTGTGCACAAATTTAGTCTTTACGCCTAATTTCTTTGCCGTTTGCAAGAAAAACAAAAAACGAAGCTCAGACTCAAAGATGAAAGAGTGTTAAAGAGTGGCCAAAGGGGGCATGGGGTGTCGTCCCGAAGGACTTTGACAATACATCATGCGCAACAAAGTAGGCAACAGCTGCTGGCAGCAATTTAAACTTGCCTTTTTTTTTTTGTTATTTCCGTTATTTTTGCTATTGTTGTTGGTGTTCGGTTTGCGTCACTAATTTCCGCTTTCACTAAATCAATTCGAGAGTGAGCCTAAACAGTATTCGGGCTCCTCTTTGTGTTTGTGTTTGTTTGTTTTTGGAACGAATGGCGTTCTGCTTGGCTAAGGAATATCAAAATTCGTTTTGGAACAATTCGAAGCCAAAATTCGCTTATGCGTGTGTGCGAGCGTGTCTGTGTTCATAAAGTCCAATCAAAGTCTGAAAAAAAAAACGAAACGAAACGAAACGAAAGCAAACAAATACTAATTCCTTTCTTCCTCTTTTTTTTGGCTCTACGTGTATGTTGCGGGCAGAGGCAACCCATTGAGCCATCCATCATTGGATTGTAGTTTGGTCTTTACTCATTCAAAATTTGACAGCATCGTTTGTTTGTTTGTTGTGGTTGTTGTTGTTGGTGGTGTGGTCTACTCAACTCTCTCTATGCACTGGCTTTGGCTTCTGTTCGGAGCTCTATTCGCACTCTTGCCGCTTTTCTATGCTTGCAACACTAAAGCGGAAACGGATGTGGCGCATGCAATGCAAAACCGCATACGCACATGACAAAAAAAAACACACACACACAAGCCATAAAGAGACGAGAGTAGCGAGTTTTGTGCTTGCTTTCAGCAATACTCTATACATCCTTTTGACAAAGGACAAGAGACATAATTCGGGTTTGTACCCAACAAAGTTCCAAAAAAAAAGTAATTATCAACTTTCAATTAAATCAAAAATTTCTGTCGTGTTATAAATTCAGCCCAAAATCGAATTCACCCGCTTTTAAAGCCACACTCAATGGCACTAATGTCGACAATAAATCGCAGAAAGAAATATTCCAAGCCACTCTAAAACCCACAAGCCTTCTCCTCTTTTCCCCTTCCTCGGCAGCAGCATTCATTTAAAGTGGACTGGTCAAATTGCCGTCAGCTCTGTCGACAGAGTCGCCTCAAAATAGATGCAAATGTATGCGAATTGTGGCTATTTTTTGTGTCTTATACCTTCAACCTTTTTTGTCTCTCCCACTCTTTTTGTCGTTCTGTCTACTGCGTCATGGCGATCTGGTTGCACAGAGGCGCTTGTCCGTGTTCCGTTAACAAGACGTGCGTGGACCCGAATCAATCATGCAACTGCGACGTGAAGGAGAACAAATGGAATTCGGACGAGGGCTACTATCAGGAACCGCACAGTTTGGGCATCACCAACATGTACTTCCTGCAGCAGAAGGACCTCGACGACGAAGCCCAGGGACGCATTACACTCGGCCCCCTTGAATGTGTGGAGACAAGTAAGTTTCACCGCAACACAAACACAACAACAACAATTCATTAACTATAAAACTATCTTACGGTTGGGTTTCTTTGTTTTGCAGATACACAAAAGTATGTGGTCACCTTTACGACATCGCAGTCGTATATCGAGGTGCCAGGCTGGCGTAAGGGTGACATTGCCTTCTCCTTCCGCACAACCGGCGAGAAGGCCATCCTGCTCTTCCAGCCACCAATACGAGCACACTATCCCTCGTTTATGGTGGCCTTAACGGGCGACTATCAGCTGACGTTTAATTTCACGTTGAGCACTGGAACAACGAGGGAACTAGTGATTAACTCGCATCGCAGGTGACTGATGAAGTCCAACGTTCTTATACGCAGGCATAACAATGATTCATCTATCGTTATTTTTAATTGTTTTGCAGGTTGAATGGCGGCGAGTGGCATAAAATATGGATTGATTATAACCAATACCATGTGCGGTTCATGATAAACACCGATTACCAGATGCTCGACCTTCTGCCCGAGGAGGAGTTTGGCCCGTTCGAGGGCAGCATGTATATCGGTGGCGCCACATTGTAAGTAATATTCTTTGATGTAGAAAACTCACACTTGAAATGCGGACATAATTCTGCATTCCTGCAAGAGTTTTAATGGCTGCTTGCAACGCAGCAGTAGCAGTGGCAGTGGCAGTGGCAGCTGTAATAATAACCATATTGCAAAAAAAAACTCTCTCTGGGCTTGCTTTAATGGTCACCAGTTTGTGCTTGCCATTGGCCATTGGCTACATTGCGGCGGTCTGTGCAATTTATTGCCGCAATTACGTTTTAATTATAAAACACGCGCGACTAACTGGCAACCCAGTCAACGATAAACAAGAAGCACTCAAAGGCGGTCAAAATGTGGCCCAAGGGCAGCTCATTTCATGCTGATTAGTGTAACACTCCCTAAGACTCCTGCATGGGCATGGCCAGTGATTACCTTTGCCAAACTCTACTAAGACACGAATTGAAGTTTAACACTTGGTTGTTGCATATCTGAACAGTAAGAGTTCCTATTCAAATCAATTTTCAACATAATAAACCAGTTGAAATACTTTTTACTTTGTTTGCCATACATTAAGGCACTTTTTACTTGATCAAGTCGGAGCTTAAAGAGTTTGGCTCTCTTCAGATGAATTTCCAAACCTATTTCAATCTTAACATAGAACTGACCAACTCTAACATTTTTACTTAAGCAAAGTCCTCATTCATTTCAAATATCTACTTAATAATGTTATTTGGCTGTATACGCTGTAATACTGATTTCTATGATAACTTTATAGGCCTATCCGTTTATCATTTTTGACCAATGAGCTAACAAAACTGACCTCGTTGAATATATATCTGAAATTGAGTTTGAATTCAGTACATAACTATTCAATCATTAATTATGCAACTTTAATATACAGATATATTTAATCCTATTATCATTGCTGATGTTGCTCTCACACACACACACACACATTTACACCACATAGACGCTGTTTTATTCGCCAACGAACTCGTATCAAAAGAATTGCCATAATTAAATTAACTTCCCGCAGCAAATTCATTTCAAAGTCATTACCAATAATCAAGGCAGGGCATGCCAACAGCCAGCGAGAGGGGGCGGAGGGCCCACAATTTCTGCACACTCGCTTTTTACCGCATTTTTTTTTGTGAGACGCGCAACGCCAGTTGAGTTTTTCCCCCTTTGGCAGTTGGCGCACTTAAAACGCGCTTATGCCTGATTGGCATAATTTATAAAGTTTTTATTCCGTACACACACACACATACGAACATACAACGACAAGCAGATGTGCACACTCATAGATAGAAGGATATTGCAGAGTCTGGGCGCACTTAACAAGTGTGTGTGTGTGTATCTGTCTATGGCTGTGTCTGTGTGAGTGTATGTGTTTGTTTAATTATTAAAAATGTGCAAAATCAAATTGAAAAAGTAAAAAAAAAAATAAATCATATATGCGAAATGTGTTCACATTTGCACTTAACCTCAAGGCCCGCCAGACCCACCGCACCGAACCACCGCATCGCACCACCCGTGAATCATTCATAAAATTTCGATGAGCGGTAAACACACAGAGTAATTAACGGTAAAGTGCTGCGCTTTATATAGCCAAACCAAACCCCACTGAGCCAAGCCTGCTTTCAGTTGGCCAATTATGAAGTTCAATTTATTTATCAAAAAAAAAAAAAAGTATAAATAAAAAGAATAAGAGCAACAGTACATAAAAGAAGTGCACAGAAAAATTACACGCCCATCTATATATAATATGAATATACCCTGCAAAATCATTTTAAAAAAATATTGCTATATAGTAAACAAGAGAATGTGTTGAACTGTGCACAGAATTCAAGTTAATGGCTTTAAGCTTTAACTTCAAATGAGCTGAATTAGGTTCTGAACTTAAGAAGTTTATAAAAATCATTTCTAGATATTTAAAATACAGTTTTCATAAAGTATTTATGAACAAAATAACGTCAGCGCTTAAAAATGCCTGAACTACTCTCACAGCTATGAATATGAATGGATATGTGAAGGAGTACCTTAATTAATCGCATGATTTCACGCTTTTTAAGTGCAGGGTATAAAAACATGATAGCACTCGGCGCTTACAAGGCCACGACGACATCAAGGATGCTGCGAGCAGTGTGTGCTACTCAGGGTGCAGTGTAGCGAGTGCAGTGTAAGCCATTAAGCGGAATCAGGGCCGGCTCATAAATAAATGAGTTAATCAACATATTGACGCAGACACGGCGAGACGAGGCGAGGCGAGACGAGGCGAGACGAGGCGAGACTTTACCTTAACGTTGTGGGACACATTTAAGCAGAGAAATGACCAAACTGATGGCTTTTCAATTAATCCCGCGAGGCAGTATAATGTACAACAATTTGCGGGTTAAGTTTCCGTGTAACGATCTTAAACAAACACACACAGATATATGTGCCTTGAGTGCAACAATTAATTAAACGGCATTATTTGTTCTGGATTCGGTTTGTTAGTACAGCAGTAATGAGAGAGAGAGTGAGAGAGAGAGCGGGGAAGAAGCAGCCATGCTTTTAAATTGGCAGCAGTTGCTAATGATGGTTGTTATGTGTCATGTTGTTTAGAAACACAACCAGCAGCAGCAGCGGCGAGGACATGAGGTCCTGTTGATCATTTGCATGGTCATCGATTACCCGGCGGACACAGCACATGGCCAAAAAAACACACACACAAACAGACAGACAGCTGGCGTGCCAAATATGCGAATTATTTGACCGCCTCCGCCGCCCAGGAAACAGGACAGCGCAGCACCAGCGGTTGCAGTGGTTGCTTGCCATTGGGGAAACTGTGTCACTGTCGTGTGCGTGTGCGTGTGCCTGTTTGTGTGTGTAAGTGTGGCCATGAATGAATGAAAAGTGCTTAATTGCTTGTGACGGTGTTAAATAAATTCTTAATTGCTTCGCACTTTGCGCGTCGCGTTTGCAACGTTAATAGGATTTCCGCCCAGCACATTGCTGGGGTGCATCCAGCTGGTGCTGGTGCTGCTGCTGAATGCTACAGCCTCGTGAAATGTACTCTTTGCTCTCTGCCGACATCTGTCTCCTGTCTATATATATATGGGCTGTCAAACTTATTTCATTTTATTGCCGTTAATTTCGTTCACACACACCCACAACTCTTTATTTTGTATTTCGGCGGCCAGCCAGCGTGCAAATCCTTTTAGCCAAAAGTGTCAGCCAGTGTGGCAGGAGCCACTCACACACACACACACACACACACACACACACACATAGAACCATCACATTTGCAAGGCAAAACGCTAAATTTCATTTTACAACGAGCTCTCCACACGTTCCGCACGTTGCACGGGGTGTATGCGCAATATACGTTGGCCTGTCGCTGACGTTGACGCGTTTCACGTTCGCTTGGTTGAAAAGTGAAAAACACACACACAGACCCAAAAAAAAAAGAATTTACATGTGCCACATGCAGCATACACGTTGCAACAACTAATGACTTAATAGCTGCACAGCTTAAGAGCTGCAGATTGCAATTAAGTTAAAGTACAACAATGCAGTTCGAGGACTCATTTCACTCACCCTATCTCGCCTACTCACTTTCGCACTGTGTGACTATTGCCTGCTGGCCAATTCGTTTGGCATTATTCAATAAGTTTCGCGCTTAAGAAACAATTACGTAACTTAGCAAACAATTACAAACCAAAGCGACGACAAAGTGAAAAGAAATTACAACGAAAAAAAAAACAAGCAACAGCTAACGAAAGAAAAGAAAAAAAAAACAAGAAAGAAAGCAATGTTAGGGTAAAGCCGAATACAACATACCCTAACAGACCAATGTGACATTGATTTTAAAAAGTTTCCACTTCACGACAATGTTAAAATGCTCTCGCCAAGGGTATATTTAGCCAAGAGTTGGCGAAGTTGAGAATTTCTTTTATTTAAAACCAGAATTTTAATTTTACTTAGAGCTGTTTCGCTCAGACAACACTCAGCGAATGCGGCGAGCGACTTGTAATGAAATTTACATAATTTAGAAAGACATTTTTGAGCAACTTTCGTTGCTGCTCTTCAACTTGTATCTGGACGAAAGGGGAGAGGAGAAGTCGCTGCACGCGTATAAACAAGACATTTCCGCCACTTTAATTTTGAAAAGCTTACACTTGAGATTTTATTGGCCAATTCATTGTTGGCTACACACCACGACCAAACTAGAAGCAGGAAGGGAGGAAAGAAGAATTTTGAAGGGTTTGGATACTGTGCACAAAAGTTAAAAGCGAACGAAACTTGCAAATTGCGGGAATACAGCTAGCAAGGAAGCAAGAAAGAAAAAGCATTCTTGGAAATGGGGACAAAAAAGAAGGGTCAGCATAGACAATGTGGTTATACCCTAAAAATAAATAACAATGAAAGTAAAAAGAATTTATTTCTGGCACTTTAAAGGATTTTATGGAGTAATCTAAGTTAAGGAGAAGTTAAAATGCCCTTACCCTATAAATAGTCATACTCAATCTATAAGTCACAAGGGTCCGCCCTAAGTAAGGGTATTTGCCTCATACAACGAAAAAGGGGATAGTTGACGAAAACTTTAGCCACTGTTTGGCCGATTGAAGTCGGATTCAGTTTGGCTTCAGTTCCCTGTCGTCTGCTTTCTCGATTTTTCAGGGAGGCCAACTTGTAAAGCCCAAAGGCGTCACGACCAAGTCAACATTGCGATTTGTGGGCTCTGGGATTCGTCGGGTTCGCAAAATATTTGCATAAAGTCAGCGCCAATGCTTATGTCGATATTTTTGTTTGCAGCCAGATGCTAGTCAGCTTATTGAATAGTCATGACAAGCGGCCATTATATAAAAATAATCCCTAACTCCCGCTCCCTTTCAACAGTGACCTGCTGAAGAAGCTGTCTGTTAAGGCGGGTCTTATTGGCTGCTTCCGTGGCTTGGTGGTCAATGGCGAGATACTCGACATTTACAGCTACATGTCTGTGCATCTGTCGGAGATTATCAAGGATTGTAAGCCCTCGTGTGTGCCCTCGCCCTGTCGCAACGGCGCTCAATGCAAGGAGCTGTGGAGCAGTTTCAAGTGCGTCTGCAACAATCCCTGGGCACACATTGGCGAGTTTTGCGAGACGAGTGAGTAGAAACGGAAACTCAAGCGAAAAAGCTTCAGCTAATTGAGTTTCCCCTTCTGTAGACATCAATGAAAAGGCGCTGACATTCATCAACCGAGAGTCCTTTTTGATGAGGAACTATCTGAGCGTAACATCGACGCCAGCTATTCTCCTGCATGGAATCGAGGATGAACGTGAGATGCTTAAAGGCATTCTCAGCCAGAATCTGTTGATCAATCTGCGTACCTACGATACAAATGCCTTGGTTCTTTATGCAAACGATCATTACAACAACTTCATACATCTGTACATCAGTCAGGCCCGGGAGATTGTCTTCCTCTACAATTATGGTGATGAGATTGTGAATCTCACGCTGCTGGATGAGACCCTGATGGTCAACCTGAAGAGCATTCAGGTGGCCATTGTGCGCGGTGAGCAGGAGACTCGCATGCATGTGAACCATCGTAGTGTGAGCATAGATCGTGGCACCCTCCTCCTAGATGAGTACGCCAACAAGCCATGGAGCAATCCCGAGAAAGGTAAGTTAAACAAACATTTGTGTACTATTGAGTTTATTTAAAACAAATTGCCACATTGTCCTGTTACATTTAAATACTTGTGCCTCCCGAACTGAACTGAGCCCTATAACTGGCTCAGCTCCCAATTTACTTTCGTCACTTCCAGCGACTGCTGAGCTTTGAGGATTTGTTATGCGAGGAGCTGCTGTTGTTCTGTGCCTCATCCTGTGCTGCGAGCTCCTCGTCGATCAGCAGCTCAAAGTTTCCCAAAGCATCTGCGCTGGGTATTTTGTTCCAGCGTACATCCGGTACTCCATCGGGAGGTAGCACTACCGACAGAATGTTGTCAATTAACTTGTACTTGAGAATACGGTCGTTCACCGTCGTAGAGGTTAATGAGGGTGAGGCATTCACTTCCACTAGCCAGGGCTTCAGAGCATTATCAATGATTATATCATAGCCATAGCATTCAAAGCAATGTCTATCGCTGGCCATTACGGGTGCCACAGCACGCAAGGAGTGCACGATAAGCCAGGATATAGCTCCGAAGAGACGATCCGTGACCTCCTTGCCACGTGTGCCTTCCAAATATAGAGCTAGATTCTGCACCGACCACTTTCCTCCATGCAGAGTATTATACTCTCCTCCATGCTTCTGCACGCTGACATTGGTCAGATGGACATACATGTTATCCAGCTCGGTGACACTCGTATCATATTTCACTGTACAGAAACGACAGAATCCTTGCTTGAAGAGATACGCCTTGAGGGGACGAAAAGAGGCCACTAGTACATACAATCTCAAATCGAACTTCTTGCCTCCGATAAGAAGGGGATTATCTATATAACGGGAGATGACATACGATTCCTTGGCTATTTGTGGATGGAATGGACCCTTCGCCTCACGTGACCACTTCTTGAGTTTCGATAGCTTATTGATGAGAAAGATGCCAGCACCTTGCGACTTGCCACAAGGCTTCATAATCCATGTGCTCAGCGGAAACTTTCGATACTCCTCCACAAACATATTATAATCCGCTGGAAGGACAAATGTTGTAGGCACAAAATCCAAATAGAGATAACGCGTGCCGCTAGAGTTGTTCGATTCCGTTTTCTCTGCAAGGGGATTTCCATCCCTTTCGAGATCTTTGCGATAACGCTTGATGTTCTTCACCAGCAGATCCTTGCGCGAGAGCTCATAGTGATTGGGAAAATGATTGATCATCTGATTGTCGTGCATTCGGTATCCACTATCAACACTAAAGATGTTCCGACACGTCTGCACTCCGGCCCAATAAAAGTGCCAATCATCGTCACCGTTCACCTGATGCCAGCCGCGCTTCTCAAAGTTATTCACCAGCACTGACTTGTCCAAATCCGTGCAAAAGCCAATTTTCACCCGGTCATGACACTGATTACCACCAGCAGCCGATGTCCCATTGCCTGCTCCTGTGCCGGGCAGACGACCGTACATTGTCGCAACGCTCAAGTCGATTGTCGACTGCAGACTGGCAACGCGCTGCGTCCAATCGCTCGCTGGCCCGGCACATCCATAGCACACATCCACTCCATCTCCACCACCTCCGTATGATCGAAAATATCCCTGCATTTGTTGCTTTTGTTACTGTTACTGTTACTGTTGTCGTTGCCTAGCTGCCTTCTTCACTTGTTTGATTTTTGACTGCGACTTATTGAACCAACAAAGCTTGTCGTCGTCGTCGTCGTCGTTCTCCTGTTTACAGCGCCGAAAATATATGCACAACTCTTTAGCGCCAGCGGTTGCCAGGCAGCATAAGCTTTAACTCCGACTCCCGACTCCCGACTCTCGACTCCTGCTGCCAAATGTTGAGTGACTATTTTTTTTTATGCGCCGCCAAGCGCAGCATGCAAATTTTCAAAATAGTTTAGCAAGCAAAAATGCCAAAAATTTCGCAAACACATACACTGTGAAAAATTGTGTGCCGTTTGCAATCGCCAAATTATTTGCACTTGAAATGTTGCCTGTATTGAACGTGTGTAACTGTGTGTGTGTGTTTGCACTAAAAATAAACTGTTTTATAAAATGAAAGCAATTGAAATGGAATTCAAACTTTTGCCACTATATGGCACAAAAAGCATTCAGTTGCTTTATTTAGTTGTTGTTTGTGGAAATTGTTTGGCAACATGAATATGTTAATAAAAGCCGAATTGTTGAAGCGGAAATCGCTTTTTCAAAAAAGGCTCCAACCCCCCCGTACCGTTGACGTTCATTGGATTAGCTTTTAATAAACATTGAATTCCAATTAAATTTAAATCATATCCGAATTCAATATTACAAGCTAACAACATACATATGCATATAGCTAAAGAGCATAAAATAGTTGGTCCCAATAAGCGCGGGAATGATGAACACGCATTGCATATTTGGTTATTGTTTCCATTCCACAAATTAATTAGTTAAAAATCAAGCTATCAGCTTATCATCAATATGTAATTTCATTTTGCCATTCAATTTTATTGAAGTATATGAAAACAATAAGCGGAAATTACAGTTGAAGTAAGTCGTTTCATTAGTTTATATTATCTTCAATTACAAGGCACTTTCAATAAAATAATTAAACAATTTCAATTCCGTACTTTATTTAATAAGCCCAATGCTTTTCTCTTGAAAATTTCGCTTGAATCTGAAACGAATATTTGGCAATTGGTAAATCAATCAAGGAACTCAAACGCACCTCAATTTGCCAGCAAATTCAACCAGGCTCAGTCAGCTATTGAGCCCAGTACACACACACACACAAAATCAATCATAATTACGCGTCGCAGAGAGAGGGAGAGAGAGGGAGAGGATGTTGGAGAGATAGGAAATCATCAATACTTTTGCAGGCAGAATAACACATGAGGACTTATGCAATTAGATGCGTTAACTGGAAATTATCCATATACAGGCAGACAGAACGAGAACAGGGTCAGGCATTCAGTTAGAGCCCGGATAGCTGCCTGCAAACATTTCAATTAGACAAACTTGAGCTCCAACTGCCAAAATCGGCCCACATACACCACACAAAACCCAAATGCCACAGCAATGAAGGCTCATTTCCGCACAAGCACACAGCTCAGTGGGAGTGGGAGTGGGAGAGGAAGAGGAAGTAAAGAATGGGGGGGGGGGACGACGAAACGTTTTAACTGGTCTGACTGTCATTTGATTTTGTTGTTGTTTATTTGCAGAGGTCCTATCGCCACATCGTCCACCCGCACCACCCACCGAGTACTTTCAGTTCCACGTTGGCGGCTACGATCCGGCGAATTTGCTCCGACCGAACGTGGATGCGCCCAGTCTCGAGGGGTATATCGGCTGTGTGCGCGGCCTCAAAATTGGCGCCCAGCTGATCGACTTGGCGGAAATCAATGAAAGGAATATAGCGCCCAGTAAGTACACAAGAGTGTAAATCAATTTTCGCTCTAAGTGCAATTGCAATGCGGGCCAAGAAGCACTAAACAGTGTTAGGCAGCCTAACTGTATTTTCGGCTGGCTGCCTGCCTTTCGTTTTGTGGCTGCCACAACTGCTGCAACTTAATATGCAGGCAATTTCCGCAAAGTGCTACGTGTGTGTGTGTGTGTGTGTGTGTGTGTGTGTGTGTGTGTGTGTGTTTGAAGCCACTTGCTGCGCTCAAGATTAATGCCAATGCGATAAACGCAAGCAGGCCGCAGAGTACGCGGCGTATGATTTATGCGGCCACACGGCACGGAAATTGCCTCGTGACATTGATACGATTAACTATCACGTATAGAGGCAGCCACACACTAAACCAAGCAGCAATAAATTAGCAACATGTACTCATTTACCAACAGAGAGAGAGAGAGAGAGGAAACGAGATTTCGCAACGATCAACCTTAAGTTCTACTTATCATAATCTCATTCTTTATAGCCCTGGAAGGTGTTCTACCCAATTGCCAGATAAAATGCGATGCGGAACCTTGCAAGAATGGCGGAATTTGCCAGGAACACTTTGCCGAACAGATGTCCACGTGCGATTGCGAACACACCAGTTTCCTGGGCGAGTTCTGTTCGGTGGAGAAGGGCGCCGATTTCAGTGGCGAGTCCACACTGCAGCGCAAGTTCGAGCTGCCCAGTTCGGGTAGCGTTAACTACGTGCGACTCCAGCTGGCCTTCTCCTCGTTCGATTTGAGGAGAGCGAATCGCATTATGCTGCTGCTGCAAACGGCAGCGGAGCGCAGTTATTATCTGCTGCTGGCCATTACCTCCGATGGCTATCTGCAGTTCGAGGAGGATCGTGAGAAGGGCAAGACAGTGGGAGCACGGATCGATCGGAACTTCCTGAACAGTGCCAGGCACTCGATTTACTATTTGCGTAACGGTACGCGAGCAGTGCTCTACATCGATCGCGAGCAAGTTCCGCTTACGGACTTTGCCGCCAGGGTGCTCACCACCACACTGGACGATGGAGCGAATCGTGCCCAGATTGGTGGCATCAATACCACAGACTCCCGCTTTGCGGTCTTCAAAAGCTACAGCGGCTGCCTGTCAAGTGAGTAATGGGGAATGCGAGGGAATAATCCTTGCTGCCAATGTCAAGTTGGAGTTGTAGTTAAAGTCATAAATTAAAGCTCGGCTTGCCATCAATTTGCATACACTAACAAAGAGTTGTCTAAATCCGTTACGCTCCGAAAGTTTCTAGATAGTTTCAACACTTTTTTGCACAATAAGTGTATTCAAGTGTCAGAAATTGAAAAAATAGCTTTTCAACTTTGTTTTTTTTGGTGGTTTTTCGTCATACTCAAATTGCTGGCCTTATTGCTTAACCAGTGTTGTTGTTGTTATTGTTGTTCTTGTTTTTGTTTGCGGTCTCGTCAACTGCCACGCCCAGCGGCTGCATCGCCTTGATGCAAGTTTATCAACATACCCTGCAGGGCGGGGTGGACCCCCGCGTGCTGCACAGCACTTTGTTGACCAAAAATTAAATTTATTCGCTGCCATAAAAAGTCATTTCCGTGGCCGATGCCATAAATTTTGTCAGTTTTTACGCTCAAGATTTACTGTGGCTCATATTTAAATTGTTGCTGCTGCTGTTGCTGTTGCTCTTCCTGCTGTTTTACAACAGCAGCCAACCGCAGGGGCCAGCACTTTGATTAAAGTTCTCAGTCCACAACTAGTTGCAGCTTTAGTTTGGCTATAGAGCCACGCCCACTGCTCACGTTCGCCACACACATATAAGCACATGTGTGCAAGCCGTTAAACGTGGCCCATTAAAGCGCCATCGCAGCGTGTTAGTTTGCCAATGGCCATAAACAGGATGGAGCCGAATAATGTCAGCTCTAGTCACCTGCACACTGCTACCCAAAATTGCATATTGGAAAAGTTTTCCGGCTTTTAAACGTGCATAATATCAATTGAAGTTGAGTTCTAGCTAAAACACTGAACAAAAAATGCATTTTAATAGCTAAAAAGTTTAGTTAGTTAAACGTCTTTTCTAGCAGTGTGTGCCTCTCAACAACAACAGCAAGAACAGCAGCAGCTTGAAGGCAATTAACGTTTTGGGGTATTGCAAATTTTATTGCTTATTTTGGTAAGACATTAAGTATGCAGAAACCTTGGACAAGCCACCCAAAACTACCCAACTTCAGTCTGAGACTCCTTCAAGCTGCTCAAATCCAATTTGGAGCCAAAACGCAACACATTTGCATATCAATTTGAATTAATGACCAATACTAATGAAAATTTCGAAATCAAATATTCCCAAATGGGTACGCAGACATCTACATTCAGGTGAATGGACACATTATGAAGCCGCTCGAGGAGTATATGCTGTTCACCAAATCCGGTGCTGACAACATAACGGTCATTAATCCGCAGGGCGTACGCAGCGCTCAATGCAATGCCAAATTCGATGTCAGCGAACAGCCGACGCAGGAGCCAATGGTCAACGTTAGCATGGTAAGTAGACACAGCCAAGAAACAAACTTGAATTCATTAACTTACTTTAACTTAGCATGCGCTCAGTGTATGCACCATAACTGTCAACAGCTAATGAATAAGCATAAACTTTTTCTGTGTAGATTCCGGAGCCGTGGGTGGAGGAGCCGCCACAGCGTGTGCCCTACATATCGAAGTTCGTTTATGACGTGGACAAGAAGGAGGACTCGACCCAGGTCCTGTTCATAACGCTGACCAGTGTGTTTGTGATCATTGTTGTGTGCTGCCTGCTGGAGGTATATCGCAGCCATTTGGCCTACAAGAAGCGCATCGAGCGCGAAACGGACGAGGACATTATTTGGTCCAAGGAGCAGGCAACCAAAATGCACGAGTCGCCAGGTGTCAAAGGGACGGCACAGCCAGCGTCTGGCATTAAAGCAGGCCACAACAGTCTGCCACCCTACAGCTACAAGGCGGTAAGTAACAACAACATGACGTTGATGTTGGCTGCTCTAATGAGATTTATTTGCGTCTCACTTGGTTTGGCAGCTGCCGCAGGAGGATAACAAGAAGCCGGGCAATGGTGCGCCTTTGGTGGGCATCCTCAAGAATGGCAATGTAACGCCAGCAGCCTCTGCGCCCGGCACGCCCATTGCTGCAACAAAGAATGGCGACGTTGCCACACGCATTGAGGAGGAACAAGAAGATGACGAAGAGGAGACAACGCAAATTGTGCAGCCGGAGAAGGAGCAGGAGAAAAGGGAAAAGGAACAGGAACAGGAAGAGGAACCGGATGTGGAGAAGCCGTCGGTGCAACTGCTTAACCTCACAGAGGATGTGCCTGCCACGCCTGCTGCCACAAATGGTGCGTTATGTAAATTACTTAAAAATATCTGAAATACAATTTTGCACCTTCATCTTTTACAGCTGCTGAGCCCGCGATCCAGGAGTCAACAACACTGCAAAATGGTCAGCCGGATGTAACAGCAACAGCAACTCCTGCAACAGCAACACCTGCAACAGCAACACCAACACCAACAACAGAAACAACAACACAGCTACCGGTAAGCCGTGTAAATTTATACAAATTGGCGCCCCTCGTCACAATTAGTGAGACGAACTTGCATGAGCTGTAAGCGGAGCGTCCCGCCCCCCCTCCTTGACCCTGTAAATAACCAACAAACACCAAACAACCATAGCATGTCATTACATAATGCTTAAAAAGTACGTATAGCACGAAAAAAAAAACTCATCTGAGAACGATTAAAAAACATATACTTAAATACTAAAAGTCTTACTTAAAGTCTAGTCTAAAGCTTTGTTATAGTTAAATAATTGGATGCTTAAACAAATTTAATCATTTCATTTTGATTTTGTCAAATTGTGCATTTGATCTGTAAGCATGATAATACGTTTAAGATTTTTGGCTCGGTATTAAGCTAATTGATGCAAAAATACTAGATTATGACGGCTTATCAGCAAAGCTGGTCACACCTAAGCCGATCATTTAAATATGGCATTTGATTCAACACGAATCGCCCGCGAGAATATGCTGATTAATTAAATTGATTTCAATTCAACAACATAAACAAATAAAAAAGAACGAAACAATGCAAATTAAATTTAAACCAAACATTTTCATGTATTTTTATTTCAAGCAACTTTTTGTCATGCATTTTGCCGTTGTATAAAACAAACAGCAACAAAAACAGTTGACGTGAATGTTTGTCTAGGGGATACCCTGCAATACGTTTTCCCATTAAAATATATTATTTTTACCAAACAGTTATGCTATATATACAAAAAAAACCGAAAAGATGTTTTTGATATGGTTTTTTTAATGGGTACAAACGTTGAGATTTATTTTTATATAATCGTAATTTAATGCCGCATTGTGCATGTGTGCGTGTTGTTTTAATTGTTGTTGATAGAAGATACGCTTATTATGCCACTGCTTAATTAAAATCAGCTCAACATCAATTGTGGGCGGAGAGAGGGGCGATGGCAAAGAAAATGTTTAACAAATTGGCTGGACAGAAGCTTTGGCATTAAATAGGATTGCATTTATGCAAATGTAGGTGGCGGCATGCGGCATGTGGCATCAACAATTGCTACCGTTGATTGACGAAAAACACGAAACGAAAACGAGCCTCGTTTTAATGAAATATGAATTATTTAATAAGCGAAAGAACACATCAAAGGCTTGCGGCTTAATCTAACTCACGGCAGCTAGCAATCTATTTTCTTGGCTTAATCGAAATTTCTGTACCAACTTCCTTTGAGTATATGTGCAATTCTCTAAAAATCCTTTTTGATACAAACAAAAAATGTGCAGAAAAGTTACGTAAAGTGAAATTGAACTGCATTTTGTGGCGCGCGCTTGTTGCAATTGCTCTTTTGTTGCAAAAGACATTTACAAAATTAATATGCGTTGGAGCAAACCCAAAAGAACTCAAACTCCGGCTAGCAATAAAGCGAACAAAGGCCAGAACAAGTCGAAGTAAAAGAAAATGCGATGCCACAAGCACAAGCACAAGAAAGCTAAACGCAAACAAAGCTCAAAAACCCAATAATAACAATTGCTTGAAGCTAAGCCACAATTTATATGATATCATTTGGTAGCGTAGAGGTAAACCAACAATTTATAATAGGTTATATTATATGTACCTGCATATCGCTATATGTTTTTTCAAGCCAATACCCATGACTTATACTTGAGAGAAGAAACTTGCAATCGACTTTGCGAAAAAAAAAAGAAAACTAACTTTTGTCCTGCTTTTCCCCCACACACTTTTTGCTCACTGAGTGTGTAAAGGCAAAATATTGAACTTATTGGCTTTTGTGTAGTTTCAGCGTCAAAAGAATCTATCGAGGAGGGGGGTTGGGGGGGGTGGTTGCGTGTTACTTTTGAGCTTACTTAGCATGTACTTTGCCAAAGTTGAACTTAAGCTGCAGCCAAATTGAATTTTTCGCCAAAAGCTGATGCAAAAAAAAAAAAAAATCTCGAATCTCGCATTGCAAATCTACAGTCTTGAGTTCTACACTGCATTTAAATCAAGTGACAATATTTCAAGTAATGCTCGACTAACAGTTACTCTGTCACAAGGCATTTCGTTGCCTTGAACTTTTTTGTTTCGTTCTGGGTCTCGATGATAAGCGACCCGCTCGCACACAACTGTGCGTTTAGGGTATTTGGAAATGGCGAAAGTTGTGCGGGCAAAGTGCGTGCAGCATTGTCTAGGCGGGGCATTGTTTGTGTACGCCAGCTAGGAGTCGTCCTTTCAACCGTTTCCGCCTAACTTGCGGCGTTTGGCGTCTTCCTGGCTGATTGCAACGGCAACCCGAAATTGAAGCGCATCCTAAAAAAGTTTCTTTCTTCGTTTCAACTGTGTGCAGCATCGCACCCCAAATCAAAAAGTTTCGCTTACAGCCGCAGGGACGCAAGCGGGGTCGGAGGGGGAGTGGATTGGTTGTCTGAAGCTTTTGTTTAAGCGGCAGCGTAGCATAGAAAAAGTGCAAGTGCCACAACTGCTGTTGCATGTGGTACGGGCTGCTGCTGCTGCTGCTGCCTGCATATTGCCTAGCTTTCTTTTTATGCCGAAAATGTTTTTGTGGCTGCTGCGGCTGCTGCTGCTGCTGCTGCTGCTGCTGCTGCTGGTTCTTTGCATTTTCTTTGCTGCTGCTGCTGTTGCTGCTTCTGTTCATTTGGCCTGGCCGCAAACGCAGCACGCACTTAACTTTGCTGCCAGCTACCACAATGCTGCGGTAAAACTCATTACGAGCTTAGAATGCAAAAACCAAACCACAAGCAGACACACACACACACACACACAATAAATAAACATAAAATGCATATGTATGTGTATGGATGCTTGGAACTTTAGTTTAAATCTTAATGAAGGCAAAAAATGTGGCTAATGATGTGTAAATTAAAATACACAAACGCCCACACAAAATAAATAAACTAACAACGCGGCGTATGCGCAATCTGGCTACACAAATCAAACGAATGCCAAAAGAAGCAAATTCGATGCAACAGCAATCAACAAAGTCAAAAGAGAGCAAAGAGTTTGTCTTTGGCACACAGATTGGCGTATTTTACATGTTTGATTAATATCAAATAAGAGGAAATAAACGAGTTTAAAAAAATCAAGAGTTTGACTAGAAGATACCTTGAACACTTTACCTCACATGTAGGGTCATTGATTGCATGTATGCGTTCACTATTGCGCTAATCCGCGATGACTAAACTAAAATCTTCGATATCTTCGATGTTTTTAAATTGATTTCGTTGAATTCTTTACAGATGTTCATTATTTTGTATATTGTTTCTTGCACAAGCTTTAAGTTTTCCAAATTTAATATATTATTGTTATCGATAATTTATTATCTATAATTTATAATCGATAATTAATCGCCCCGGCTTTATATATATATATATATTCCAAATTCAATTTTTATTGCATGTGTTATCGATAATTTATTATCGATAATTAATCGACCCGGCTTTATATATATATATTCCAATTTTTCAATTTTTATTGCATGTGTTATCGATAATTTATTATCTATAATAATAATCGATAATTAATCGACCCGGCTTAATATATATATACCAAATTCAATATATTATTGCATGTGTTATCGATAATTTATTATCGATAATAATAATCGATAATTAATCGACCCGGCTTTATATATATATATTCCAATTTTTCAATTTTTATTGCATGTGTTATCGATAATTTATTATCGATAATTAATCGCCCCGGCTTTATATATATATATATTCCAAATTCAATATATTATTACATGAGTTATCGATAATTTATTATCGATAATAATAATCGATAATTAATCGACTCGGCTTTATATATATATATATATTCCAAATTCAATATATTATTACATATGTTATAGATAATTTATTATCGATAATTTATAATCGATAATTAATCGCCCCGGCTTTATATATATATATATATTCCAAATTCAATTTTTATTGCATGTGTTACCGATAATATATTATCGATAATAATAATCGATAATTAATCGAATATATATATATATTCCAAATTCAATTTTTATTGCATGTGTTATCGATAATTTATTATCTATAATAATAATCGATAATTAATCGACCCGGCTTAATATATATATTCCAAATTCAATATATTATTACATGAGTTATCGATAATTTATTATCGATAATAATAATCGATAATGAATCGACCCGGCTTTATATATACTTTATGGTCTCAAAGATGCTTGCTTCTTTCTATCCGTTACATACGTTTGCACAAACCCCTCAAAGGCCTTTGATGGCTTCAGGGCAGAACAAAAAATCGTCATTAATCGAACTTTACAATAACCCTGCCCCAGTGAACTTACTCACTTTAATGTTTAATTGCAATTAAATATGCAAGTTAATTGCAATTTAACTCTTTATCTCTTCTTTGCCGGCAATTTCCAATTAGGAGTTCATTAAAACTTGCTTTCGATTCAAGCGAGAACAAAGAGTGAGAAGGGGAAGGTTAAAGGTGTTTCTCTGTAAATATTACGTACTGTATCCAATTTTAGCCTTGTCGACATAAAACAATGCACGTCAGTTGAATAGAAGCACGAGCATATTGTTTGCAGCATGTTAATTAAAAAAAAAACAAAAAAACTATGCATGAAGGTATGCCAATTTGGCTGTTCACTGCATGCAACAACTTCGTGCAACAAAACTAATTAAAGAATGTGCAACAGCGACAACAAAACACATACACACTACAATAACAACAGAGAAACTGACAAGAATCTTTAAAAGAAAATATTAAAATGAATAGAGACAAAAAAGTTTTTAATAAAATGCAATGCCAAACAACATCTCCAGCAGAAACATGAAAATCAAAAGCAACAAACGCAGACGATGCCGCCGCAACAGCAACATCAGCAGCAGCAGCAGCAGAGACAACCGCTACAAAGAGCTGCAACACTTCAACAGCAGAGCTCAAAGGGACGACGGGGCGGCAAGGGGGGAGCGACGCTTGTGCCAACTGTGCGACGACAAGTGTCATGGGGTCCGCCAATAGTTGCGGAAACGGATGTAGATTTGCCAGCTGCCACAACAGCAGCGACAGGTGGCAGCGGTGGCAGCAGCAAGGACTCCAGCCGCAAGACGACCAAACAAAATGGCTACCATGGCGTCAATAGACGAGCAACAGCAACAACAACACCAGCGACTCGCAATTGAGAAACGAACGAAAAACAAAAGCAAAAAAAATATATATATATGCAAAAATATCGAAATAAAAGAGAACATAAATAATAGGTCCGGCAGCGAAAAACAAAAAAAATACGCAATAACAATTTTGATTAAAACATATTTATACGTATTTATGCGTGAGCATACTGAAACGGATACTTATGCATATTTAAAGCATGGAAATTTCTCAGTTCTGGGAATTTCCCAGTTCTTTGTTAAATTTTAATCACATTTTCCAAAGGATAGAGGATAAGAATATTAAAGGTTTTTTTAGTATAAAAATGAAGATTTCAAGAGATTAATTAAGTTTAAAATTAAATAAATGCTAAGGGGCACGAAAAAAGTTTTTTGGGACAAACCAAACTTAAGAGTAAAAAAAACCCAAAAGGAAATGCAGCCAGGGTTGCCACACGAACTTTTTTCATGCACGTTTAATTTGTAAATGTACAACGATTTAAATAAGATATATCATATATATTAAGTCTTTCCTTGAGTCGTTTTAGCTTGTAAAAATATGTATAGTTCCGAAGTTAAACGTTTCGAAAGTGATTTCTAGAGCTTAAATCAAAATACATTTGAAGACTTTTAGTTAAATCAATAAAATAATATTTTTCTATGAGAAACTCATACTTGACATATATTCAAAGGTTGATATAAAATAAATGATTTCAAATAATTTTGTACAAGACTAATGGGTTTTTGAGCTTGAATATTGCATGCATAAGTAAACATAATCATATATTAAGAAGAGATTAACATTAAATAAGGTACTTAAAACTTGTGAGAACGTTTTAGTCGACAGTTTCTGACTTAGTTCAGGTCTCACATAAACGTATGTTTATGTTTTTATGGAAGGAAAATTTCATTTCCAAGTGCATTAAGTTTAAGCAACTCGCTTAATGTGCTCTTTCCATTCGCCGTGTGTGTGTGTTATTTGTATGTATGTAAGTATGTACGAAGGAAGAATAAAAGTTTTTTTCAACTTGCGAAACGCGAGATTGTTTCTTATTAAACAGAATTAAACACACACAAAATGCATGCACACACGAACAAACACACACACACAGTGATATATATAGATATATATGTATATTAATTTCCATTTTATTTAAATGATTTTTATTAAAAAAGTTTCAAGCGAAAAATGTTGACGACAGCAAAATTGACAACAGAACAAAAAAGTGGGAAAAACGTAAAGCATGGAAATATTTTTGCACACATAATGGCACTTCAATATGTAATGTATGGTTGTGTTGCTGTGTGTGTGTGTGTGTTGAGAATGTGAGGGTGGAAAGGTGGGAAGGGGAGTGTAGGGGAGAAGAGAGCGACAGGCAGGCAACCAACAGCTTGTTAGTGGCTTTGTTGGTCAGTACTTTCAACTAATGTGTTTTGTGCGACCATACAAAATCTCAAGCACCCAGTTACATACACACACACACACACATGCACTTAACACACACATATACACACAGTAGTCGATGTACTTAACTTTCGTCGTTTGCGTCTATGTTGTTGTAGTTGGCAGCTGCTGCCATTTAGGATGCCAACAAACCACAAAATACATGCACATGTATACGTGTGTATATGAGTGTGTGTGTGTGTGTTTGTGTGGGTCAAAGCAGTCAGCTAGCTAGTGTGTATGTATGTATGTATGTATGCTTCATCGCCTGCATAAAAATAACCGCATTAAATGTCGTTAAGCATAACGAAATTGAGTCTGCTCATAAATTCAGATTATAAGATTAAAAATGTTGTGATTTTCGCACGAACCAAGCGACGAAACGTCGCCTCAACCCAACGCGACTTGCCTCAACTGAAATCGAGGAAAACCCCTTTATGCCATACTGAAATACAACAACACGAACAACAAAAAGGAATGTGCAACGAGGCGCCAACAAGGAGCTTTCTTGTTGCCACTTGTTTTGGTTTTTTTCTTCTTCTTTTCTTTACTTGCTTCTTCTTTTATTTTGGGCTTATTGAAAATGCGCTGAAACCTCTGAGAGAGAGAGAGAGAGAGAAGGGGGGAGCGGTGGGGGAGGTGTCAATTTAATAAGTTTACGACTTTTATCTTTGCCTTAAAGCCAACAATTTATGCAGCAAAGCGACAAGCGTTGAAAAAATCTGGGATATTTTTTATTCCTAAGGATAAGCACACGCTTTGCATAAGAATATCTTTGAAAGATTTCTTGAGAGCTTCAAAAGAAGTGCTTCGAACTAAAAGTTTACTACAGATCGAAAGATAAAGGATGCCTGAGCAATATTTGTAACATCAGAAAGAAAACTTTTTGATGTGCAAAGCATGATTAGATTAGATGAAGTTCCAATAACTACATCGCTTTGAAGAACATGAAAACATAGGAAAATCTTTAAAGGATTTGTTACGTGATTGCTGGGATGTTTATTAGACCGTTGATTATAAAATCCTCATTCCTTTGGACAATAAGTAAGAACATCTGAGAAGCATAGATCTTATACTCATCTCGAAAACAATGTCAAACCATTTGAATATGGCTAATCGCTGTATCAACCGTATCGAAGTATTCAATGGCGCTTAAAAACACTAAACTTTTGACACACACCGATGAATGTGGCGGTATGACGATCTGACTATCGATTAGATATAAGTGACGTGACAGTTTTTTGTACAGGATGTTTAAGTGCAGCCAACTTCACTCGTTTAAATAAACGTGACACGCACAAAACTTTGAAAGAACAAAAAAAAAATCAAAAAAAAATCTATTTGATATTAATTACTGGATCTGTATCATCAACCGTATAGTTCCGATTATAACGCACGCGTTGAACGAACTTTAACTTAAACAAAAGTATTTGAAAAAAAAAGAGAAGCACTTAAGCCTAATATTTGGTTATGTTGAGCTTGGTCTAACAATTAATGCCGGCTTGCAATTTGGCTAACGCAAAAATACTCTCTGAAAAACCCGGAAAATCGAAAATCAAAAAAGCCATCAGCTGTCGCTTCATTTTTTTTGCTAACTGCGAACTAACCTAAAACACACATAATAAAAAGCGAAAAGGATTAGTTAACAAGGCGCAAATTAGATGCAACTAGCGCTACGTGCAACGAGCCATACATGCAACATTTGTATTGTAAGGCTGGGACAGGAATCCAGTAGTTGACCCATAAACATTTTACTGTTTCGCCTAATCCGGTTATAAATGCCACTGGATTAGCGTGTGAAGCATCAGAAGCCAAGGAACGAGAGTCCTGTGAAGAGTTGTTGCTGACTTTACGACACTTTTTAGGTAATGAATGGGATTAAAAGTTTTTTAATCCACACGACGACAAGGCGTTTGACACAGCTATAAAAAAAAACCGCACCGATTGCCAAACAACAACACGAACATAAACGAAGTACCAAAAAAACGAGGCAAACCCACAAACTGCCTGTTCATAGGTCCATGAATGACCGGAGCAGGTCAGCAAGGCAGCATACAGTTAGCTATAAAAACAAGCGGCAGCACTTAAAGAGACAGCAAAAGCAATTCAGCATTCCATTAGCCAAGATGTGCAATCCACAGCAAACGCAAAACAAAGAAAACGAGTTGCAGGAGGAGGAGGAGCAGGAGCAACAGGATCCGAATGTGTCCATTAGGGCATCATCACCAGTCAGATCGCCCACAGCTGCATTTGCTGTGTTCCGTTACCGTCAGGAGCTGCGTCGTCTCAAAACTAAGTCGCCATATGTTGTCTCCGAGACAAAGATGTATTTGACCGGCGAGCTGATTGCAAGGACCAAGAAGAACATAAGCACTTGCAGTCACGAGGACTTCCTCAGCCTTACCAGACAAACGATCTTCAAGAAAAAGCTCGAACGTAATTTGCACTACCGCCGCCAAGAGCAACAAATCGCCGCTACGAAAAAGGCAATTGGCAAGAAAAGCAATTAAGAGAATCAGGAAGTGACGAAAGAGAACAGCCAAAAGTGAGTCAAGAAACAGCCAATGTGATAAATTGAGCAATTATATTGTACTTAAAATAATAACAAACGTTAAGCTTAACGATTGTGAATCCGAAATAATGCTTAGAAAGCATGGAAAGGAACACAAATACGTATTTTAAGGAACTTGAAGAACAAATCTATAAAAAAAAAACTACAAAAAAACTTTCAAAACTGCAAAATGACATCGAAACAGCGATAAATATTAAGCTATAATGGGTTGGAGTTTTGAGTAATAAACGATTTGTATACTTAATAAACCAATCTTTAAAAAAAAACTACAAAAAAACTTTCAAAACTACAAAATGACATCGAAACAGCGATAAATATTAAGCTATAATAGGTTGGAGTTTTGAGTAATAAATGATTTGAATACTTAATAAACTATTTCACTAAACACATAAAGTTGTTTTACTGACTGACTGCTATCAACGCACTGCCTTAAGTTATTATATGATCTTATTTTTCATGGATTGTGGCTGAACATTTAGATAAGATTGCCATCCTGCGATTATAGCAAACTTATAGTTTATTATTCCAAGAGTTAACTCTGTATATATGCATAATGTTAAAGGTTTTCGATTGAAATTGTGTTGAATCCTTTGGATAATCTATCTGGTTGATTTCCTAAGATAATGGCTTTGACATGAAAAAGAAAGAGACAGCTATAAAGTACAAACTGTCTGTCTGTCTGTAATTATGCAGCTGCACATTTGTTATCTGCTTGACACACACTCACACACTCACGCACACACACGCACACACACATGTGTAACAAGTGCAAAGTGCAATTATGCCCTAAGCAAACAATTTCCCATTTAAATATTAGAACATTTTCACATTCCACACTATCTTGCTGCCAGTGTCAAACGAACAAGCATAAGGTCATGCTGATAAAGGGGGAGTGTTGTAGGGGGGAGTGGTGTAACTCTTAACTGCTGTGTGACCTGTGTGCTCTCGCTCTCTCTGTAGGTTCTCGGTGTGCTCGTTGCTGCATCGTGTAATAGTGTGAAAACAAATTTACACATGATTACCTCTCGAGTTACAACTGGCAGCGGTTAATAAAACTCAAACAAAATGGCGCGTTGCATAAATTTCGAGCAAGGCGCATCATCAGGAGCAACAACAACGACAAGCATGTTCTTCTGTCTCTCTCTCACAGTCGCTTTTTGCGTGCTCTGTGCCTTTTAGACTACATAAATTTTAATTAAATGTCACTCATACGACATGTATGCCAAGTACAATATGTGTGTGCGAGTGTGTGTGTGTGTGTACGTGCGACACACACACACACGAATTACAGTTTATTGAACAGAAAGAGCAGAAAAGACAAAAAAAAAAGGAAAGGGCACAAAATTGGGAATTCAATAGAAAAGTAAAGTCAGTTAACTGAAAGAGCTAAAACAAAAGCTGTTGCCACCCAAGAGGTTAAAGAAGTTTATAAGAAGTTCATCACAATAATATTTATTGGTATACCATATTTGCCCTATATACAAGACAAATGTTAATAAACAAATATTCAATGCTATAAACATAGTTATTAAAATATTTTTAAAGTTCTTACTAAACGGTTTTCAACAACTAAAATGCTCTTTTATACTTCGGAAGAAGCAAAAATCCAGAACACAGAGATAGACAAACAGAGAGAGAGAAGATACTATAGAGAGAACTGGCAATTGCTTTGATTGCATTTTGGTTAGCTTCAAAATTGTTCAGCTATAGAAATAAAGCAGCTTTTTTCTTATTGAATCTTTTTTCTTGGTTTTTTATACCCTGAACCCATTGAAAATGGTTAAAAAGGGTATAATGGTTTTGTGCAATAATATGTAACAGGCAGAGGGAAGCATCTCCGACCCTATAAACTATATATATATTTTTATCAGCATCAAGTGTGAAGTCTATATACCCATGTCCGGTTGTCAGTCCGTCTATATGTATGATCTATAAGAGCTAAAGACTCCAGATTTGGAACATATATTCGCCTAATCACTAGGCAGTTTAAGTTTGTTTCAAATTTTCGATAACTCTTTCCGTTTTCGATATACACATGTTATCGATAACAACAAAATCTTCAATTTGGAAAACTTCGAGATGAAGTTTGAGACATTAGACGAAATAATGAAAATCTGTGAAATTTTTATTGAAATCGGTTGAGAAACACCAAAGTTATGGAACATTGAAGTTAAGAACACACACATACATGCTTGCAAGCAGTAACTGTACGTGTAGAGAATAGGGTTCAGGGTATAGTCTAGTCGGGTTGAGCCTTCTTACTTGTTTTTGGGAGTTTTTTTGGGGTATTTGCTCGCTGTGGTTTTTTATGCATTTTAATAAAAGTTTTGGTTAGCATGCATTATTCATGTTTTACAACAATTACAATTACAAACGTTGCCATCGGCGGGGGGGTAGAGGGGTTGGGTAAGGTCGTGCTGGCCAGCCGAGACGCAGAACTTAATGAAATGCCATCAAGGACGTCCAACTTGAAACTTTTTCAATAATTTTCAAGCATATGCGATGAGAAGGACGACGACGTCACGAACGAAGTTCTCGTTGACAAATTAACTGAAGTGTGCAATGAAGTGTTTATTGTGGGACAAGTAAAAGTTTTTTTTCCCGCCCCTTCTCCCTCTCTCTCTCTCTCTGTGTGTTAATCGTCACGCTGCCTTAAAGCAATTTGTTATTAATTTCCGTGTTGAAAAAGAAAGCAAGAAACTTTTTTCACTTCGCTTTTTCACTTTTTGTTCTTGCTGTCTCGCTCGGCGTTTAATGTGAAAAGTAATTGTTGTGTGCATTGTTGTTGTTGTTGTTGTTGTATTAAAACATGGCCCATAATGGTTAACAAAGCTTGTTGCTTGTTGACCATCGCCAGCGATCCGATGAGCAACAAACAAACTCTTGTGCGTGTACAATGTAAAACATGTGTAATAAATACATACAACAAGGCAAGAGTGCTCATGTGTATGTGCATGTGTGTGTGTTGTTGTCAGGTGGGCAATAAATTGCAATATGCAAGAGCAACAACAACACGAACAACAACAGTAGCAGTCAAGCAAATGATGACTGGCACAAAGTATTTGATGCATACACACAATACCCTTCCCCTCCCCCCACACACACACTCTTTGCACACTTACACCAACGCACTATGCAATGAAAAATGAATAAGAACTATCCGCTCAATGTTAATACGGCAGCCAAAACTCAACAATGCATTTGCATAAAAATACACATTTACACTAGTAGTGGGAGAGAGCGAGAGAGACAGAGCGAGTGCTGAAGAAGTGTGCCGTTGTATTTCGCTGCTTTCCTTTTGTTGCTCTTTTCGCTGTTGTTGTTGTTGTTATAACCTTCAAACGAGAACAATAAAATTCTGCAAAAATGCAACTGAAATGTGTTAAGCTGAAAGTTAAGGAAGCAAAGCGTGAACTATGAAAAGCGAACATTAAAATTGCATTTTCAAATGTGTGAGTGCTTTTTTTTTTGTTCTTGCCTTGAAGGTGGTTAAAAAATATCAAGGCCTCAAAAATGCATCAATTTGAGCGTTCATTTGGAGGTTATGTTAACCTGCTTGCAAGGAACTGAGCAAAAAAATCTTGCCATTTGCACAAATAAACGTAAAAATATAAAAGTATTATTTAATGTGGAACTTACCCCCATCATATTTTGTTCTAACTTCTGCTGTTATACGTACACGCCATCACACATACATACAAACATACATGTGCGTATGCAATGCAAATTTGTGTCTACGTGTTTTGTTTTTTTTTCAACACCTTTTGCCCTTGGCTGCAGCGCTGCTGTTGTTGTTGTTTGCATGTAATGTAGTTGATTTGATGTTGATGACGCGCCAGAGAAAATGTGTTGTGAGCTGTAAAGTGGCTGAAGGGGCACTCTGCTCCACCCCCCCTTCTCCCATGAGCTCGAACACCTGCTACAGGTTCAGGGGCTGCCATTGTTGCCCAAACACAAAACGACACGGAGCTGCAAGTGCAGTGCGTGGCGAATTTAATGTTCAGCAAAGTGGATTTTTAGACCACAAACACAACACACACAAGTACACACTAAGAACTATGCACTCTATACACTAGCGGTGTCAAAATAAAAGAAAAAAGTTTTTCCAATAAGACGCCCACTCACTGCCAGATTCGCGCCATTACTAGTTTAGCAGGAATAATCGCAAAGATTACTATCGATCTATGCTGTAAGCTTACAGAGAGTCATGCTGTTACGATCATCCTTGCTATGTCTGTTAACATTTGCAGCATTTACATATGTTACTCACGCGACACGCGCTCATCTCTGTCACACTCTCTCGTTTTGCATTTGAATGTACCGTTTCACGACAGGTGCTGAAAAATATATGTGTGCAAACAAGTTGGCAAACTTCTCGCATATAACAATTTGCAAACGCATAACTTTTCCCACTTTCATACAAACATATGTATGTATGTATGTATGTAATAGAGGCATTTTGGGCGCTTACTGATATTTTACAACTTTTAATATCTATCTCTCTGGTCACACCTTTCTGCATTCATCCATTCGCAATTCCATTCTCTGCCGCCTTGCACTTCAAAAACGTTAGCCAAACAGAATTAAACCCTAAAATATTTGATCTAAATCCACATCCAAAAACTGCCCGACTCCACGCCTTCTCCCCTCCCCCCCCCTCACAACAACACGTCCCTTTCCCGACAATCCACCACAGCCACAACAGTGCAAATCCCACCACAAAGCGCCCGATGACATCGAGCATCCCTTTGATGTCAACGCCGCAACGAGTGCGAAAGTGACGGCAACAACATCCACAGACTTCACCAGGCGACGACGTCCCCCCCGCCTCGCACCAGCACCCATTTATCTGGAGAACGCATTGCTGCAACGCCAGTTCGCCAATCCAATTAGTTACTTGGGCGGACCGCGTCTGCTGCCGCGCAGTAATCGGAACAGCATCGACTCCATATTATCGCTGGATTAGCGTGCGCCACTAAGACCCTTGACAAGGAGCAACAGCAACACAACACAACAACTAGTCACAAAATCTCTTTCCCCCCGCCAGCCCGCACGCAAGTTTTTTTTAATAGGAGTGAAGCTTGGAGGGATTGACTACTCGGATGCCGTCCACGTTTTAAGCTTAGACTTAATTTAGTTAGTTTTTTGAATTTTTTAGTTAGTTAAATTGTTTAAAGTGTTACCAAAGTTCCTTCCAAGAAATAAAATACTAAATTTTAAACATATTGATAATACATTATTGAAAGTTTGACTTGATGTAAGGTAAGAAGCATGACATTATAATGTTGACGTTTTTTTGCAGTGCTTATTTTGTGTCAGTATGCATTGCAACCATATCCCATTCCGTGTTTCATGAAGAAGTAATGGGTTACGTGCGGTGAGTTTTTGCAGCTGGGTATGTGTCTTTCTCTTAGGTCTCTCTTGCTTGCTGCTCTCTTTACAAATTAAGTCTCTCTTGCTCACTTCTCTCTTTACAAATAAAGCATTTCCCCTACGCAGACTTCACCACTTATTGAACTTCACCACAGTAGAAATGATTGAACCTGGATTACACTCCACATGGATATAGTTAAGATTCCAAAGCAGTTGACATTCAGTTTCAACTTATGTTTATGTATGTATGTTTCTTTTAGGTCTCTCTTGCTCACTGCTTTCTTTGAAAATTAAGTCTCTCTTGCTCACTGCTTTCTTTACAAATTAATTCTCTCTTGCTTACTGCTCTCTTTACAAATTAAGCATTTCCCCTACGCAGACTTCACCACGTATTGAACTTCACCACGGTAAAAGAAGATTGAACCAGGATTACACTACACATGGAGATAGTGGAAAAAAGATAGAAAAGCAGTTTTCATTCAGTTTAAACTTATGTTTATGTATGTATGTTTTATTTAGGTCTCTCTTGCTCACTGCTCTCTTTACAAATTAATTCTCTCTTGCATACTGCTCTCTTTACACATTAAGCATTTCCCCTCCTCTGACGTTAACTTCACCACGGTGGAAGAAGATTGAACCTGGATTACACTCCACATGGAGATATTTAAGTTCCAAAAGCAGTTTTCATTCAGTTTAAACTTTTGTCTATGTATGTATGTTTAATTTAGGTCTCTCTTGCTCACTGCTCTCTTTACAAATTAAGTCTCTCTTGCTTACTGCTCTCTTTACACATTAAGCATTTCCCCTCCTCTGACGTTAACTTCACCACGGTGGAAGAAGATTGAACCTGGATTACACTCCACATGGAGATATTTAAGTTCCAAAAGCAGTTTTCATTCAGTTTAAACTTTTGTCTATGTATGTATGTTTAATTTAGGTCTCTCTTGCTCACTGCTCTCTTTACAAATTAAGTCTCTCTTGCTCACTGCTCTCTTTACAATTTGATTCTCACTTGCTTACTGCTCTCTTTACACATTAAGCATTTCCCCTACGCAGACTTCACCACGTATTGAACTTCACCACGGTAGAAATGATTCAACCTGGATTACACTCCACATGGAGATATTTAAGTTCCCAAAGCAGTTTACATTCAGTTTAAACTTATGTTTATATATATATGTTTAATTTAGGTCTCTCTTGCTCACTGCTCTCTTTACAAATTAAGTCTGTCTTGCTTACTGCTCTCTTTACACATTAAGCATTTCCCAAGCATCTCTAAGCATTTCCCCTACGCAGACTTCACCACGTATTGAACTTCACCATTGTAGAAGACGATTGAACCTGGATTACAATCCACATGGATATATTAAAGTTCCCAAAGTAGTTTACATTCAGTTTAAACTTAGGTTTACGTTTATTGATTAAAATGTTTTTGCACGCATCGATCACCAGAATGGATCTAGCCTTTTAATGTACGGTAAGTTTTTGGATAACTGTAAAATCTTTGTTTTGTTTTTTTTTTTGGATCTGCATAGATTTAAGGATGTTTGGCTTAAAACAATGAAGTGTGGTTTAGAGTTTAGGATGAGTTGTTAGTGTGTTTCTCGTTTGTGTTATCCCCATTGAAACGGACGACGGCTTAGACCTAACATGATGAGAATGGGGTGAACATAAATGGAATCAATCGAGAGGAGGAGAATCCGGGCATCTAGTTGAAGTCCGGCGGTTTATACTTGGGCGGTCGCTTAATTGGTTTCTATAACCAATTGCGGCCGCCACGTCAAATGTTGTTCTCCTTGGCAGCCGCTTTGGTCGCCGAGGCGCCTCCTGGTGCCGCACTTGCATCATTATCATTGGCTTTGTTGTTGCTGTTGCTGCCAGCACCGCTGCCGCTGCCGCCGCTGCTGCTGTTGTTGCTGCTGCTTGTGTTGTTGTTGTTGGTAGCTGCAGGCGTCTCCTCGCCATCAACGGCATCAGCTGGAAGAAGAAGAGATTGAAAATTAGTTCCAATCTTTAATTGGAGTAATCAAGTTCTTACCCTTCTCCTTTTCATCCTTGATGTCGCTGGATGTTTCCGAGGATGTTTTGTTGCTGGAGTTCGTGATGATGGGTTCCTTGTCGAGGCGGGGCCGCTTCCGCTGACCCTTGTACGTGCGATTGTCCCGCCGACCGCCTTCGCCCTCATCCTCCGAGTCGGAGTACTCGTTCTCGGGCACAATGCGTTTGTCCTTGTCGCTCTGTGGCAGGCGGTCGTCCTTGTCGACTTTGTCGTCATCGTCGGACTCATCGTTGATGGCATCCTCGGGTATGGCCTGTATCTGAACACCTGGCGCATGGGGCAGCATGCGCAGATTCTCGAACAGACGACTCTTGATCTTCTCCAGATACTCGGAGGTGTTCTGATTGGTCATATTGCTCGGACTGATGTGCAGCTTGAAGTCCGGCCCAAAGTATTCGAAATAATCGTTGTAGGGCAGCTCATTGGCAATGTCCACGGCGAGAGCAACCGATGTCTCGTAGGTCCAGCAGCGGGAGACGTTTCGTATGGTGTAGCCACCGCCGCCAACCATCAGGAAGGGCAGATTGTACTTCTTGACAAACTCCACACACTTGCCGTGACCCTTAACCGTGAGATTAAAGCAACCCAGGCGATCGCCCGTTAGGGAATCGGCGCCGCATTGAAGCACAACAGCAGCTGGCTGGAATGTCTCCATCACCTTGGAGATGATGGGCACAAAGATGCTCTCGTATGCATCATCATCCATGCCATCCCGCAGGGGTATGTTCACCGCATAATACTTTCCCTTGCCAGCGCCAATGTCCCGCAGGTCTCCCGTGCCCGGGAAGTACTCGCCGTACTTGTGGAAACTGACGGTCATCACACGATCTGTGGTGTAGAAGGCCTCCTCGACACCGTCGCCATGATGCACATCGATATCGATGTAGAGTACGCGCTGATGATACTTCAATAGCTCCAGGATGCCCAGGACAATGTCATTGACATAGCAGAAGCCAGACGCCTCCGATTTCTTGGCATGATGCAGTCCGCCACCCCAATTGATGCAGATCTCCGAAGCCTGTTTGTTCAGCTTGACGGCAGCGGCAACGGATCCGCCCGCCGACAGCTGACAGAACTCATAGAGTCCATCGAATACGGGACAATCTTCGCCGACGTTGAATCTTTGCATTTGTTTGTTGTACTCGGTCATGTTGTCGGGGCGTATGGAGCGTAGGAATCGCACATACTCATCGGAATGGAATTTTGTCATCTCATCGGCAGTTGCCTTGTGCGGGCGCTGTTAATATTTTTTATTTTTTCATTAATTTTCATAATAAAAAATATTCAGTTTTTGACTTACGTAGATTTCCATCTTGCGATAGAGCCCATAGTTGAGCAGGAGATTGTGTGTCATGCGTATGCGATGTGGCTTCATCGGATGGCCCTGGCCATAATAATAGTTGCCAATATCACCTGCAAAAAAAAAACAAAAATTTAATAAAACCACGCTTTGCAAAATGAAAATTTTACGGCCAGTGACGGCAAGGCGTCTACATGTCATGTACAGCGCACTTTTCCGCTACGGCCAGAGAGCGCACTTTCGCCATGGGAAACAAAGACCTACAGGTACATACACACACATATGCATACACAGAGTCGCATGCGTTGCGGTCGTTTGTGGAAAGTGCGCTGTGCGGCAAAATGCTAGTACAGTCGCTGTATAATATGAAATTTGCAAAAATGCTACCAAAAATTGCCGAGTGTGCAGCATAAAACAGAAACTTTCGTGCGGCAATTAAATGATGTGAGCGCTGAATGCCGCATCCCGCGTATTTCGACTAATTTGAGACTTATTTTATTTTATCAACTTACTGTCGTAATAATAGCAAACGCGTTTTTTGCTATGCGATTGCATTTTGTTTTCGCTGTTGCCGGCTTCTTACAGAAGCAAACTTTTATAAGATTTGTGCGTTTGCAACAACGTTTTCCGCAACTTTTGGCAAGCTATATTGGGGCTTAGAGCCGCGCAACTTTAACTTTGCTTGAACAAACAAGCTGGAAAAAAAAAACACGACCGCGCACCGTAAGAAATGATGAGAAGTGATATGGCCAAGTGGCAACTACACCAAATAACGTTGCCACCGCGCACGCAGAGTAGCCAGATGGTCAAATGCAAAACATGCGCATGGTATTTTTGTAGTATTTCGTTTTGAGCTATGATTTTGCTAACACAAAATCAAATATCAGTAAAATAAATGAAAAATTAATAATCACATTAATTACCATAGATTTATGTCAATATAATAAACATTAGTATTATTAAGTTAAATTTGGACACAAACTAAAAAGATCTTTGGTCACACATCAATTGGTTGTTGTTTTCGCGAGAGAGGGAGTAAAGACTCTTTTAGTCGAAAAAAAACCGTTGGACGAGTTGTACACGTTTTCAGTGCGAGGTTTTGTCGGGCGGTGATTTCTCCGTTGCTGGTCGGTGAAAAATAAGAATTAAAACCTTAACTAAAGTGAAGAGATATTGTGAAATTGAAATCAGCAGTGCAAATAATTATAATTTATTTAGGTAGCCAACAACGCGAATTCAACGCGTAAGTTTTTATTGTGTTTTGTGTGCCGTTCTGTTTGTGTGCGTGAGTGTGTGTGTGTGTGTATAAAAGAGAAAGAAGTTTCAGTTTCCAAGCAAAGCAAACAGCAAGTAAAACAGCAGCAGCAGCAGCAACGAAGTTGCAGTGGAAACACAAACAGAGCAACACTCATACCAATGCCCACACACACGCTCACACACACGTATGAACGTGCCAGTGAAAAAGAAGTGGGGAAAAATATAAAACTAAAATAAAGTGACAAAAATGAACGACGCGCCCGCTTCTTGCAGTTCATGTTGATGATGATTAAAATTAATTAAAATAAATATAAATAAAAATAATATAAAGATAACCGCCTCAAAATATATCCTGCGCAGTGCCGACGCCGCTTCACTTCTTCCTCATGCCTACTCCCTCTTTCTGTTTTACGCTCTCGCTCTCTCTCACTCTCTCAATTTTTACCGACTGCCGCAGCAGACGTCTATGGTACTCTGCTTCCGCCCCCGCGACCAACGCCTGCCAACGATGAAAGTTTCTGTTACTTATTGTTGTTGCCATCCTCCATTTCTTTTCTTCACTTTATTCCCGTTTTCAATGTGCCCGCAGGATATTTTTGCGCTGTTATTTTGTTAGTACCCCTCGCCCTTCGCGTACGTGTTTAATTATAGTTTCAGCCATCGCCGTATCTCATTCATCTCTTTCTCTGCCTCTCTTTCGTTTCCCAATTAGCGCTATTTCGGCATGTTCGCTGTGTTTTAAACTCCAATTGTTGTTGTTATTTATTTTGTTTCATTTGTTTGTTTTTTGCATAGAGTCTAACGGCCGTGAAAGAAACAGAACAAAAACAAAGACAACGCTGACAGCGACAGCGACAGCGATAGCGTTTTATAGCTGTAACAGTAAACCCGCTCGTCGTCGGGTTAAGCGGCTAAGCCGCTGCCAATCAAACAAACGAACACAGAAAGCAGCCAAAGAAGTTGATTATTGCATCTAATTAAAAAAGGTAAGTGCTGGCACGCTTTTGTTTTTGTTTTCAGCTATTTTCAGCTCATTTTAAGCTGCCCTGGAAACTTGTTTGCTACTCTTCACACCATCATCATCTTTCGTTTATGTGCTGTGTGCTGTGTGCGTGTGTTTGTGTGTGGCCAACGCATCGGTCGAAAAGTAGCACAGAAAATGCATCACTACAAAGTGCCGTTACAAAAGCCAATGAACGCATCTCAGGCAAATTACTAAACATATAAATACCAAACAGTACAATTTAAAAACAACAACAACAAAACTAGTGTAAGTTCATGCAGAGAGAGCAAGAACGCTCTCCCGCTGCATTTTCTATTTGCGCTGCGCTGCCGTTGCTGCTGATAATAAAAAGCAAATCCATTTTTATTACTCGACGGCTGCTGCCGTTTGTGCGTTTTAAAAAGTCAAAGAGCATTGTTGCTGTAGTTGTTGCGGCTGTTTGTAATTGTCTGTAATTTAGCTTGAGAGGACCCAAAAGCAAACTAAACCAGTCAGGCAGCCAGCTGTCGTCGTTGTCGTCGTCGTCGACGTCTGCGCATCGCATACCAAAAGAAAGAATGAGAAGGAGAATGTGCAGCTGCTGTTGTTGCTGATATCGCGCCCATTCTTGCTCACGCTCTCGCATTGGCTCTCTTTGCTGTTGTTGTTAGTGCTGTTATTATGCTTATGCTTATGAGCGCATTTGTTGTTCTATTTTTGTGTTGTGTGTTGCGGGCTTTCGCTTTGCCGCATTTATTTATTTACCTTTTGCCTGGCCCTGTTTATTATCCCAGCACAGCATAGAACGTCGTTTGAAGTTCAAGCCACAATTGCTTGTATATTTTGTTATATTTTTCATATACCCTATAACAGTTAAATGGGAATATTAAAATGAAGAATCTTCTTCAACATATTCAGCATTGCTAACAGGGTATTTTGTCGTACATCATTGTCAAGTCTTGCACTCTTACTTGATTTATGCTCGTTTTTTCGTTGCTTATCTGCTTGCAGTGAAGTTATGTACACATCTTCGTCTCGCCTCTATTACCCCGTTCGTACTCTTCAACAGAAAGAATAAAAACTTTTCATTAACACATTCTACGACTCGATGACAACTTCCAACTTTGTTGTTATCGTCGTTCTTATTGTTGTTGCTGTCTCGTTTTTGATAGCTGTCTGTTTACCTTTTACCCTTTCACTCCTTTGCTTCTATCGTCGGCACTTTTGTGATAGCTACTGCATAGAGCAGCCCGTTACACAAACTCCCCCTCCCACACTCTCTCCCTCTCTCTCTCTCTGTCCTACTCTCTTTGAGTTCAAAGCAACGCAGAGTGTTCATTCAGAGTTCATTTGAGTGGCGCACTTGGCAATTATGCCTTTTGGCATACAAATCATTGCTGCTGAAATGACCAAACGGTAAATCAACTTAACTATCCGACTATCGGCTAACTTGTTGAGAGAGAGATCTTTCTTCTGTTACTTCTGCTGCTGATGCTGGATCTTTTATTCCATTTTTTTTTGCTCTTGTGATTATTTTCTATTTTGCGCGTGTATACAAAAGTGCTTACAAAAGCAAAATGGCAAATGCGAGGGCGAGGGCGAAGTAGGCGACAGCAACATATAAAAGAGCCAACTGCTAATAGTAGTAAAATAAAAAAGTAGCCGACAAGTAGAAAAATTCAATTGTTGAAAATGCTGTTGGGGCCTTTTGTCGTTTGTATTTCGCTTCTTTTTTCATTCCATTTCGATTTTGTTTTTTCTGCTGTGTGTGCAGCTCTCGAAATCATCGCCCACTTACAACACACAATGAAAACGAGCAGCAGCACCAGCAGCGTCTTTTATTGATAAGAAAATTGAAAGTGCGTAGCAAGAACAAGTAAGAAGGCTCTAGTCGAGAAATCCCGACTAGACTATACCCTGAACCCTATACTTTACGCATACAGTCAGTGCTTGCAAGTATGTGTGAGTGTGTGTATGTATACGCGTATAGTGCATACCTTCTTAATTTCAATACTCCATATCTCCAGTGTTTCTCAACTGATTTCAATAAAATTTTCACAGATTGTCATTATTTAGTCTAATCTTTCAGACTGCATCAAAAAGTTTTCCAAATTGAAGATTTTGTTGTTATCGATCACATGTGTATATCGGAAACGGGAAGAGTTATCGAAAATTTAAAACAAACTTGTACTGCCTAGGGATTAGGCGAGCTTATGTTTCAAAACTGGAGTCTTTAGCTCTTACAGATCTCTGAGATCGATCGGACATGGCTATATCGACTCGGCTGTTGATGCTGATCAAGAAGATATATACTTTATGGAGTCGGAGATTCTTCCTTCTGCCTGTTACATACTTTTGCACAAAACCATTATACCCTTTTTACCCAATGGGTTCAGGGTATAAAAAGCCAACTTACAGAGAAGAAGACAGAGATGAGCGCGTGAGTCGTTTGTCAATCGTGAAACTATCGAACAAAAGGCTCCTCAATATGCTTAAGATTAGGAAGCTTCACTGAGCACAAAAGTTTCCATCCTCGAAATTTGATTGCCTCATCAAATCAAAGTCCTTTATTAAACTCCAATAAATCTTTTTTATATATCTTTCAATTTCATTCATCGTTTCACTAAAAGCAGCATTACAGTAAATTCTCGTTCAACTCTTTCTCCTTGCCAAAAGCATTTGCCATTTTAGCCGCACACAATTGACACAATTCAGAGATGGCGCTATGTTGGGGATGGGTGGGGTGGGGGACGAAACTACATCATCAATCCGGGTAATGGACAATTGTAGTCGTTGCAGTTTGCCACGCCCACTTGGCCACCGTGCTGCTTCTTCTTCTCGCTTTCTGCTATGACAATTTGAAAGTTTATTTTGCCACGCTTGACAGGTGTTCCAAACATAAAGTGCAACAACAACAATAATGCGCTGCAGGACAACAACAACAACTGTGAGTTCTAGTTGTTTGCTGTTTGGATGTATTCATTTGAATTGTTTTTCGTTTGCAGCAAAAGTTCTCTAATTTATGTCATTAAGAAAAGTTTGCTGTCGCATTTAATGGACAGTGTAGAGGGAGGAAGGAAGGTGGGGCAGGTGCATTGCCTCCTTGTTGCTGACCGGCTAACCCATAAGCTAGCTGGGGCTGGTCAATTAGATTTATGGGATTAGGACAGGTCAAACCAGGACGACGCGGACCAGGACTACAAAACACTCACACGTGGGAAATCATCATCGTCATCATCATTGCCTTCGTTGTTGTTTGCCGTTACAGTTACTGCCTCCCACGACCCTCTCCTTTTCGCCACTTCAGTGCACATCCGGCTCTAACAGTAACAACTACAACAACAACAACAACAAACCATTGTGTTTCATTCCATAAAATCGCAGCTTGCCGTTCGCTCGGTGGTTGTTTCGCACTCGCACAGAAAGCGGCGGTAGCGTTTTTCCGGTTTGCCCATTCATTCCTCTGCCTTCCCAGCCCCCACGTTACCTTCCCGTCATCCCACCTTACCACACGGCCGTGCAGACATTCCTGTCCAGGTCTCGCTCTCTCTCTCTCTCTCTATCTAGTCGTTCTCCTTGCCGCAGTCGCACGGGCGCACACACATTTCCGGCCTCTATACATATGTGTGTGTGTGTGTGTGTGGTGGTTGGTGGCAACACTGGCTAGTTTTGTGCTATTTTTATTGATTTTCATAAAGCTTTGCTTTCGACTTCACCAATTAAGAGGCCGCAGTTTCGACCATATCGGCATTTTTGTGGGTATATGTACTATTTTACATTCCTAATCTCATTGTGGCATGCAACAGCAGCAGCCGGAGTAGTAGTTGCATCAACGTAAAGCTTCAGCAATAGAAATATATGTATTTGCTAATTGGATAAAAGTTTGATATGGAAAAAGGTTCAAGCAACATGTTGAATACTTTCCTTACACTTTCTACTCCTTCTCGACTACAGTGGTCAAAAGTTTTCCATAAAAAGCTGGTCTAATTGAACTAAAAGTTGTGTTTCCTTTGCACATGAACTAAACTCTTTTGAAAGTGATAATTAATGCAATCATTATATTCCTGCCCTGCTCCTTCTTCCTTCCCTTCAACCAACTATCTTAGGGCTTAAGCACTTGCTGTTATGACCCACTTTATAAGCCCACTGTTGAAGGAAACTTTTTAATTACACAGAGATCAGGACAATAAAAGTTGATTATGCGAATAGAACCTTGGAGAACAAAATAACTAATAAACTCAACTTGCAGTCAAACTATATATACAGCAAAAAATATATTAAAAAATAAAGCTCAAATCTAGTTGAAGTTCACGTTTTAATGGGCGGCCGAAAGTTTGTTTGTGTGCTAATCCCCAAATCGCAGCTAACAATAAATCGTTGCGAGATTTGAGTGTGGAATGCTGCACGATTGTTGTTGCCACCAAAACCGATGGGGCACACAGTTTGGGTGGTGGTGGCATGCGACAGGCAAAATGGCAAATCGATTTTGAACTCGTATTGAAACGGAATCGGGAAGTGCATTGAACTGTCGTGGCAACTAAACACACAGACAGACGAAAGGTGTGAAAACATTTACCCCAAAACTTGCAGGCAACATTAAATAAACATAAACACAAGAAACTGGAACACCAAGAAATAGAAGCTGATTAAGAAGAAGCAGAACACATTACAATCCCATGGATAGCTAGCGAGAGTTCTTAGCATAAACAGTTTGAAAGTCTCAAAAGAAAATCTTAACATCCGAAAAAGTTTCTGTTCAGAAAACATAATCAACAACAACCCCTTAACACTTGGCACAAGTAAAAGAGAAAACACACACACACCCCTCCCCACCCCACCCACACGATATCTTCAAATGAAATTAAAAAGTTTAACTTAAACTTTTGGTTTGGAAAACCACCCAACATGATATGAAAAGAAAATAACGTTTAACTAAGTCGAGTTCTTGTCTCTCTATGCAATTTTTTTTTGCTTTCATTTCAATTTCCATCTTGAAAATAAAAAAGAACTTTCCAACTATGCCAAGAGACGCTGGAAAACGAAGAAGAAGAAGTTGAGAACTAGACACTTAAATAGTTAGCGTAATTTGTGAGAAGGCAACTGTGTGAAAAATGTCACAAAAGAAAACTTAGAACTTGAAGCATATTTTCTGTGGTGGCATCATACAATTTATAACAGTTTTCAGGTGACATATATATTTTTAGAAAATTATAAGGTGCCCAGCAGCTAAAATGTTCTCGCAGGAGTAGTTTTATGAGGTTAATTTTATACATTGAGCTACTTGACTTAGTTTTATTGCAAGTAAAAACCAAAAAATGATCTGTAATGAGAAGCTCGATCTCAAAGATTATAAGATCTACGCTTTCCAAATTTTGAATAAAATCTGACTTAAAGCAAATGCAAATCAATTTTGATTCATATTTTCAATAAATAATCTTGTATCCGATATACACATGTTATCGATAACAATATCGATTGACAACACCGAAGATATCGAAGATTTAAGCAAGTATACACTTAATCAATGACTCTCTCAACTTCTTACTTCATTACAAACCAAAGGCAAATCAATTTTGTTTCATATTTTCAATAAATCATCCTCTGTCTGATATACACATGTTATCGATAACAATAAAGTTTGGAATTTAGCAACTTTTCAGCGAAATCGATTGACCAACACCGGAGATATCGAAGATTGAAGCAAGTACAAGCCCAAACTATTCGAGCTCTCTCAACTACTCTCAACTTCTTACTTACTTCATTACAAACCAAAGGCAAATCAAGTTTGTTTCATATTTTCAATAAATCATCCTCTGTCCGATATACACATGTTATCGATAACAATAAAGTTTGGAATTTAGCAACCCTTCAGCGAAATCGATTGACCAACACCGGAGATATCGAAGATTGAGGCAAGTACAAGCCCAAACTATTCGAGCTCTCTCAACTACTCTCAACTTCTTACTTACTTCATTACAAGTATACTCTTGATTTAAAAGGGAATATCAGTTGATGCCTTATGCTTCCTATGAGCTACTTTGATATATTATTTTTAATTCATTTCATTTCTTTTGTCATCTCTGAGCAAAGTTTGCCGAATGCTCGCTTTGGGGACATTTAGTAAGAAATTTTCAAGCATATTTCATGCTTGACTCTCCTAAAAAACTTTTATTAAGAGCAACGAGTAGGGTGTAGCGGGGAGGGAGGACATTGAGGACAAAGTGTGCAGCTGAAGGATGCCAGCTTTGCAATTTGTAGTAGCGTGCCTGTAAAAGTTATTGTCATAGCCGCCTGCTCGATTGACTGTCTGTCTCTATCTGGGAATAAAATGTCACGCTGTGATTGTGCCGAGAGCGAAATCTCAGTTACAAGTCTCAATACACTCACACACACACACACACACACATATATATATATACACCAACGCTATTCTCAAGTCTCAATTCTCAGAGCGCTTCTTTTTCGCCAAAACCATTTGTCTCGAGTGCATTGCAGCTTGGAATTGTGTCTAGTGGCATATACACTCGATGTTGCAGCTAACCCCACCATCTCCCTAGGCTCATGACCTCACCACCCAAACCCCACCCAACCCCAACCCCGGCACCCCATCAAGTGACGCAATGCACTTTGCTGATTATTTGTCTCAATTTTTGTACTATTATTTATTATTATTATTTTGTTTTTGTTAACGTGATTGTATTGTTGTAGTTTGTTGTTCAGTTTGACACAAATTCAGTTCCAGATCCAGATCAATATGAATTGTGTCAGAGCTTGTCAGTCCTAATATCCCATGGGATGAGAAATGTACCTCATCTTACACTGAGCGAAAATAGGATTTAGTTTGCAATCAATTCTTAACAATGCAGTTCCAAAAGTAATCAAAAAATATCTTAAATGTTGGTTCATTCTCATTTTGTTCCAAATATTTGTTTTTATGTTTTTCTTTCTACAAAGTTCTCCATATTGATTTTTGTCAAGTGTATATGAAACGCAATGCAATTAAGCAGGCACCTGTCTCTCTCTCTCTCTATGTGTGTGTGCCTGCATACAAATTAGTTTTAATATTGGCAAGGCCTGCAACTGCAACCAGCTACAAATTGGCTGAGAGTTTGTTATTTGTTGCTGCTACTGCTACAAACTTAACCTGACTTCCGTTCATTATGCGATACAACAATTTATCATATACATATACATACATATACATTATATTTCCAGTTAATGTGCATGTGGCTTTTTGTGCGTAGCCAAATACATTTCCCACACACTGCAAAACTGCGAAAATCCAAAAGGCGCAATAACCAAAACTTTGTTCCCATGTTCGCATTGCATTTTTCGCACACACACACTCATGCCATAAATAGCATGTTAAGTTATTTAGTTTGTTGCATTTTGTTACGTTGAATTGGTTTTCGGTTGGGTTGGGTTGGGTTTGGGTTTGGGTTCTCTCTGCTCTTTCTGTTTAGGATCGATTCACGGCTCTCCGAATAGCAAGTACTTCAGATAACATTCTATTTGCCAGCTTGTTGTTGTTGTTTATGCCTGCCTGCGGCCCCCCACTTCAGGCTTTGGTTATCTGCGCGGCACTTGAGACAAGTATTTCATTCACGATTTGTTATTGTAACATTGCAAACAGAATCGTGTCGATAACCCTTTTGAACTATAACTAGAATCTGGCCAAACAAACTTGTTAAGCTTTCTATGTTAAATAGCTTTTTCTGACTAACCTAACTTTTTCTTGATTCCATCCATGTAAGAAGTATGAGCATAGCTCGATCTAACATTAAAAAGAGAAGGAAAGAAAGAGAAATAGAAAGAGAGAGAAGCTGTCTTGCTCATCAGCTGACAAGGCGACGATGGTCGAATGAAAATAAGTAGAAGCAAAAACCGAAAGTGATACATCTGCAAAGGCTCTAGAGTGTGTGTGTGTGTGTGCAACGCGCTTCCTCGCTATAAATACGAAATGTGCTGTAGGCTCTAAGAGGAGGAGGGTTTGGGGAAGCGGCTGGTGCGGGTGTATTGCAGAGGCAGTGATGCGCATCCTGAGTAGAGCAGAGTTTCCTTTGACTCGGTAAGCAGGTCACGTGAGCCAAATTGCTTAAGACTTGACGAGACAAGCGTAGGCGTGGGTAGATGGTGCGGTGGGGTGGGGTACAGTAGCGGAGAGCGGTGCCTCCCTCTACGCCCCCTCAGCGAGTCAGTCAAGTCAGCCAGAATCGGAGTCGTCTGTTCGTCGTTGGGGCAGTAAATGTGATTGCTTCAAGCGCCAGTTTGTTGTTGCCACCACATCACTGCCCCTCGTCCCTCGCCACCCTTCTTTGTTAACTGATTGTGTGTGTGTGTGTGTATGCTCTGGTTTTGGCCTCGTGTTGCTGTTATTCTTAGATTTATTCCTCGCTGCTCTTCCTCTCTTTGTAGTTAATACAAATGCATCAAATAAAACACGCTAAAAAAATGTGTTTCTAGATTTTAACGCGTTGTTGTCGCTTGTCGTTTTAACGTGTTTGAAATATTTTCAGCCCTAGGTTGTGTGTGTGTGTGTTTGTTGTTTTTGTTGCTTCTTGCTTGCTTGTTTGTTTATTTGTTTTCTCGCTTGCGTTTTTGTTTTAGCCACGCATTCGCAGCTTGTGGCTGGAAACGAAGTTTGTTGCCTTTGGCCTGCCTTTAAAAAAAATACACATAAATTCTTCTACACATAATAATATTATATACACACGAGAAAGAGGAAGAGTGGAATATAAAAATCAATATTTGCGCCGTGTCGCTAGCGATTTTTGGCTCTTTGTTTGCGCCCAGTGGAAGCGTCAACTGATAACAAGACAGATGACAAACGGATGCGTCCGGGTGTGTGTGTGTGTGTGTGTGTGTGGTGTGTGTGACACCTAATCACATCACATGTGTGCATATATAGTATCTAGTTTATCTACTGTATTTGCTTTGATTATTCATCTAGAATACTAATTCCGTTTTGGTTCCAATTTGTTTAGCTCAAACTTGAATAAAAAAAAAAGATGAGTGTGGATTGGAACTGGACTTTGAGCTTTGTGCCGCAAGCGTTTCTTTGAACTTGTTCCACTTTTCTGTTGGTAGATGCTTCGTTTCATTTATTATATATATATATATATATATTGTGTATATAGCAATCTGTAAAGTGGGATTTTTTCATTTCGCTTTATTCGTTGTCATTACCTGCCACACACTGGACTGAACTGTGCCTGTAGCCTCTGTCGTTGCCACTGCCACATGCTAAGTGCCCGCCAGTGTATATTTTTTTTCTCCTTCTTTTCTTTGGCTCGCTTTTCGTTGTGTGCCCAATTTGGACAAAAAGCCAAAGCACTCTGGACCAGCTGGACCAGCTATATAGCCGCGAGGCTGCTGCCACTCGACACTCGACACTCGACTTGCGTGTGCTCCAGTTCTTTGAGAGTCGCGTCCAAAAACGAGTTTTTCGGCACTTGCCTAGCCGGGTTAACAGCAACGTCGGCGCACCAGCTCAAGTTGAGTTAAAGGCCCAGTTTTCTACTAACTGCATAGCCAAAACTATACCGTACTAACTTATGGCCTTACTTTATGGTTTGTACGTGCATGAAACTGCATTTAATGCATATGTTTGAGACAAATCGTTTGGCAGGCGTTGGAAATAACTGCAGCTTCGGCTAACACCTAGTTAACTGACTAATTGAAGGCTTAAAAGAAACAAAAATATGGAGTACAGTTAACTTTTGAGTGTGAAAGTTTAATTGCTCGTGTCAGTGTTAACTTTATGTTGAGGTTAAAAGTTGCTTTTCTCCCATTATTTATTACCACGTTCTGTCTCAACTTTACCATTTCTTTGCGGCGCATTAATAATTCAATCCGTAGGTTTTTTGATTAACCGCCTTAATTGAATTATTGTGTTTCCTGACAAAGCAGCACGCAATGAGCTTCTTGTCAAATTTCGTTCGAAGCGAAAGTCCGCCACTCTTCTACTTTCCCTGAAAGTTTCCTCATCGTTTTTAAAGGGGAGTACCGTTCCCCAACGGTTCCTTCTCTGGTACGCCGCCCTGTCGACGGTTGCCTGGACTAGATAGGGAAAAAAGAACCTTTTTCGCTCGCGTCTCATCGTTTTTAAAGGGGAGTACCGTTCCCCAACGGTTCCTTCTCTGGTACGCCGCCCTGTCGACGGTTGCCTGGACTAGATAGGGAAAAAAGAACCTTTTTCGCTTGCGTCTCCAGTTGCAAGTGCTCGGTTTTCCACAACTAATTACTTGGCATTGGTTGCGCGCGGGAGGTCAGGCAGTAGGGTCGCGAACGGGGTCGTCGGGTAAGGTGATAAGGTTAAGCGGGTAGCTCGCGACCATGCACATTGAATGAATGCGCCAGAGGATTATAATTTTTCATATTTCTTTTATGGTTTACAAACATTTGAGCAGCTGTTCTTTTGCACAGTCTTTTTGTTTTACTCCGTGTGTACACATGCGGGTGTTTTGTCTAAGGGTTGCTTTCGGGTACCCGGTAGGGTTGTCGTAGATACTAAATACTTTGGTTGAAAAACTTTTGGCTCAATTTGTTGCTTGCCTGGCTGCGACCCTAATGAAGTTATGGGCCCCCCGTGTGGTGGTGGAGCTCTGTTGGTTTCGACCAAGGAAAGGAAGCCCCTAAAATGGCGTGCCGTTATTTGGTTTCATGCATAAAATAACGGCACATAAGTGCAACATGCCGCACGTTGTTGCAAAATTTAATGAAAACTGCAACCAAGGCAACAACACCCCTCTCCTCACACCTACTCTGCTCACAAGGATTAAATCCAATTTTGCGCTGCTAGTTTTTTGAGTGGCAAGCAAACACACCCACACACACACACACAGTGGGGGGCACACACACTTTGCAGTCATTTGTGTACATTTTAATAGGTGTAAAAGCATCAAGTTTATAGCATTATGCCGCTTGCGCAAGTGTCGCCCCAACCTATGTGTGTGTGTGTGTGTGTGTGTGGCAAGCTGTTGCATAAATCAACTTCACCTGCAACTCTTGTGGGGCAAAGAGGTGTTGCTGTTGCATCAAAACTATGTCAAGTCGCCGCAGCGAGAGCAGGCCAAAGCACAACGGGGTCCTCTCCTATCATCATCATCATCATCATCATCATCATCATCATCATCTTCATCATGCATGCTCTATAAACTATATATATTTGCCTGCAACTTGCAACCCCGTATCCTTCTGCTGCTGCTTATCTGCCAGAATCGCTGCTTTGGGCGTTGATAAGCGCACTTTCGAGTCGTTTTTTTCTTTTTTCATGTGCCACTTGAGGTTGCACGCAACGTGTAATCAGCACAGCAACGAAATGAGTAGAGTTTAATGTTGCTCAAGTGCCTTAGCCCAGGCTCAACTAAGTTCTGCCTTCCCCTTTCCATTCCAACCCTCCCCCCCGGTGGTTAGTTTGTTTTATTAGCTTGAAAGTTGCAGCATGAAGTATATTGCAGCTGTTGTGTTGTTGTCGTTGTTCATGTTGCTCGTCAACAAGCTGACAATTTGTCGTCTGAGTGTTGCCTGTCGCCGTGTCGACAGCAACAGCAGCAACAACAACCAAACAACAGCAACAACAGTAGCAACAGCAATAAAAGTGCTAAAAAGTTTTATGCCCCTAGACTTGCATCCTGTTCTTGCGTAAGCTGTAAGGTAGAGAAGAAGAAGACCAAAACACACACACACACACTGAACAGTCGTCCCAAGCACACACACACACACACAATACAATTTTTAATCTTTTGAAAACTGAATTGTTGCTGCTGCTGTTGCTGCCGTTGAAGTTGTCAAGCAAGAAAATGACGCAACACACCCGCAATCTCTGGCCAAAGTGAAATTGTTCTTGCCCATAACTTTGCCATCAGCGAGGAGAAGGGCATTGCGATGATGTGTTGAGCTTTGTTCAGACAGGAGGTGTTCTACGTGTCTGGAATTTTGACTGAGGTAGTTCTGAAACTATAAAGAAGGTATTTCTAGTTGGGCTTATTATAGTTTAGGTAGATTTGAAAGTCTAGGAACTGTAACTAAATCATTTAACCAAGTCTGACACTATAACTTGATGTTAATAGCCTTTAAGTTTGTGATCTTTTAAAGCATTGGAGGTTCGTTGCATGCAACTTTGTGTTGCATTGTTTTTACCACGTTTTTTCAGTTGCTGTTCTGCTTATCTTTGGCTTCATTCATAATTTGTTTGTCGCATACGCGTTTGGGGTTGTTCTTTAGCTTTGCTTTTTTTTCCTGCACCTGAGTGAATGTGTGTGTGTGTGTATCAGTGTGTGTGTGTGTTTGTATTCAGGTATCCTTCATGCGGGCGGGTTTTTTTTTTCGGGCAGAATTGTGAAACTTTGTCGCGTTGTATCAGTGAAGGCTGCTTTGTGGCTGTTTCTATTTATGTTATGTTCTGGGACAAGTCCTTCTCCACCTCGTGTGTGTCTGCTGTCTGCAACACTTCCCTGCCCCAAACCCATAAGGTTTGCATATGCGACGTCACGTATACCGCGAGACTCCGAAGTTGTCTGCCCACGTTTGCACTTGGTTGTTGTATCGTCGTGTATGGTGGAATGACATCAGTCACTTGGAGGTGTGAGCGAATGGAAAAGAGTGAGAGAGCTAGCTGCATTGCGCCGTGAGGAAATTAAATACTCAAGTCGGATGTTGGTGAAATTTCCGCTTGAAATGTTCCGTTTGGGACTTTTTGCAGTCACCAACAGGGAAAGTCTATCTGCCTGTCTATCTGGTTTGGTTTCAATCAGCAGAGCAACAAATGATAACGATAAGCGGAGGCGGCGGGGTGAAGTTCATTGTCCTTTCTCGTCTCGCCTGATTGTAATTGCATATTTTGCAAATTGTATATTTATTACGGCTAAACCAAAGCGGCGACCCGTTCAATTAGTCTCAATTGGAATTTTGGGCTCCCTAATGACATTTTGGGACTAGCAGGCAGGCCGTTTGAACAGCCTTGCCACATTTTGTTGCATGTAACACTTTTTCGAACGCCAGCAAATATCACACACGAATGTGGAGCACGTTGTATGCCACAATGCACTATGTAAATGCAGCATGCCTGCAATCCTCTCTGAACGTCTTTCTCCTGCTTCTGCTGCACATGTTGTGACCACATGCCGAGTGGAGCTGCCGCTTGTGTCAAACGACAGACGAAGTGGGAATTTCAATTCACTTCAATAATACCAAATTGCATGGTGTCTGTGTGTGTGTGTGTCTGTGTGTGTGTGTATATTGTTGATCAAACAAGCAGATAAAACGCTGCAGGGCACTTACCAAAATCCTATTCCGATTTCAATTCCGATTCCTCTTTTTTTTTTCGTTTTCTTGTTGTTTGTTTGTGCGTGTGATAAGAGTTTGTGTGCCCCTGCACCTCTTATCGACAACAGCAACAAAATTCATTGCGTACAATTTTTCATTTCATTTTGAGGTCAGGCTCTAATGACGGCGACTGCAGCTAAAAACTTCCATTCTCAAATGTTGTGTTGCTGTTGGGTTCCATTCGGTAGGGCGATAAAGCTGCTGCTGGCCATAATTGACGCCGCATGGCGATAACAGCAGTGCGGAGTGTGGGGAGGTTAACCGCTCACGTGCATATGCCACGCTTTGACCCAAATTGCTCGTGTGTGCCACAAGACAAATGAGCATTGGGCTCTGCCAATGATGCAAAGTTTCAAAAAAACATAGTTAATCGATACCCAATCTCAACATGAAAGTGAACCTTTTGACTAATTGCCACATTCGGGAGACGAACCCCAATAGCTGTTAAAGATCGACCCCTCCCTTCCTTCCTTAAAAGCGCCCACTCCATGCAAGTACATAAATAGCTCAAGTCTTAAAATAGTCGCTTAATTCTGGCTCTATGGAATGTTTCGAGCACGAAACAGCTTTTGTTATGACCTCACCCAGAGAACTGCGTGGCGAGAGAGGAGAGACCGCAGGAGAGATGAACAAGTTTAACGAGCGGCGATTAAAGTATCTTTGAGATGGTAATACAACACAAGATTGAATCTGTAGATACACTGAAGTATCTTAATTATTAAGTAGTTCATAAATACTTGCAAAACTCAGTCAGTTGGTCAATCAGTTGTCCATCTCTAGCTGTTACTTGGCCAAGTTGTTGGGAGTTTCCTTTGCCTCGTTCCAAGTTACCTGCCACATTGATGGCGCGTGTGACATTGGACTCGGCGGCCATAAACGACAATGTCGACCATTATCCTTGTTGTCCTTGTTGTCGTCATGGCCAGCACACAACTGCTTCTACTACCAATTGGCCAAAGGCGGCAGTCAGGCAGGACATCAAATAAAGCGTGTAAATATTACCACCTCAACTCCCCCCCCCCCCCACTACAACGACAACAGCAACAACAGAACATTTCTTTAGCAATGTCCTGCGTCTTCCTGGCGCCAAGTCGCCCATTACCATTGGCAGCATTGTAATTTTGTTCTTGACGCGCACAACGCGCTCTTTAGCTCTTCCTCTTCCTGGGTTACCTACCCCCCGCCATCCGAATCGTGCAACAAATATTGTTTTAATAATTGAAGTTTCTTTCTCCACGGCAAACGCTGATGTTTAACATGCAATTAAGTTGAATGCTTCTCTCTCTCCACCTCTCTCTCTCTCTCTCTCTCTCTCTCTCTCTCTCTTGGCTGCTGCTGCTATTGTTGACGAACATTACGGTTGTTTGTAGTAGTTACACCCGACAATTGTTAAACAAGAACTGCATTTAGTATGATGGGGCGAGTAAGTCCAACAATTACTAGTTCCATGGCAGCAGCACAAAGAGGTAGAGTCTGCTCTGGATCCGTTCTATTCGTACGTCCAGGATGTTGCATGTGGCCAGTGCTCAGGTTACCCTGCAGCAACACCCAGCAGCAGCGACGCCAAACAAACATGCGACAGATGACGTTTGTGCCACTTCTGCCTCCTTCTGTTTCACGTCCTCGCTTTGTGCCTGACATTTTGTATCGTCTCGATTTCGTCATCGTTGAACACATCAACGCCCCCCTTTTTCGCTGTTTCTGTGTGTGTGCGTGTGTGTTTTGCTGTTGTGCGTTTTTTATGCTGATTTCGATTGTATACATTACAATCATTGGTACAATCGGTTAAGGCATGAAATTTAGGCAGTAAAAAGTTTTGGGTGGAATAGAACCGAAAGCTGAGTTGAGAAACATAAACTAAGACTTTAAGACAGAACATTATTGCTTTAAGAATCCGTTGAGTTTTGATAACTGAAAGTCCGAGCAGCTGATTAACATTCACTTAAAGCTCTTGCAGGGCATCGGTTAGTCATGTCAACTAACTAACTATTGTGTTTTTGTGCAGCCCTCGTCCAGACACGCAGCGCCAAATTGAACTTACTGGCCGCGGCTTCCTCATTGTCGCTCCAACATTGTTGTTGCTGTTGTTTTTGTGCATTTGTGTTTATTGTTTTTGTTTTTGTTTTTTTTTTATCGCTAATTAGATTTCTGGGTTAATTTTTTCTGAAATTGTTTGCCATTTTTGTAGGTTTCGTGTTGCCAGCTTGTTTGAATTTGTTGCTGTTGCTTGTTTGTTTTTGCCAGCTAATTACTTGGCGACTGTTGACGGATTTTGTTGTTTCTTTCTTTCTGCTTTTTTTGTTGTTTTTTTTTTGTGAATTGCACTCGTAATCCTTTAGCTGGCTTCCATTGACCCCGAGTTTGCTAGCTGACTGGCATAATGTGGTGGAAAATGATTTAAAGCAAATAAAATATATATTTCATTAGTAGCATTAAACTTAATAAATGAAAAGAGGGCGAGGGCACTGACTCCCTGCCACAGAGTCAACAGTGTAGGGGAGCAGGCTGCATCCATTAAAGTAATGAGCTCATCTCGTCATGTTGAGGTTGACAAAAGCCAACCGCCGCCACAGAAACCACCCACAAACATACACACACACACACACACACACACCCACACACACACACTGAGGCTGAGGCAAGTGTTATATGCCGCGGGCACGCAGCATTTCCTTCCTGTTCGGGTCACGTTCTCTCAACTCCATTCGACTTCTGCCTTCATCTCCAACTTCAACTTTGACTTCTTCTCCTGCATTTGTCTAACTTCACATGACTTTTTTGCTTCCCGCTCCCCCCCCCCCCCCTGCCGCCCTCTTTAACGATAAAAATGCGTCAAATTGTGCGTTACAAGCGACACGCCCACAAAATGCCAAACCAGCTGACAAGAACCCCGGTTCCTTTCACTCCTCCCTTAATTTAGTCACGTTCTGATGGAGCAAAAGCAGAGCCTGCATTCCGGAGCTTTAACTTTTATTCTAGACTGCGTCCAGCTGTGTTCATATATGTATTTCAGAGACGCACTATGGCGCCTGACTGGCTGCATAGAGAACATAATGAACCATCAATCAGAACGATTTAAAGATGCTTCTTAAAGTGTAAAACTTCCTCAAAACTCAACCGATTATCAAATGCAATACCTTATAAGTCATGGCTTAGCATATAGATCAATACTGCATTTCCAGTTTATAAACAATCAATTAACAACAATCTCAAAAAATCAACTTCAGTATGGGTCAGAACTTTCCAAAGTCATAACTCCCTCAAAACTTAACCGATTATCAAATGCAATACCTTATAAGTCATGGCTTAGCATATAGATTAATACTGCATTTCCAGTTTATAAAATAAGTTTTCTCTCGAAATTCATAAAAAATGTATTCCCAAAAAAATCAACTTGAAGTATAGGTCAGAATTTGCCGAAGTCATAACTCGCTCAAAAATCAACCGATTATGAAATGCAATACCTTAAAAGTCATGGCTTGGCATATAGATTAATACTGCATTTCCAGTTTATAACATGATTTGAACTTGAAATTCATGAAAAAATTCTTCCCAAAAAAATATAATATAAAATATTCAAATGAGTAAAGTATTGTGAAATGCAACACTTATAAAGCTTACAAACTATATTTTACACATTGTGTTTGTTTGTTTGTTTTTGTCATTCTTTCCATTGAATTTATCGCCTGCTGTTTTTTTTCTCTTTTATTTTTTTGTAACTACACTACGTGACTATTTTTTAATTGAACAAACAATGCTGTTATAATACATGCATATGTCTACTTACGCTCCCGCTCTCTCTCTCTGTCTCTCTTGCTTCCCTCCTGCCCTCGTATTGATTATTATATTGTAATCTCCATATGGGTGCCGCCTGCTGCTGCTGAGGCTGCTGCCAGGGCCATCTGATTGATTCTGTCACATGAACTTGTAACGCTAGCCCTGGAGTCGGTCATAAAAGTGAAGTGTGCACGTATATATATATATATATGATCAGATCATAGCTCTATAGCTTATTATGCTTATTGCTTTTAGTTCATTTGTATAATGGCATTACCCAAAGGCAGGCGGCCGGCAGGGCGGAAATCATTTTAATGTAATGTGTTGTGGCGTGGCTTTTATTACTACTATATGTCGGACCCAGAACCCAAAATAAGAAAACCTTGCAGCTTCTTCTTACCGCCCCCCTCACTCAACATGTGACCAACAACACGATTTGACTTTGACACTTGAGTGTTGTTGTAAACAGATACGAAGCAAATATGTTCAATTTGTTGTTCATTATCAACAACTACTCTCAATGTTTTTATCTATATATATCTCACTCTTCAATTTGTCGTCATTATATTATGCTAATTGTCGTCCAATCTATTTTCATTCACTTTGACCAGGAATTTGGGTTTAAATTTTAAAGTATTGCACATGAAAGAATCCACATAATATTTAATTGAGTCATAACATATTGTCACGTGACATGAATAAATATATAATATTATTTAATTGTTGATGTTACACGAAGAATTTTATTTCAATTCACGTGTCGCTTGTTTCGGCGTCATAAATTTTTTTCCACTTATTTTTAAACACGTATACTCTTTTTTACGATTGGAAATTGAGTGAATGTGATTTTCATGCCATGAAAAAACTATCCTTAAATAGTTATTGCTTTATTTAATATGAATATCGGATTATTTGTGACAGACTCATAAATTATTTGAAAAAGGAATTTACGTATTCATTGATAAATACACATTAATGTATAAATACAAAATAGTATTGTGATAGATTTATGCAATTTATTTATTGCATTCAGTCCATCGACAAAACGCATCTATTATAAATGCAAAGCCAAGAGGAGACAGCTAAAGAGATGCCTAAGCAGCAAAAAGGAGTGTCGGTAAAGGCAATCGCAAACTTGGAGATAATATTTTATGCAATTTGTCCCCCGTGACAATCAAATTGAATTTCAATATGAACGCAGAGGGAGAGAGAAAATGTGGCAACTATTTGCTTGGATCTTTTTGTCTGGGGAATATTTTACTTAGTCCATATGCAAAAATGTAGAAACTTATTTGCATTCAGGGATAAATAAATCTCCATATATGTAAGTATGTGTTAGTGCAACACATCAGTTGAGCCGCCGCAAGCAGCAGGCGTTTGCCTCACATTGGCCCACATTTTAACACTCTCAGTCTTGTTGCCCAGAAGACTTATGTATCTCTATCTTAATATGTGTGTGTGCGTCTGTTAGTTTGTGGCTTAATCGATGGCACGTGACGTTTAAAGGTGAACGACTGACAGCATTCGCACACACACACACACACACACACACGGCAAAGGGGTTTGGTGGGGCAACAGGATATCTCGACAATGTCGGCGACGTCACAAAAATTGACTTTTTAAGTAGGCAGCTACACCAAAAGGGGGTTATTTATTGTGATAATGTGGCACAATAAAGCAGAGCAACCACCCACCCGAACCACCCACCCGAACCACCCAATCGAACCACCGACCCGAACCACCTAGCCGTAAAGAAATGTCCCAGTACTCTACCACGTAGCTCTAGGGGTATATCTTTATACATACAAACAAAAATCGTATATACATATATACATAAATGTGGTGCTGTATGCGTTTCGGCTTTAGTCTGTTCGGCTGTCATCAGGAAATGACGGCATTACGGCATTTACAGTTAATGCCTTTATGTCCTCGAGGATTGCCGCACCGAAGACGCCCCTTTGTGGCGCCCTCTGTTTGTCGTTTCATAAACATTTTTTTCTTTCTTTGCTTTGCATTTTATTTGATTTTATTAGATGTGCGACGATTTGGGCTTTCCGCCAAGAGATCCACCGAGTATCTCTCTCTCTCTCTTTGCTTGTGAAAACTGTAGAAAAACAAACTATTTAGAGTGGAGTAATGCGGTGTAGGTACACAATTTGTATGCTAAATAGAGCTTTGTTTTGATTCGCAAAAAAGAAAGTGAGAAATAAGGCAAACAAGATAAAGTTGTTGGCTTCGGTTCTATAAAGGTATTTAAATGGTTGAACCTGGTAAATATATTCCGCAAGGATAATAAGTAATCATTATACATTAAACTATTTTGTTTACTACATAATTTTGATTATGCTGATGCCTTATAAATTATATCACGTGTAGATGCAAATGTTGATTAATGCTCAACAACAACAATAATCAAACAATAAGTAGAACATTGCCATCAATATGAATTTCACGAATTTTGTTTGCCGTTTTCCGTTGCCTCCTTTCAGGCGCATGCAAAGCCACAATATCCAATTAAGTATTCATTTCGTTTTGACAACTCGAACAACAACACCAACAAGAGACAAAATAGAATGCTCAGCGCAAAGCTCAAAAATTACTATTTCATGTCATATACACACTCACACAATCACACACACACACACACGCACACACAGAGTAGATTCACACATGTATATATGGCAAAGTATGTCGCTGTCAGTTTTTGGACAACTGGCAATTGCCACACCCGCCACAACAGCCCGCTCCTTGCAACAGCCGAAAGCGCTACATAGCATCAGAAATAAAATATTCATATTTTCGGTTTCAACTTCTCCGTTCTCCTTTCACATGTCCCGTTCGAGTTCGTTTGAGTGTGGTTTTTTCATGTTTCATGCGACATGCGCAATGTTCAAGCGCCACCTGTCGACCGGTAGCGGCATGTTTCTGCTATCTTGTCACAATTGTACATAAAAAAGAACCTCAAACAGACGGAAATTATAACGTTCATAACTCAATCAACGAACGAACGAACGTAAAATACGTGAAAGCGAATTTGTGAATATCCTGCGACAATGTTGTCCATTGGCCGATAAAAATCTTTTTGCATTATATAGTATTTATGCTCTGATTTGCATATAAATTATATTCGGAGCACACTTTCGAAGGCTGTAAAATGCAACAACTTAATGCGATTGATAAAGAGAGTGCTGTCTGTGTGTGTGTGTTTAGGTTTTTTATTGCTCCTTTGCTGCTGCTGTTGCTGCTGTTGTTGTTGACCCCTGAGATCCTTTGTTGCTGATGCTGTTTGGTGGGGGTTCATGAACTTGGCGAAAATGAAAAGTTCTTCTTTGATTGTATTTGTTTGGCATTTAAAACGCGACGCTGTTGCTTTCATCAACTCATCTGACTGGGGATGTCATTGTCCTGTGAAAGCTTAACGAACATTGAAACAATTTCAATTTCTTTGTTGTCTCTGAACTTGAACAGCTAACTGGCAAAGGATATACATATATTAGTTAATGCCACTAATGCATCCTGCCAACTGGCACAACAACAATTTCACGCCAGATGCACACGAAACAAAAACATTTTGAGAATCGCTCGAGCCAACCAAATGCGCAACAATAACAATTAAAATATTTTATGGAGGGATGCATCACTATATTGCTCGTGCGAGAGCACTCCATCTGTGGTTGTTGTCATCACACACACACACTCTCTGACGCACACACGCACAAGCCCTTAATTATCCAATTGAACAATAAACAGATGCCCGCAAGCCTTGAGTCAATAGACAATGAGACCAGGACTCATCCTCATGCCGCAGCTGCCAACCAAGTCAAGCAAAATACACTATTGTTGTTGTCGTTGCGGTTGCTGCTGGTCCTGCTGCAATTGCAGTTGCTGTGTTGTTGTCAGCACAACGATGACGACGACGACGACGACGACGACAACAGCAACTGTCGCTTGTGCTCTGGTCAACCTGATGTTGCAGCTTGTGCTCCTGCTCTCAGCTGCCAAGTCAAGTGAAATGATGTGCCAAAAACGTTTATCTAAGGACCAGAGAAACCAAAGGAGAGGTTAAGGGACAGTCAAAGGGACTGTCCTCTGCTGTGCTGCCTAGTCTGTGGGTCACTGACACCAAATTCTACCCTGTGTTGTTTGCCCATTTAAATTGGTTCAAAAAAGAGACCAAAGTGGCGAAGTTATGCAAATGAAAAACGAAATGGAAGAAGAAGAAGTGATGTTTAAAGAAAAGTACGAAAATTTAAGCTCAAAGCTAGTAACATTACTGAATCGAGTTAAGTTTCACTATTGCAGAACTACGATATTCTTTATTCTTTCATACTTTATTTCACTCGATCAACTTTTCGACAGAATACGAACTGCTTGCTCCTTAACAGATTAATGTTAACTTAAAACAAAGTATTACAGTGTTGCTTAAAATGTTACTTAACAGCTTGGCTTAATGTTAAAGGTACTCTTGTTCTAGTGTTATTGATAATGCCTTATAAGTATCGATACTATTACACTATTCAAGTTATTAATTATGTGAATGGTATTGAAGGCATATCTAGTAACTGAAAACATTCATCCTGTTTAAGGATAAAGACAACTAATAAAGAAATATATATAAAGAAAATATATAAATAAGAAATATATATGTAAATTTGTTCTTGATCAAGTTTCATTTAGGAAACTCCTATGCTCACAGGATATCTCTTCGTCGTTCACTCTCAACTCGAATCCTTTAATTTATTTATCCCTTCTCTTGTCTTTGTGTGTGTGTGTTTTGAAAATGCGATTTTAATAAATATTTAGATGAGCTGTAACTAATTTTTGGTTTTATTTAATTGCAGGTAGACAAGCTTAAACAATGTGCAGACAGTTGCTGGCTGATGTCGCTGGCAGGACACCAACCGCAAGGATAATCAACAGCAACGAAAACAACAACAACGAGAGCAACAGTAACAACAACAACAACAACGCACAGCAGCCAGCTTATCTGTAACAACAACAACAACAACTCTTTTTTTATACACAAAATGCATTTTTGAAAGCGATTATAGAAAGAAAAAAAAACAAAAACAAAGATAAACTGCAATGCCCTCCATGCAACTTTTGATGCAAGCAGCTTAAAAGGCAACTTTACACACACTTACACACACAACACACATACATACACATACACAAACAACTTGACTGATAGTTTAAACAACTAAAAACAATAAACAACAACAACAGCAACAACTAGGAACATCAGCAGCAGCAGCAGCAGCAGCGGAACAAACCAAATCGTTTTATAAATCTAATATTAAGTGTAACAAACAAACAAAACAACAACAACTCGTAATATGCCAAATATGCATTGCCGCTGCAGCTGCTGCTAATTCAACGCCAAGCAACAACAGCAACAACAAACAGCAAAAGCAACAACAATCAACAGCAGCCAAGAGCAACGTGCTACACAACAGCTGCAAACATGGGCAACAAATGCTGCAGCAAGCGACAGGATCAGGAGCTAGCTCTGGCCTATCCCACGGGTGGCTACAAGAAATCCGACTACACTTTCGGCCAGACTCACATCAACAGCAACAGCGGCAGTGGCGGCGTTGCCGCTGCTCTCAGCCAAAAGCACAATAATGGCGGCTCCCTGGACTCACGCTACACGCCCGATCCGAATCGTGGCCCATTGAAAATTGGCGCCAAGGGCGGCGTCGACATCATCCGGACGCGCACCACGCCAAGTAAGTGTGTTGCAGCCACAATTGTAATTATGTTTACCTTTGGGGGAGGGCGGGTTAACTTTAGCTTTAATTAGCTATTTGGACTCTCTGCTCTGTGTGCCATCTGTTAACCTTTCAACTAAAGCGAAAGCGCCTGTGTTTCTTTCTTTCTATTTATACATATATGGTATTCGTATGTGTAATTAAAGTTGCTTCCCTCCAGGGAGGTGGTAAAGCGAGCCGAGTTGTTTGCATATGTGGAGAAGGTCACACACACATACATACTACTATTTGCCATGGCTAACCTTCAAACAGTCTAAGGTGTGTGTGTGTTTGGGGTGACACTTAACTGCAAATTGCATAATTAAAGCTAATAGTCGACGAGGTCGTCAAGTCGTGAATGAACGCAACAGCAAATAAAGAAATGTTATGGCCAATGCAGAGTAGAAGTTATATAAACGCAATCTGCATATTTGGTATGAGTTTAATGATGAGCTAATGTTGAAATTCCAGTGCGAAAGTTCCTTTAGAATATAATTAACACTGGAGTCGAAAATAGAGTATTAAACAGCTTTGCAACTTTTTTTTGCCAGTCAAATCATTAAGGCTTGAATCTTGGTTTCAATGAATGCGAAATCTTGAATCTATTTTTCTTATAATGGGAAGTTTAAGTTTAGTGTCTTAATTTACATTAAATGAGAAGTCAGAAATATCAAGATTTAAGCATAGAATAGAGTATCAAACATTCTGGCTAACTTTCGTCAACTATTTATTTATTTGCTGGTTTAAGTTCAGCAATGATTGCGCCTAATCGTCGTTGCTTTTGATAAGGTTTTAGCTTTTTAGTTTTTCGTTTATTTGCATTGCATGTAAGCGGCGTATTATTGAGTCGAGGGAAAGCGGCTTAGGTCGTGTAAACCCGACAAATGCTTTCACAAAGGCTGTGATTTAAGCACTTAAGACCAAAATGGAGGGCAAGGCAACACTGCTAACAACAACGGCCAAAACAACATTGGTTGGTGTCGTTAGTGTGAGTTAAATCAATTAGCCAAATGCATTTCAGTGCCAAACAAATGCGGCTTGGCAAGCACTGAAATTGCATTCCTTGATGCGCCAAACTGCATGCTATGATAAATTTAAAAGATGGCCACTGACTAAAGCCAACCACATCACCAACAACCACGAACTAACCCACCCACCCACCGCCACGTAGAGCTCATACCGCAACTCATTAACTTTCAATTAGATTCTTGACTCGATTTTGCGTTTGGCATGCGATAAATTCAAATTTGCCAATTTGTCGCCCATAAATTGCAATTTAAGGCTCGACTCGACTCAACTCGCTGCCGGCAAATCAAATTTACTTTACAACATCCAGCCAGCCAGCCAGACCGAATCTAATATATACATATATATATATTTGTCTGCAGCTATAACTTTTTCACACTTCTTTCTCGTTTTTTTTTTTTTTTTTAGCTGGTGTGCCTGGAGTTTTGCCCAAGAGACGCGTTGTTGTGGCGCTTTACGATTATAAATCGCGCGATGAGTCCGACTTGAGCTTTATGAAGGGTGACCGCATGGAGGTCATCGATGACACCGAGTCCGATTGGTGGCGTGTCGTTAATCTGACCACGCGCCAAGAGGGACTCATCCCGCTTAACTTTGTAGCGGAGGAGCGAAGTGTCAACAGTGAAGAGTAAGTTCAAGTTGTATACAAAAAAACATATATAAACCGAAATAAACATTTGTGTTTTGCTCTCAACCTTTTTGTAGCTGGTTCTTTGAGAACGTATTGCGCAAGGAGGCGGACAAGCTGCTGTTGGCGGAGGAGAATCCGCGTGGAACATTTTTGGTGCGTCCCTCGGAACATAATCCCAATGGCTATTCGCTATCCGTCAAGGACTGGGAGGATGGGCGTGGCTACCATGTGAAGCACTATCGCATCAAGCCGCTGGACAATGGCGGCTACTACATAGCCACAAATCAAACCTTCCCCTCGCTCCAGGCACTCGTCATGGCCTACAGCAGTGAGTGTGGCATGCCATATCAATAACTAAACTAGCAACATTCTCATGCTCCTCTCTCTTTATCTACAGAAAACGCGCTTGGACTGTGCCACATTCTGTCGCGACCCTGCTCCAAACCACAGCCACAAATGTGGGACCTTGGGCCCGAGCTGCGTGACAAGTACGAGATTCCACGCAGCGAGATTCAGCTGCTGCAAAAACTGGGACGCGGCAACTTTGGCGAGGTCTTCTACGGCAAGTGGCGCAACAGCATCGATGTGGCAGTGAAAACGCTACGCGAGGGCACCATGTCCACGGCGGCCTTCCTCCAAGAGGCGGCCATCATGAAAAAGTTTCGACACAATCGCCTTGTGGCCCTCTATGCCGTCTGTTCGCAGGTGAGTGCTCTGAAAATGCATATAATCAATATCAGTTTATATATATATATATCTCCCATTTCGTTGGCAGGAGGAGCCCATTTATATTGTGCAGGAGTACATGTCCAAGGGCAGTCTGCTGGACTTTTTGCGTGAGGGCGATGGTCGCTATTTGCATTTTGAGGATCTCATCTATATTGCCACGCAGGTGGCCAGCGGCATGGAGTATCTAGAGTCCAAGCTGCTCATCCATCGCGATTTGGCGGCGCGCAATGTGCTCATCGGCGAGAATAATGTGGCAAAGATATGTGATTTCGGTTTGGCGCGCGTCATTGCCGATGACGAGTATTGCCCCAAGCAGGGCTCACGCTTCCCCGTCAAATGGACAGCGCCCGAGGCGATCATCTATGGCAAGTTTAGCATCAAATCGGACGTCTGGTCATACGGCATACTGCTAATGGAGCTATTCACCTATGGACAAGTGCCCTATCCGGGCATGCATAGTCGCGAAGTGATCGAGAACATTGAACGTGGTTTCCGCATGCCAAAGCCGACAAATCACTTCTTCCCCGACAATATCTATCATCTGCTGCTCCAATGCTGGGACGCAGTGCCCGAGAAGCGGCCCACGTTCGAGTTCTTGAATCATTACTTTGAGTCGTTCTCGGTGACGTCGGAGGTGCCGTATCGGGAGGTGCAGGACTAAGCTGTAGCCAGTAACAACAACATTACTCACATCACACACACATATATACACATTATATATATTTATAACGTTATATATATGTAACGTAAACATTTATATACATATTTACTATAATTCTTAAGACTTTTAAACAAAAAATGGCAAAACAAACAAACAAAAATATAACATTTACATAACTCTATATGTATTTGGCATATATAGATATATATATATATATATTGTGTATAAGCGTATATTAAAAAAGAATTTCGATGGAAATGCAACATTTTATATTTTACACGCAAAACTATTTTATAATTTATATATATATATATATATATATGAATATATACCAACTACTTGTATGTAATATTGAAATAGCAAGTATTTAACTAGTTTTGTAAGCTTACCAAAAACCCAAACAAACAACAAGAAATCCAAGAATATGGAAAACAAGAAAATGATATGAAACAGAACTACAACAATTCGACTACTTTTTTTCTAATCGATAACAACAATTTACTACGCTACTTTAATCGGTGCTTAGATTTTTGTCTATCAAATAATCTATATCTATTATCTATCTATATATTTTTCCAACTTTCTCTTTAAATCTACTGCTGAACTTTTTTCCATGATACTTTCCACAAATCTAAAAACCCAAGTATTATTTAACACAATCAATAATGTATGTAGTTGAATTGCAATGATGGCATTTAAAACTTATTGTATCTACTTCCATGTCACATCAAATTGATCACAATATATATATATATATATCATTAAAAGATTCTTTTGCTGCTGCTTCTACCACGAGGCTAAAACAAAAACTGAGCAGTTGCTGGATTTTCTACTTTAAACATTTTGTACAAAACATTAGAAAAAAAAGAAACAATTCTTCATACACACTTTTATTTCTATTAGTAATTTAAACCAATGAATGTTTATAGTATATTTAAGTTTATGCCAAAATTATAAGAGTTTTTTGTATATTTAAGCACACATGAAATTATATAAAATGATGTTAGATAAAAACGCATTTTCAGTTGGGCACAGTCCACACATATAGTATATATATATATATATCTATATAATATAGCCTAATGGTTCTACATTCTTGTACTAATCGCCAGCTCACATTTAGTTCCTCTCCAGAACCGCATCTTTGTTGTTTCACAATTATTAAGACCCAAGCAAAAAAGCCATGATGAAAAAGGGTTTCAAATGCAAAAGAAAACAAAAAAAAATAACTAAAACTTATATACGAAAACATTTCTTACCAATCAATCAATCAATGTACACGTACATCGATCTTAGAAAGCATTATACACCATATACATACATATATGTGTTTCTTTTTTAATTTATTATTATTATTATTTTTGTTATAGCCGATAAGTTCGAACGTTTAATTTATGTGTTGGCCATTGTGTGCACATCTGTAGCATAAAACCAAAGTTTAGCATTTCGTATTAAAATATATACTTATATATATATACACACACACATGTATTTGTAAAGAACAACATTTATACGGCAACTTAATGCATTTCACACACACATAAACACGCATACCCTCCACGTACACACACACACAGCATACATAGAGAAGATAAGGCAGCTTAAATATAAAGAGTAGCAAACAAAAACATTGCAATTATTATTGTATGAAATTGCATTCAACGTAAACTTTAATCTAAACGTAACTAATTCATAACGATAAACGACAGCCGAATAAAAGAGAAGTGCAAGAAGAAGAACAGAATAAATAATAAATATTGTTATAATTACCAAATAAATAAAGAAGCAACACTGAAATTGTTTAGCGTAGTTGATGAATTTTTGTATATATGAACTTGGCATAATGTGTAGCAATAAATGAAATTGAATTGATTTAACTTGAAACTAAACTTAACAAATAAAAACACTAATAATATTAGCAATACAACAACAACACCAGCAGCAGCAGCAACAACAACCAAAACGGCATTTGTGGCACGCAAAAAACAATTGACAATTTTTTTATACAATCAAATGGACAGATTTCTAAAATTTTCCAGCCTCGGCCTTTGGGGGGCGTTGCCTCCAATGCCGTCAACGTTGCTTTTGTTCTTGTTGTTGTTGTTATTTAAACAAACTTTGTATAACTAAAAACACTGTCATATGTTTAATTATGAGTACTAAATAATATCAAGATCCAATTGCATAATAATATTAAATAATAAATGCAAACTGAATTTAGCTGAGATGTATAACGAATATTGTGTCGATTCGGCGTGTAATGCATACAAATAAATCAATAAATTGGAAAAATATGTAATAAAACAAAATAAAACCAACAAATGCATTTTTAATCTGTTAAGATCGCATACCTTTAAGAACGCTAAAAAAATTCTAATATTTTTTTTTTTACCAAAAAGTTTTGATTTCCTTTTTATATGCAAAAGTATGTAACAGGCAGAAAGACGCATCTCCGACCTCTTAAACTATATATTCTTGATCAGCAGCAACAGCAGAGTCGATATAGCCATGTCCGTCTGTCCGTCCGTCTGTATGTATGATCTATAAGTGCTAAAGACTCCAGATTTGGAACATAAATTCGCATAATCCCTAGGCAGTACAAGTTTCAAATTTTCGGTAATTCTTTCCGTTTTCGATATACACATGTGATCGATAACAACAAAATCTTGAATTTGGAAAATTTTGAGGAGTTTGAAACATTAGTCGAAATAATGCCAATCTCTGAAATCTTTATTGAAATCGACAGTGAAACACTGGATATATGGACCATTGAAGTTAAGAAAGTATGCACTATACGCGTACACACACCTATACTTGCAAGCAGTGACTGTATGCGTAAAGTATAGGGTTCAGGGTATAGTCTAGTCGGGATTTCTCGACTAGAGCCTTCTTACTTGTTGAATATATATTTGTAGTGGTAAAATTGTTCACAAGAATAACCAGAAACAGAAATATTTTTTGTTTTTTTTTTATTATTATTATTACATTATTACACGATTCAAAATCTTAAAGTTACTAATAATATTTGTCTATATTTATATGAATATTTTACGGGACAGAGGAAACAAGTATTTTCAACCGAATGCAATTGTTCAGAGACATCCAACCCAGAACGCAGATGTTATTTGGCTGGTAAGTTTGGATGCGGTCTTTACAATTGCACTGGATTCTACCTTGAAAACACTTGTTTAATCTGTTTTCTATCAGTGTATACCACATATGCGTTCTTACTATTAAGTAGCGGATCTTATCCAAGCAGCAAATGTGGTACTGTTACATACATTATATGTTCAAACATCTTGATTCCGCTCCGGTGTTGTTTAGGATTCAAAATGCATAAACTATACACACACTATTATGTAAGACATCATATATAACAAACATACTCAATATACTCAATATTCACAATATCCAATTCGTGATTATAGGGGGGGAGTTGGGGAAAATCTAAATGTTTAGCATAAAAGTATTTATTTTTATTTTATATATATCGGTTAGTTGCATTAACAAAAAGCTTCCACATGCTAGACCCTAGATTGACAAAAATTCAAAACCAAACCAACCATTTTTGATTATCTCAAGATGTGTCAACTCATGGATCACCATCCCATGCTGTAATCCATTTTAATATCTTCAAAACTGGTTGGTTTTAGAATTTTTCACTAGCATCTCAACATATCATCAAAGTTGTCTGTGTAATTTGTGTATTTAGTGTATTTAGTGTAATTTGTGTATTTTGTGTAATTTGTGTGTTTTGGCCATTTGAAGTGTGTTGTGATTGAATGTCTATGCAACGTTCTTATGGTTCTTATGGTTCGCACTTCTTGGTGATATAGATAGATGTACGAGTGTATTAATGTACGAGTGGATGTACATAAACCATGAATAAACCATGAGTGTAAGTGTAAGTGTAAGTGTAAGTGTAAGTGGGGAAAACGCTGCAAGGAATATCGCGCTCAATATCGCGCAATGTAAACTGCTTGAAAGGCAATGTTAAGGCAATGTTAAAGTTAACATGGCAGTGTTGTAGTCTTTACGTCCATTCCTGCTGTGCAGCGTATTCAATATTCGGCAATGCCGAAAACTTAACTATTTGGCCACATTACATGGCCGAAGAGATTTGCGTCTGTTGGTATTGTTGTTGTTGCTGCGGCACCGTTGGTTGCTGCGGCGTTAGCACCACTGGCTGTTGCAATTGCAGTTGCTGTTGTTGCTGCTGTTGTTGTTGTTGCTGTTGCTGTTGCTGCGGCTCCTGCAAATGCAGAGGCATCTGTGCTTGCTGCTGTTGGAATTGCTGCTGCTGTATCTGCATTTGCTGCTGCTGCAGCTGCATCTGCTGTTGTGCCGCAAACGCCGCAGCTGCATTCTGCTGCGTTGTCGCCTCCGATGTCTTCAGGAAATACGTTATCAAATCGATGGGCAGCGGGAATACAATCGTCGAGTTCTTCTCAGCGGATATGGTGTTGAGTGTCTGGCAAAATACAAGAAAAACATATGATACGATTGCTAATGATGACTCCGAAGGAGACTCAAAGATACGAAGAGTGTTGAATTCATAACGTTACCTGCAGGTAACGCAGTTGCAATGCGGCTGGTGAATCGCCAATCACCTCGGATGCCTCGCGGAGCGCTCGGGACGCCTTCTGCTCGCCCTCGGCGGCAATGACTTTGGCGCGTGCTTCACGAGCTGCCTCCGCTTCGGCGGCCATCGCACGTTGCAGTTGCACCGGCAGACGTACATCCTTGCTGTATTCGCGCGCCACGGAATAGAAGAAGTTACATTAAGTATACGTACATACACACATACGTTGCACGTCTTGCACATCGCACAGCAGGCACATTTTGTAGCTGTAAACTCATTTAGAAAATTGTACGCGACACGACTGTCAACTTCTACTTCTGCCTACTTGTCCCTGTTTATCCACCCAACAATCTGTCTGCTGCCTTAATTCAACTAAACTTAATGAGTCGCGTTTAAGGTTTATCACTCCTTGGAGCCAGTGTTGCCACATTAAAGCGCATTAGAATAATGATTTCCAAGCAATCTACTGGATTTATATAAAGCTATTCTATTTGCGGCAGCTAAAGAAAAGTTGCTTTAATGTCTTCGCCATCAGAAGGACGAGCCCTTAAAGGGCACTGATTATTCGTTTTCGATTACCTAAGATGCTTTTTATGTCCCGTCAGATGAAAACCGCCATGAGCATAAAACGTCGACCATATTTGATTGGACATGCCAACACACAAAATTTATCAGCTGATTAATTTCATAAAAACGTTGCCGAACAGCAACAAAAAAAAAAAGATGCCATAAGACTGTCATAAAAATGAAACAATTTTCATAGGCGCAGCAACATGAAAAGGAAAAAGAAAACCTTGACAAAAGATCCGCAGGCGGAACAACGGTAAACAACGCGTCAAGTTGTTTTGGCCATTGCAGCTGTCTCAGCCATTTTGTTGGTCATGTATTTGACAAGCTGTCAAGATGCCGCAGCAGCTGTAACGATAGCTGTGTGCCGCTTGTCCACATCTGCGTGGCTAATAATAAATTACACAAGAACGCAACAACTGTGACAGCGGACAAAGGCCAAAGAAGCGTCTGTCCCTACGTCCGAGTACTCCCTCGACTGTGGTAATAATAATGGCAGCGACGAACACCTACTACACATTTTGACATAGAAACCTTTATGTACAGATACACATACACATATATGAATGTGTGTGTGTGTGTGTGTGTGTTTGTGTGTATGGTGTGGGTGTGTGTGTTTGTGTGATAGAAAAGTTGCACTACTTACATTTCAACACGTTCGACTTTGATGCCCCATGCATCGGTTGCTTCGTCGAGCTGAACCTGTTTCATGATTTGGCCCACATTACGTTGGCAGGTATATATATATATATATGTGTGAGTGTGTGGAGAATTTGGAGTACGTGTGTTTGTGTGTTAAAAATAGCAGTAAAAACACATTAGTTTTTGTTTACACACGATTTTTCTCTTTCATGCTGTTAACTGTGATATTTTTTTGCCTTTCACATTTCACATTTTCTTCGTGAATTTAATTTTTTTTTTTCAGATATATTATTTTTATGTTTATTATTTGTGTGTTTGGGCACATTGTTTTGTGGGTCGTTGCAGCATCCTTGAAAGCGCTAAACTGAAAAAATGCAGCACTTGCCGGCGTCTAACGGAGTGGAAGAGCCAAACAACTTTGCCAACTTGGCATTCTGGCCATATTCGACGCGAGGCTAACACGATTTGGTAGCCATTGCTTTTTCATTCGGGTTATATGTAGTATGTGCTAACGGGAGGGGGCAGGAATGAGGGGGTTATTACTGATTTTGAACTATTTTCAAACTACGGGCCATACATACATAAAAATACATAAATAAATAATGTGCCGAGAAGCCGAAAAGCTAAAAAAAGCTCAAGCTGTATACGAAAAATATGGGTTAAGTTTTGGCAGCTGCTGTTGGCCCAAAGATATGCGCATTTCACTTTGCAACTTTTGAGATACGTGGCCAGAATAGAATTCTATATATATATATATGACAGCTGCTGCAAAATGTTTGCAATTAGCAATTAATTTTAAGCTGCAAAACTCAAAGTTTGCTCTTCAAGCGAAACAGTTGCAGTTGGCAAAGTGGCTAGAAGAGAAGGGGGTGGTTTTGTTGGTGGGGGTGGGGGGCACATAAGTCAATTACGTTAAGGGGCCTTGTTGCAGGTAGGCAGGCAGGCCGAGACAGTTTGTAGAACTCACCTGCATGGTGCCGGAAATCGTCATACGCTCGCTGAGTATCTCATGCAAATGCCGAGTTCCCATTGTGTTTCGTAGAGTAGTCTGTGCCAGTAGTCTGGTCGAATGGTGAGCATTCTCCACGTTCGCTATAGAGACGGTTGCATTTGATACGCGATAGTACACCACTGCATCCACCGAAACCGTAACGCTATCCTTTGTGAGAACCTACAAGATGCAGTGGGTGGAATTTTTTTCTTTTTTCTTTTTCTGTTGTTTGTCTCTACTATTTTTGTGCTATTCTTTGCTTTTATTACATTGTTGTTTGTTGTTGCTCTATTGTTGTTGGTTATTCTTTTATATTTAGATTATATGCTTGTTGTTATGGTTGCTGCAACTATATATATATAGTATAGTATATATATATATAGCTTTGTGCTGATAAGCTAAAGTTTTCTGTATCTGTGTGTGCATATGAATAATTTAGTAGCTTTTGCTTGGAATATGCACTTGACTCGTGGCTCGTTGTCTTCTTCTTGCAGTATTATTAGAACTAAGTGCAGGGTGCAAACTTGGACGCACAAACACACACACATACACACACAATAGGTGTTAGAATGAGATAGCGAGCGAGGGAGTCATTGCTTTTATTTTGATTATTTGCTTTGTGCTTTTTTTCATATCTTCAAGTGCCTGTTTGCGATACACAAAAAGCCATTTTGCATTGTTTTGTTGTGGGATGATATTGCAGTTTGCATTTGGATTGCGGATTTTTGGGTCCTTAAGTCAACCGCTTTATGCACACACATCGTATGAATATATATACAACAAGATACTTTATTGAGGCAGCAGTTTTCGTTTTGTGTTTTTGGTTATATTGTTGCTTTTAGGTATTTATTTTGCATGTGATATGAGCTCGATAGCGATACGTGGAGCAAACTCAAGAGCTTTGAAGTTACAGTGTATAAGATATAGGTATGGTTATATTGCACAAATCATATACATATATATATAGTACATATGTTTGTAGTACATACATATGTTTTCATTTTTTATTTTTGGTTTATTATATATACGAAAACGTTTGCAAATCAAGAGGGCAGACTAAACGACGAAATCAACTTAAAAACCAAATGCGTTCAATTTGTTAAAGATATATAACGAGTATACTCACAGAAACATAACAGAAAGACAGAGAAAAGGAGAGAGAAAGACAGAGCGAGATAGAGATAGAGAGATAGGGGTTGGGGTAGATAGTAGATAGTAGGGGAGAAACATAGAGAGAGAGAGATAGAGAGATTTCGCGCGTTAGAGAAATGTTTCCCTTTGTATACAATGTTTTCTTTGACTATTGAAGGATTTTCAATATTTCTTTCTACTTCCTACTTCTGGCTTGCACTTTATAGCTTCTTGTTTTTCTTTTGCGCTTACCACCGAGGGCAAACTTTTCTCGCCTCAATAAACCCAAAACTCAAACACACACAAATTCCAAGCAACTCAAACGCAGCAGCGAGCCCATCAAAACTATTATTTGCACACACAAAAAGACGTCAGAGGCGGCAAAGCAAAAGTTTGCCACTTTTTGGGTTTTTTGTGCACAAGTTGTGAAGGTTTTACGACTTGGCTATTGCTATGGCTACTTCTACATTCTGGCGATTCAGTTTGGACCGCGTCTAGACCACTTTTTTATATGGCACTCTGTGGGCCTGGTGTCAATGTTGTTTGCTTTCGTTCGGTTGTGGCTGAAAATGTTATTTTGAGAGTGTTTCCTTCATGCCATTACCATAAAAATCAGCTCGAATGCTTAAAGGTTTGCTGTGCGTATACTTAATTTACGAAAAGAGCAATCTCTTGACCTGCTTTTGCAGAGAGATAGAGCGAAAAAACGAAGAAAAACTTTTCCAAAGAAAAACGGAATTAACTATCTAAATTTGTTCAGCAAGGTCGAAAAGTTTATTATAATGTGTTTATCGGGCGCTTAAGAACTTCAATGTGATATGAGGTATTTTGTGAAAGAGTTGTAGGAGGTGGGGGCGAGGGGAGGGGAGAAGTGAGGCCACTTTAGTTCCCCAAGAGCTTGTTCTCAACCACAGCCATTTCTATTCAGTACTCTAAATCAATTTTCAAGAACAATGGCTTAGAATTCGAACAATAATCGAGTGTTAAACCGGTTCACAGAGTGTCGGCGTGTGTATGTGTGTGTCAGAGTGTGCTCGTGTGTGTGTATGTGTGTGTGCTTTCTTTGGATAGTAGGTGGAATAAGTTGGATGATAAACTGTAGTTGTGTGTGTGAGTGTGTGTGATGGTGTGCATGGCATGAAGATTAAATGAAAGAACAATGAAATGTAAGTGAACAATAGGTAAATAATAATAGATTTAATTAAATTTTGCATACTAGATATAATCTCATTGATCTTAATTGGAAATAAATGGAGTATTTTTCGCTTTTTTCTTTGGGGGTTTTTTTTTGTATTTAATTTAACAATTTTGCATACATATTTGTTTATACACTGTAACAGCTAAACTAATGAGCTTCGAAAATATAGTATATGTGTATAATAATTATTATCATTTATTACAATTTGCAGAGTTAGGTTTTCATTTGGTTTGAGATTGGTTTCCGATTTTTCGATTCTTCTCAATTGTATATCGATTTTTCTTTTGAATATAAATCATATATAAACTGAAAAATATATATCTAGACTGGATGCACTGACTATAGTGAGTGAGAGAGTTAGTTAGAGAGAGCGAGAGAGAGAGAGAGAGGTAGATATAGAGATAGAGAAAGAAAGATAGAATTGAAAAGACTTGAGGAGGCATAATGCATTTTATCTGGTTTGATTGAAAGGCATCGCTTTGATGTCGAAGCACGAAACAACTAATTGCACATTTATTCTATATGTTCTATATATATATATATAGTAGTTGTTGTTATCAGGTACTACGTTGCTGGGTATATACTGGTTGCTCTAGGCTAACGGTATATAGTTAGTTACAGTTACGTTCAAACTAAACGTTGGCGGGCGACGACGGGCGGCATTTTCTTTATGTTCTTTTCATATTCATTTCATGCGTACGATTATTCGTTCGATAGTTCGATTTGTTCGATTGATTTCTTGTTTATTGTTTGATTGTTGGTAAACGTAATTTGAAACGAGTTAAACCCACATTTAAACAGCCTAAACCACGCAAAACACACATAGATGAACTCGACATGGATTGCTTGCTTGATAAATATATATGTATATATTTTTGTATGTTGCTCAACACATATACCTGTATACAGTTGTGTGTATATAGATATATATGTTAGTTCATAATATCTCATTTCTCATTGTTTTTTGTTGGGTTGCGTACGTACAAGCGTCCTTCGCTAGTGCTCGAACAGATCAAATGTTAACGGTTATTTAGTTAGTGGTATAAGTACAATATACGAGTATAAATCTTTGTTTATTGGTTTTGTTTGTTTGTCGTAACTAAAAGCATGTACTTACGAATGTATGTATGTATGTTTTTTTTTTTCTGTGTGTGCGTGAGTACTAAATTAAAATCTGTACATTAATATCATGATTTTTGTTGTACTTGTACTAAAACTTAAACCAACAATATATATATTGTATGTATGAGTATTGTGTTAGTATGCGTGTGTGAGTACGAGTTTAAGTTCATTTGGTTTTTTGTTTGTTTTTTTTTTTTTATAGTTTAAGTTTTGACAGTTAGAAAGCTTTTTAGAATAGACATTTATGGAAATATATATATACGTAGCATGCTCTCAAAAATTATTCGAACTCTTAATCGAGAGGAGGGAGAGTGGGGGGGTGTCAAAAAGAAAGTGCATTTAGTAGTTGTTGTGTAATCTAGTCAATGTCTTAAGGGTTGTTCTTGGGGTTATTTGGGGGGTTTTGGTTTTTATAGAACAAAAACATTTGTTTCGCTAAACAAAACGAACATAGCTCAAAAACAAAATCAGTATTGTATATATATTAAGGTATAATTATATAGAGCGTGGGCTAGATAGACAGAAAGAGACACAGATATAGAGATAGATAGAGAGAGATATAGTACTAAATAGTATCTTAGACTATTTAGTTCGTTGTTCGAGCGGACGAGATAGAGCAAGACACATATAAAATAACATAGAGACACAGATAGAGAGAGAGAGAGAGAGAGAGAGAGAGATAGAGGACTCTTTGTGTGTGTGCATTTAAGTGGTTTAAATGTATTTCATTAATTAACATTGTGTGGCTTTTGTTACTTTCTGTTGCATACTTTTCAGCGGCACAAGGCCTAAAGCCTCTGTGCGTGAGAGATACAGAGTGGGAGTGGGACTGTATATGTGTGTGTTTGAGTGTGTGTGTGCGGGTGGAAGAGAGTGAGAGCATGTGTGTGTTTACCCTGTGTTCAGTGAACAAACATTTCACATTCGAGCGAGCCAATTATTTTTCGTGCTTTTTTCAGGTTTTCGGTAGTTGTTTGTTGATTTTTAAGATTTTTTAATTTTTGATTTGCCTCCCCGGCGCCCCGCCCACCAATTTTTGAGTAGAGAGAAGTAGTCTGTTGTGCATTTAGGTGCTCTGCTGAACACAGAGAATCAGAGAGATAGATAGAGAGAGAGAGAGAGTAGAGATTCAGTTAATATGCTTATTCTTGCATATTGTTTTTTTGTATTTGATCATATTTTGGTTGGGTTGTTTGCGTCACCAATTGCAAGAACACAATTAGAGTTTGACAACTATGCAAATTGTAATAAGTTGAAGTTAAAGACACTAAAACAACGAAACCAAAAAACATTGTACATAAATAATAAATGAACACACACAACCAACATCCACGATATCATTTCGTATGCACTTTCACACAACAACAACGATAACAACAACAAGATGACTTCAAAACGGGAATTTAAAAGCAAATATAAAAGGGTTCAGTTCTGTGTGTGTTGATTTAGCTTCAGTGTGTGTGTGTGTGTGTGGATGCTGAGGGCATTACCGCAGTGTCCTTCATGCGTTGTAAGCAAACAGAAAATAAGGGAACTTAAAACCAACTGAACTGAGAAAATAGTAGATTGAAAACGTTGCCAATGTGCAAGGCATACCGTAAAACGTAAAGAAATGATAATCTAAGTTGGGGTTGAAATCAGCACAGGCAAAAAAAGGGATCAGTTTTGTTTTTTTTGCCTTCTTGTGTTTGCTCCACGTGACGTCATATGATTAAAATTGTTTTTTTTTTCTCTCTCTTTTGGTTAAAAGTAGATAGAGACGTTTCGCTTGGTAAACTTTGCCATGCAGTTATGGCTTAAAGTAATAATAAGTAAATGGGGGCACTTTGAAAGTATAAACTAAATAAATGGAGAGCGCTTTTCATCTTATGGATTATAATGTCAGAGTGTGTGTGACTGTCTGTGATTGTGTGTGATTGTTCTAGTGACATTAATAATGATGATTAGAGCTGTAATATTATACGACAACGAGTTTCCAGTAGTTAAATTGTAATATAAAACAAACAACAAATACATCAAGACTACCAACATCAACAACAACAACAATAGAGTCAATGTGCGTGTGTGTGTGTGTATATATATATCAAAATGCAAAAGAAAAGTGAGCAAATGCAACAGGAATGCAACTAAAGCTGCTTGCTTCAGCTTGTTATTAAGTTTTTTGCTGTTGTTGCGCTGTCTGTATTTTATGTGTATAGCTGTGTATTTATCTTTGTGGGTTAGTGGCTGGGAAGAGTATCTGGTGTAGTTAGGCAGAGAGAAAGCGGGAGAAAGATATAGGTAAGCTGCAGCAAAGCAGAAAGAAAAAATAAAACACAGTTACGCAGGAAAACGCCAGTCGAAGAAGCAAAAAAAGGCAAAAGAATAGAAATGACAAATCAGAAATGAAAGCCAAAATAAACAGCGTGACATGCGACAACAACAACAAACACAAAAAGTAAAGAAAAATTTTACACACACATGTATGTATAGTTATGTACCAAAGGAAACGTAAAGAAAGACAAAGAAAACGTTGCGTATGCGTAATTCACGCTCTACTTGCGTATCCTGTGTACAGTGGTTGCGTGTGTGTGTGTGTGTGTGTGTGTGTGAGTGCTTCGTCAGCAAAATCAACAAAACAACTCGGCGAGATGTTCAACTATAACTGCATGTGTATAAGTGTGTATGTGCGTGTATGTGTATGCGTAGGACCAACATAAATCAAAGAATTTCTTGGTTAACAAGTCGTGTGTGTGTGTGTGTGGAATAAAACTTGTGGCAAGAGCTTAAAGTTTGTTTAATGCTTTTTCTTCATTTTTAACTTGTTTTAATTTAAGTTGTGTGTGAATGTGTGTGTGTGAGTATATGTGAATGGGTGTATTAGTAACAACAACAACTGTACAAGTATAGAATAGTTGTTGCTGCTGGTTAACGCACTTACCTCCTGTGGTGGCACATCATAGGTGCGAGTACGCAGATCTACCCGTGCATACGAATCGATGCAAGGCAAGATGAAGAAGATGCCTGCAACGAAATTTCATAAAGAGAGAGGGAGAAACAGAAAGAGAGAGAGAGAGAGTGAAAGTTTGCATATAAAGATAAGTTATGAGCCACAAATGTGTCGGCGAAACCACTTGCAAGTGGTGCGGCATCCAAAAAACAGGCGCTAATTTAGAGCAAGTGGAGCAATTAACACAAATTCGCCGTGGCACTCGCAACACTCGAATTTGCATAGCCAACCGCACAGTCCCAACCCCATCCAAGCACTTCCTCTGTGCCCATTACTCACCTGGGCCCTTGGCGCCGCCCTGCATAAGGCGGCCCAAACGAAAGATAACTGCGCGCTCGTACTCCTGCACCACCTGCACGCAGTTGTGAGAAACATAAAAGAGAAAGAGATGCAAAGAGAATGAGTGAGAGAGCGAGTGAGTGAGGTGAAATTGAATAGTGGCCAAGAAGCGGCCAAAATTGCCAGCCACAAACTGCTGCTGATGCTCTTCGTAACAGATATAATCTAAACGAATTGCATTCTTTCTTTCTGAAAGTACCACTGATGGGGATTTAAATAATGATTTATACGTACGTACAGATATTTATCGTCTACATTATATCTTATATTAAATAACCGTCAGATATAATCTAAGAAAATTACATTTTGAAAGACATTTTATGGTATGAGTCTGCAAAATAAGCCCTATAAATGAGTGCTCATTGCTTTGATAGTTTGTTAATACTACTTCTAGCCATATACATAAACAGTTGAAACGTTGTGTTTTGTAAAGACTTACCTTAAAGCAGACAAAGAGACTGAAGGGCAGCGTCATTATCACAAGTGCTACGGATAGAAATATCAGCAATTTGCCGCATGTTGAAGCTTTGTCACTGATGTCCTCGTCCGCTGTGGGTAAAATGTGCCAAGAATAGAGAAAATTATAGCGCAAAGTGGCAACAAGGCAATCAGAGAAACAGACAGATAAATGGCTGCAAATTAAGCTTCAGTTAGACACACACAAATATAATTAGTCTATACTTTCTGCACTTCAAGTGTACAGCGCGTCGAGCGAGCGAAAACAAAAAACAAAACTAGACAAAAAATGAATTTCGAAAAAAATTCGCTCGCTTTAAGATAAGCCAACAAGTCGCCCATTTCGAGTCCCGAGAGAGCTATAGCGAGAGCCTTGTAAGAGTTGTACACTTGGGCACCAGATAATAATAAAATGGAAAATTATGAAACTGTAGCATACTTAGGAGCGCGGACCAGTTGGCCATAAACAAAAAGAAGGTAGAAGTAGTTGAAGAACAGGATAGATAGATATTAAGCACTTGATAGAGAAATAATCGTAGATTATTAAAAAAAAGTTAAAGCTTTAAATTTGTGTGTCTGTGTGTGCTGTAGTGTTTTGTTGTTTGAGGATGTAGGGAATTTATTTTTGGTTTTTCTTTTGTTTTATTTTTTTTTTTCAGTTTCTTTTTATATTCTTTTTGGATTTTTCAAAATCAGTGCGACTTACAATAGAGAAATCCATGTGAATGTTTTGCTTGTGTATCTGCAAGAATACGATAAATCAAATGATTTTGTAAAAATTAATTGGACAAGGGGAATGGGCATGGTTGTTAGTTGTTCTTTCTAGTTTTGTGAGGGTGGTTTGGTGGCGCCGTGTGTTTAGCTGCATGCAGAAGCCACTAGTTAGTTAGCTAACTGTTTGAAACTAAAAACCAAAAGCTCGAATCAAATCATAAATTATGCATGCCATGCCTTTCAAAATGAATGCTACGTAAAATCCCTTATAATAGTATCGTATGTACTGTATTTGCTATTGCATTTGCAGTTTATCTTCGTGGTTTCTTTTTTGTTGTGCTCTTGTGGCAATTAGTGTTGCTGCTTCCATTTTAGTTTCAATTACAGTTCATCGAGAACTTGCAACCAGGCCCAAAGTGATTTTAACGAGCTCTTCTCGCACAAACAGACAAACAGAAAATAGTAGCTGTGAAACTCTTGCAGCGTAGTTGCCATTAACACTTGGCAACTTTGACGATTGGAATGTATTTGGGTGTTTGGTGGTGGTGGCAACTAAAGAGGACACGCTAAGCCAACAAGCTGTCACAGGCCCGCCTTCTGCCCGCGCCAACACCTCTCTCCAAACGAACAAACTTTTATTGAAATTGATTTCGAAATAATTGCAATGGCGTTGACGTCAATTTGAATGTGCGGATGGCGGATGTATGGGATGTTTGGGTTGCGGATGTGGGGTAAAGCATTTTTGTGGTGCTGCTGCTGACAGATGAAGGTCCCTTTCGGTTTGTGTGTAAGTGGGTGTGTGTGTGTTTGGGTGTTTGTGGTAATTGATTTATAGCCAAATTTGTTACCTTTCAACATAAACCAGAGGGTTGACAGTTTCAAGTGTTCAAAATGTAATTAGTTGGTATGAGTAAGGGTATTTAAGTATTAAGAGGAAAGTATTTATAGCATGAGACTTAAATAAATTTAAAGAATGAGAGAGAGAGAGAGAGAGAGAGAGTCGAGCTGGAATTGAAATAAAATTTTGCCCCAGGCACAACAAAATTATACAGCAATTATCATTATTCTTGAATATATACTATGTACAATATAATCTCGTTGCTTAATTCACAGTGCCAGCGTGTGGTCATAATTTTTTAATGACGCGCCAGTCGGTCAACCCACTTGCACCTCTCACAGCCATTCCCACTCACACTTACACTCCCACTCGCAGTCCCCTTCCCGTTTACACTCCCTCTCGCATACGTCATAGCAACAGAAGCAGCAGCAGCCCCAGGCAAAAAAGCTTTGCGCTTAAAATGGGTCAACTTGTTTATGTTGTTGTTGTTGCTCTTGTTGTTGTTGTTGTTGTTGTGTGTGTATGTGTTTTTGAAGGCACTGATTGAAATTTGCATGCCAAATGTAAAGCAGCCAAAAACTGTTGCAAAACTGGCTTTGGCTGCCACCGAAACGAATAAAACCCTTTTCTGTTGTCAGAGAGAGAGCATAATGATGCGATTAGCGTGCATATGATGATGATACAATAGCTCACACACATTAGCATTACAAAGTTAGTTTATTAGATTGCAAAAGTACAGCTCGTTGCAAGCTTTCAGTCATACCAAACAAAAAGGGGAGAAAATCATAAACCAAATACCTGCATTTCAGTATACATACACACTCATTCTCAGATACACACATGAAAAATATTTTTTGTTGGTCGTTTTTATCAGTTTGGCAGCCAAATTGCATCAATATTTTATGAGCCTGTTGAACGATGGCGAGCGTTGTGCTTGCAAAAAAGTGATTTGAAAGCGGTTTTTTTGCTGTTGTTATTGTAGAGTTGTTGTACGCTAATGAAAATATGCCATATGAAAATTGTAGTGGCCATAAAATGCAAAATGGCAGGCATTCGAGTATATATTGAGAGATACAAAAATCGTAGCATACTTTTTTGGGGCAGCCACGCAACAAGTTCCACAGGAAATGCATATATTATATATAGAATAGTGACAAGGATAATTTTAGCACATCCGCATTATTTCATCTTTAATTATATATATATGTATATGTAGATTTGGTCGTGGTATATACAATTAGGACTCTATACTAAATATATATATATGTACAGGCATTTCCCCTGGCTTTTCCCGAAGTCTTCTTCTTATATGTGTGTACATAACTCACCTCGTCGCTGCTCGGCTCTGTGTATCGCCTGCTGTTGATGCGACTGCTGCATAAGTGCATGATGACTGTGAGGCAGTGGCAACTGCTGCTGCGGCAGCGTTTGCTGCTGCTGCTGCTGTTGCTGCTGCTGCTGCTGTGGCTGCTGCTGTTGTTGTTGCTGCTGCTGGTGGTGATTTTCACGTTCTCTTATCTGCGGAGGCGGCAGCTGCTGCTGCTGTTGTTGTTGTTGCTGCTGCTGCTGCTGATGCATAATGGGTTGCTGTTGCTGCTGCATTGGTTGGTGGTGCTGCATGCTAGGCGTACCCGTTATAGGCAATTGGTGGTCCCGTTCTCTTTCCCTTTCCCTTTCCCTATCCCGATCGCGATCTCTGTTCTCAGTGCTCGACGCCGTTGATGTTGGCGCCGGCGCTGGTGGTGCAAATGTGCTTGTGCTGGTGGTTGCAACGACACGCTGCGGCTGCTGATGTCGATGAAGCTGATGATCCCGATGCTCCATGTCCATCATCGAGTCCGGCATTAAGCCGCGCTCACAAAACGACGCCAGGGCGACGGCTGTGGCTGCTGGCTCCTGCTGTACGTCAAGCAGTCTCAAACGAAACTTCGAGGCTTAAGCCTCACTACGTCGTAAATGTCGTAAGTGATGCTGTTGATTGATTGTTGTGCGTACTGTGGTTTCACCTCTCAGTCTTCGTATTGATGTCGTGGCAACTGATGCCGTTGGTGTTGGTGCATGGTCCGCCGAAGTTTCAAATGATGCATGACACACACACACACACATGCAATCGCACTCTCGCACACACACACACACTAGCGCGAACACTTTTCCACTCCTTTTCCCAACGAGTCGCACTCAACAAAAACTAATACATTGACACAACAACTAGCTGAACTAGCTTGGTTTAGTATGTATGCATGTATATGTTGGAAAAATATACATATACACAGGCTACACTGAGCTAGTTATGCTAGCAATCCCTCCTTCACTCCTCTTCCTGGGCTGGGGTCCTCTGTATGGTTGGCTGCTCCAAATGTTTTTTTCCCGTTGTTGTCGCTGCCTCGCTCAGAATCCAACTGAGAGTCCGCTGCCCGAGCGCATCCTTTTATATACAGCAGCCAGTTCAGCCTCAGCCAGTTTAGCAGCAGCAGCAGCAAATCAGGAGCAAAGCTTTGCGTGAGAGGGCAAACAAACTTTGTTATCAACGGCACCAGCAGTTGTCGAGAGGGAGACGGAGACAAATTGCTCAACGTATACTAAATGGCAAATGATCAAAGAGCTTTTTATTGCGTCGTAGATGCAGCTGCATCTGGGCTGCTGTTGCCATGGTAAGCCATCGTTGTTGTTGCCAGTGCATAGCCCCTATCCAGCTTTTTACCTTTTTTTGTTTTGCAGCTTGCACTGACCTTGCGCATTGTGCGATACTTTAACCATGCTCTGGCTTCAAACTTCAGGAATAAAGCTTTTAGCAGGAGAAGCATTAAGCTCTTCTGTTAGTTGTTGGCCTGGGGAAATGTTTAAGAGAGCGAGCGGCAGAGCGAGAGCGAGATAGTGAGAGTTGAGAGTCGAACGACGAGTTTTTAGAACACTCACACACACACACACACACAGTGTGTGTACTAAAAGAGGCGGGAATATAGAAAGTGAGAGAGAGAGTCGAATGTCTGAGCTCAGGTGCAAAAAATGAATTTATGACTCTTTCCACACGCTGTTGCTGCATGCGATTGCTGCGGCTGACTTTCATTGTAGTGCAGTGTCAACCACTTGAGCGCCGCTTTTCAATTTGTGCGAGAAACCTCAGGTTTTTTGTATTTGCTTACCGGCACGGAATGATATGAGGAACCGACTGCCATCTCCGTCTATTATGGGCATATCAATTGAGAGGAAAGGGTGTTTGTTGGCATTCTAATGAACATACTCGAATCGCTTGTCAAACTGTCGCACATTTGGGTCACTGTGGCGAAGGAGATGAAGACGAGGCAAAGGCAGGGTACGCAGCCGCTAGCACAGGATTTGCCTTTGAGCCGTCAATTATCATTTACGCTTCATTAAATGCCACGCGCACTCACAACCAGGCCAAGTATCCAGCCCCCTACTTCCATTCCCGCTTCAACTCCAACTCAAGAGTGCCGTGTTAAATGTGGCACTACACTGCGTATGAGTGTCGTTATATGTGACATTTATGCATACACAATACTTCACTTGCCTCCACTTGAGAGAAAACAGAACACAGGAATGGCTGAGTGGCACAGCAGTTAATTAATCTCTGTCATTTGATTAATGTGCGAATTGATTTGGGTTCCCTCTATCTCTGTCTCTCTCTCTGACAAATTGCCAAAAAAACGATGAAAGATGGCTCTAGGCTGCTAGCTGCAACATTCCCATACTTAAACGTTGAGAATTTGTTCACGTGTTGGCTCCTAAGAAATGTCTTTTGCTCAAATTCTTCTTTAGTTTAGCTTAATAGATTTGCAGTTTGCCCGCCTCTCAAGCCAACGACACTAAAATTCATCCAAGATGCTGTTCGCAAGCATCTCCGCCTCAGGGCACTTTTGGGGATTTTTATAGACAAACATAAAAAGGCGCTAAAGCACTTTGCGTATCGACAAACATTTCAGTTAACTGGCAGCACACACAAACAAATCACAGATGAGAAGATCTTAGGCAACGGAAAAGACGAAAAAGAAAAGAAACCAAAACAAAACCGAAAACAGAAAAACGTAATGCAGATTTCTGACAGACAGCTGACTCAGATATAGAGCTTGAGAAATAGACAGAGAGAGAGCGACAGTTGAAGGCAGTCGCAAATCGAAAATGTGGCACAGAGAAAAACACTCAATGACAACGTGCAAAAGATGACAGCGGGAAAAGTTGAAAGCATTTTAGGAATCACATTCCTAAAGAACCAAGACCTAACGATAAAGTGTCCTTGTGGAGCTAAACTTAAACGGACTGTAACGTTATTTAGTGCATAGTTAAACAGAATTGAAGTTTTGATTAGAAACTATAAATTTGCACATTTAAAGCCTTGCTCATTTTGCGTGACTCAATTATAAGTGTCGTACCCTATACAACAGCTATAACGCAGAGTAGTAGAGTAGTAGAGATGTACACAGCCCATGTACATCGAGTAGTGTGGACTGAAAGCAGACGCCAAAAACAGAAAGCCGGTCACATCGAGGAGGCTAGGACTTTGAACCGCATGTCCTGCGGCGTTGCGCAGCAAGCGAAATTAGCCAGGCAAATATGTCGCACTTAACTGCTAACGGAAGAACAGGCAAAAGTCTCTGTCAGAGATACCAAAAGCGGACATGAACACGTACGTAAGAGGCAGCCAGGCAAAACAGAGACGACACACACACACAAACACACATTGTCATGGCATGGCAATTGCCCAGGCCTAACAAGAGGGTGGGTGATGCCGAGTATGCTGGTTCGTTTGCCGTTTGGTTCTTGCTCCTTGTAATTGTTGACGTTTGCGCTTTTTGTCGTTGGGTGTTTTGGGTGGGATGTGAGTTATTACACAAATACGTCGAATTATTGTCATAGGAGGTCACTGTCCCTGGTCGAGTAGTGAAAGTTTTTGCACAACCCACACACATTGGTTTGTTTGTCTACTGAGTCTATTATGAAGCTGGAAGTCAAGCAAATGTAGTTCGCCTGAACAAGAGCAACAACTATAAGTACTTGCAACTTGTGGGCTTGTTAGATTTTTAAATGGGCATCCCAAACATATATTGTGGCACAAAGACCGATAACATCCAATTTGCTCATACGCCATGTGGTCCGTTCCTCCGTTCGTTGCAATCATGAATAGTTGAAAAGCATTTTCACAAAAATTGTCGAAGGAAACTTCATCGGCTTCAGTTATTGATAATTCATTTTCGGTAAATGGAAAAAGCTCATTGCCAACGTTCTTTATCTTCTTCTGCTTGTTCGCTCTCTTGTGTTCTCATAAAATATGGAAGCGTACTGGAAAATATTCAGCTCGAGCAGGAATGAAATAAGCGCTTTCGGTTTATGTTGCCTGATTGGCCCCCAGTGAGAATGGTGGGCGGCTTCGAGTACGCCTTCTCCAGTCTGTTGGAGGCGGAGGTGCTTCTGAAAGTATGTATGTTGCATACAGATAAGCCAGGCAATCAGAGTCAGCTCACTAATTGCATTGAAGCTTTTGGTACAAGCCACGTATCAATCTTGTAAATGCGACTGCCACACCCACTGTCGTGGCAGTGAGGCAAGCTGTTAAGTCGCCTAAATGTCCGGCTTGGGGAAAATGTTCAATCAATAATTCATAACTGCACGTTGACGACGCATTCTTTGGCAATAAAAATGAAAAGCGTAAAGTGAAATGAAAAATGAAAAATGAAATACGATGCGTTGCTGCAAAAGGCTCGGACCAATGATTTAGCGTGTCCATAGTCCTGCTGAGGTCCTGTTTCCGTTGCTCGTATTGGGCATGGACATGAAATGACTTTATCAATGCCGACTTCCTTGCTCCCAGCAACACTCGCATTCGAGTTCACTTCGTTGCGTACAAGCACATATATATTCGTATAGACAGCTGTATAAAGGACATAGTACACATACACGTATGTATATTAAATGAATGGCAGGCGTCGCCATTGGCAACAACTGCCGCCCAATGTCCTTTTTCCCTATGCCTGTTTCAATACACTCACAGAAAACATTTTATGTTGGCCATTAATTGTATTGAGAGATAGCATTATCATGATAAAGCCATTTTCTATATCTGTACGATAAGTATCTGACGTACATTATATAAATAACCATTCGCAACAAATTTAAGCAGAGCATTCATTCTTCGACTAGTGAAGGCCTACAAAAAACTTCTGTTTGTATATTCGTTTGGTGTTGTTTGGCGGCTATCATTGAATCTTTTTTTGTTGCTGTTGTTGTGTGTCCCTCTCGATGATGTTATGCCTCACTGTGAGTGTCCTTTTATGTTGCGCAGGGTCATGAAATATTGATACGAATGTCAGTTCGTGTGTGTGTGTGTGTGAGTTTGCCTGTCCGCATAAAGTCATATTGAAAACTATCGAACGTTCGTTTCATTGATTTGCTTTCAAATAAAGTAATATGCTGCCGCACCACAAAGCAATATGAAAGGAAATGCTCCTTAATTGACAACTTTAATGAGAGCCAGAAGTTCATTAGCGGGAAATCGAACCAGATTGTGCAACTTAACCCCAAGGCAGTAATTAATACGCTGGCTTAACGAGCAAGGGCTTGAAGAGAGCAGTTTTACCACTAGTTGATGACCTAAATGAAAATTAATTAACGGTTTTCTCGCTTGCGGCTTATACGCGAGGAAATCAAGTAGAGAGTTTTCCATGAATTTGTTGGCTTTTTCACAGGACATGTCAATGTGTCGTGTTAAACAGGATCGTCAACAGATGATGAGAATTGACATGCGACTAAACAATGGATTTCCCAGACACGTAAAAGGACAACGGAGAATGAGACAGGATACAGCTGCAGCCAGTCAAATGCTGATAACGTGGCCAACTGGAAAATCAATTAAAGCGCAGGCCAGCAAGCACGACTTACTATAGATATATCATACATATGCATATAGTATATGTGTGGCTTGGGTGGTGCATGTGGTATAGCTGCTTGCTCGCTTGCTGGTTGACTTAATGTGGCACACTTCCCTACCACCTCTCTGTAGCCCCTTCTCGCTAACTTAATTATCACGAACGGATGTGACGCGGCATGCGGCGGAAATATGTGCTTCCACACATGTGAAACGCGTCTCTCCCCCCCACTCTTCCCACCCACTTGATGGTGCCAAGCACGCCTGGGCAATTTAAAAACATATTTCACTTGAGCGCATTCCCTTTGACAGCCCAAGTAAAAATGTCCTCGCAATCCAGAGTGAAAAAATAAAATGTAAAGCGGAAAATGGAAAATGGCAAATGGAAAATGGCAAATGGTAAAATGAAATGTGAACTGCAACTAACCGCATTAATTCATTGAAAGAAAGAATGATTTTACAGCTGCAGCATTTTTATGAACTGATGCGAACGATATTAATTGCTTTATTAAAGCAGACAAAGTAAATGCTTAAAAAATATAATTCCGAAATTGATGAAGAAATCACTTTTGTTATTTACATTATATTATTATTAATTATCATCAATAAGTTTAACATGCGTCATTGGGAAAACTAACTGCCAGAGCTGTCATTTTGTTATTGATCGACCCATCAATCGGTCGTTAAATATGTTTTGCCCTCAAGTTAGCGAATACAAATGGATTAATTATTGTTTGCCTGGCAGCTGACAGATAACTCGTTAAGGAAGACAGGCCAAAGCAACATTAGTTGTTTTGCTGTACAAGTTGGCAACCTTACCTCGACTAAAGCCAAAGCCGCTTGTCGAACCGTTCGAGGCGGTTGTATCGAGTGCAACTCGTCTGGGCGAGGCACTTATCTCACGGGGACTGCTGTGGCTGCTGCCCAGCATTTTCTTGTTGTAGTTTAGTGGTGCAGTTGCACGTAGCTGTCCGGTTGTGCGCTGCTGGTGCTGTTGGTGGTGCTGATGGTGATGGTGGTTGTTTAGTGGCCGTGCTGCATGTCGTGGATGCTTAGCTGCCACTGGCATGCTGGCAGCGGTCGACTGCCACAAACTATCTGTGCGGTCCGATATGTTGAGGCCGTCTCAAAACCTTATTTAATGTGCAACTGTTTACTGTGTGCCTGTGTGTGTGTGGTTGTCTAATTGCAAATGTTGCTCAGGAATTTATGTGCATTTTTGTACACAAGAAAATAAATATTTGCCAGGTTAGATTGCAATCGATATATATATATATATGTATATAAGCTGTGCCTATTGCCACAAGTTGCAGGCAGGTTGCATTTAGTTGGCAAACTGCCTAACCGGAATAACTTGACCAACTTGTCGTGTGTTGTTGAAGTTGCGCTTTAAACAAGCCAAAGAACTCTATTAAAAACTGCACCCCAAAAGTCGGATTTATTCAAATTAGAACAATAGCAGGAACAAATAAATGCAACCACTCGTACAACCACAATTACAACTATGAAATGTTTTTCCTTATTTGGCCATACCCAAAATCGCCTCACTGCTGCGGCTGTTGGTGCTCATGACCCTTTCGGTTGGCACTCGGCAAAAAATATATATAACACGGAAAACTAATTTAATAATGAAAAGTGTGTGAAAACTCGCTTCAGGCGTGGGAGTCTATGCTCTGTGTTCACTTTTATTATATGAGTTTTGTATATATATTCTGTGTAATTTTATTTTTTATATATTTTTTTTTTGCTTCAATACACTTGAAGTTTGGCTTTGCGTTGCCCACACAGCTCGATGTGCACTGACCACCACAAGCAGCGGACTAGTTTATAGACCAGGCCAAACAGAACTGAACTGTGACTTTTAGCCAGCGTGGTAGTGATATTTAATTTATTTATAGCGTACTAGCATTGTGTCCTACACGTTTTGTTTGCGTTCGCTAACGACACACACACACACACACACGCGTTGTGGTTTGCCCTAGAATAGGTTCAAATGGAATGGGGCGATTGAAGAACCTTTAATGGACGACCAATTTGTATGAGTTTCCATTGACAGTGGACATGTTAATGGCTTGCAATATGAACGTTCTTGTGACAACAACTATTTTACTGGCCCGATACTGCGCGTAACGGTAACGGTTTGTAGCTCAAGGATGCAGGATGTGTACTGTCATCTGCTTGGCCAAGCAGTCGCTCAGTTGTCTCGGAAATGGAAATGGCATGCATGCAAATGCCAAAAAGCATCTTTTGTGTGGCAGAGAACCTGAACCAAATAAGCGCAAAAAAGCGAAACCTTAACCGAAACCGAAGCCGAAACTGTAATTGTGAACATTGTAAATGCTGTAAGCCCCACCAAACGCCCCGCGGGCCATGGACTTCAGCCCTGAGTGCATCAGTCAAGCCCACACAAACTTAACTCAAGCCAAGGCAAACAGCAATCGGGGCAAGTAGGCCAGTTTGCATGTTGCATCTGAGCCGAAAAGAAGACAAGGATAACGACGACGACGACTGTCAACCGGTTGCTCCCGTGGGCAGGTAGGCAACCATGAAGTCAACCAAGCAGCCGGTCGGTTGGCAAGTGAAAGTCAAGCAAGGACTCTTGATTCTCTCTCTCTCGCTTCTGGCATTTACATGCTTGCATAAACCTGAATAATGCATAATGCACTTGAAGAAAATATTCACTCAAAGCCAACTGTCTCGTTATCGTCTTGTCTAATATTGAATTCTTAATATTAAAGTGGCTCCATTTCTCGAAAAAAGTACTCCAAAATACTTAAAGTAAACATTACACGCCTGCATAAAGTTCAGCATTCAAATTTGTACAGGCATTCCTTTAAGCAAAAGCAGCTCACTCATTCACACAAAGATAAAAGTTTTAGTCTTAAAAGGGCAAACTTTCATTCAATTTCACGCTCTTTACCTTTCACGCAAGTTTTTTGAAAAGCGAAAAAAGTAAAGCTAGATATCAGCACAGTATCAAGAGCTGCGTTACATTAAGGTTAATGAGCACAAAGTTTGTTTTGTATGCAACTGGAATGAATTACATTAATTAGTTTTTAGTGTTGTGTACATTTACTAACTGACAAACGTATAAACCGATAGACACTGTTGCCTTTTTTCCTTTTCGCGTGTTCACGATGCATTAGCCAATACATTGCGCAGTTTTATTGGACAGCCACCAACACTAACAGCGTCACCCTCACCACACACCCGCAACCTGCTACAACCACCCGTTGCAGTGACGTTCTGCGCTGTCCTTTGTTTCCTGCGTCTGCCATGGCAACAAGTTGAAGCTTGGCTTGGGGGCAAATATATGGTGCATGCAGCTATTAATGGGCCAGTCTGTCTTTTCAGTAATTACGGGCAACACGACGTATACGCCCTGTTGCACTACACTATACTATATTGGCAGCACTTGTGCTCGTTTTCGGTAGGAGACAGAAACAATATCAACTCTGCGACGCGCCTTTTGTGCGTCAAATTAACAACTTCCGCATGATGCCACTTGCCACTTGCCGTTTGCTGCTTGCACCCAAATGCGTCATTCTCTGTGCCAGCTTTTGTGCTACGTGGGATTTGTGACTTGCAACAGACACACAGAGTGACACAAAGCCACAGAAAGAATGAGAGAGCGAGAGACTTAGAGTTTCTGGCCACTTTGGCCATATTGTCATCGCTTGGCCAGCTGCCAACGAAGACCGAGAAGCAGCAGACGAACCAACTAAAACTGGCAGAGCCTATTATTGTGCTTTAATGGCTGCTAAAATGGCAGCAGCAGCCGCAGCCGCAGCTTAGCAAACTCTACGTAGACAGAAATGGCACATTAATTAATAAGAGACCTTTCGCTAGCCAAGCCATATTTTTTCCGCAAGCTCAATCTTTGCACAAGTTGTCCACTTTAATGTCGCACAGTTACTTAGCAGCAGCGAGAATAGAAGAAATTAATTCTACACTTTTAAAGTATCTAAGCTGTGTCGTTTGCTTTTAAGGCCTTCACTCCCACTTTGTCCAGGAGCAATAGCATTTGCATGATGCATTCATTTTTGCAAAATGGCAACTTTCAAGCAGCATCAAAAGCAGCCAAAGGACAAAGTTGTGAACAAATTGCGAGCGCCAAGCATGCTTCAAACTTAAAGAGAAGTTTAAATGTGCTCACTTACATGATACTGCCTATACAACTATGTGTTTCGGGATAGTTTTCTACAAAGCTTTACCAACCCAAATACCCAACACATTTTTAAAAGCTGGGTATCGTTTTCTTGGCAAATCAAATATTATAATATATTTGAATCAAAGCATGACTGGCAAACGAAAAAATGAAAGAAAGCCAAAAAGAATATGGCAGCCGTTTATCTTGAGAATTCATAAGCGACTTGAGAGCTGAGAGGACGAAATATCTGCTGGGCAGTTCAAGCTAAGAAAAAATGAAACTTTTGCACAGCCATCGAGTAAGTGAAAAAGCCAAAACGAAAACTTTTGCAATAAAATGCAAGCAGGGACATAATATTACTTAGTATGTAGTTGCATACACACACACACAAGCTTGTTAGTTTGTGTGTGTGCGTTGAGGCTTAGGCGATTTTCTTAACTTGTCGAGACTCTTGAGTGCTGGTGCATTGAACCAGGCGCTAGTCTTTCGCTTGGCAGCAAAACGAAGCCTCTGGCATTGGCTGCGCTTTGTGTTTGTCTTTGCAACAAGCTCAACACCAGATGGCGGAGGGGCGGGGGTGAAATGTGGCGTAGGGTCATCAAAGCGGAGAGCGTTAAGCGTCTCGTAGTTTTAATTTCTTTTATTTGGCCTTCCACTGTTTGTTAGCCATGGTTTGTTGGCTTTTGTTTTGTTTTGTTTGCCGTCGGTGCCTGCACATTGTTTGCTTTACTTCTGATTTTCCTCGCAGAGAGACAAGACTATCAGCTGGCAGATGCCGGATGCCAGCTGCTAGCTGTTTAGAGCCAAGTTAATGCTAAATTAGGCCCCTAAACAGTCGAACAGAGGACACGAAGAGAAACTGGCTGCAAAACAAGCTAATGATGAAAAATGCCAAGAATGCTTTTGCTGGCCCTTGTTCATTTCAGATACCCTATGTTGAGAGTGGGCATATATACGTGCTGAATGTGTGAGTGAAAGAACCGAGTGAAAATCATTGAGCTAATGAGTAGTTGATATATTGTGTGAGTGAAAGAATCGAGTGAAAGAACCGAGTGAAAATCATTGAGCTAATGAGTATTTCATATATTCTTGTGTTCGACGCAAAAATTCCCGATTTAACAGGGTATTTTGCTGCCTGCTTATGCTCTGTTATAACTATTTATCCTTCAGAAGCTAAGCCGTTATTCACAGGTCATCTTGGTCATTAGTGTCGAGTGCAGATGATGCTTTATGTGTACAGTTATTACCAAGTATATATTGAGATATATCTGGAACACGACAAATGAAGATGTCGCCTGTCGCTTGTGTGTGGACACAAACTTATCAAGATATATATGTATGTGCTCATCCTTGAGGCATCTGCCTCTGTGTAGCTTGTACACATATCATGTATACGCCACCGACTCAACCCACACAGCAGTTTGCCTGGCCCCGAGACGAACCTGATGGTCACAAAGCACTTAACAAATGTTATGCTAATGTATTGCACACACACACACACTCTCTCTCACACACATACATGCATTTACACGTGTATACATTATGATTGCTGTGCAAGTTGTTAATTTATGTATTGCAACTTTGCCAACTCAATTTTCAGGTAAATTAATGCAATTGAAAATCAAAAATGTAGTGCTTAAATGCAATAAAATATTATAACTATCGTATTCATACTTACTTTGGCACGTTTAACCAAATTATATATGTATTTGATTTAAGTTTTATTTTGATTTTAGTAATTTGAAATTGAATTCAGGACTCACCAAGTCTACGTACTACAGATGAGCAAGAGAGATGTGAGAGAGAAGCGTTTTGTTTGGTTGGTTGATTTTATTGTTGATGATGCGTTTTATTTGTTTGTAATGCAAAATTTGTACAGTGCGTTCCAATTTCGACGAATTTGTTGAGTAAGCATCATGACATCAAAACGTTTATTGGTTAGTTGTCATATATATATGTATATATAAATATATTAGTATACTATATTATAGTTTCTGTATACACTCAGAGAAAGTCTAGATAACAATAAGATTGCAACAACGTTTGTACTGGATTTAATTGAACAATTCTCTTCATTTTTCTCTGAGTGTATATGCTAGAGTATTAAAAATTAAAGGATAAACATGCAGGCAGCGCATGCAAGGCGGGGGGGCGTGTTGTATTTGCAAATACCGCTAAGCGAAATATAAAACGCTATTTATTTGCTGTTGCTGTTGTTGCTGCTGCTGCTGCTGCTGCTGCTACTCTTGCTGTTGTTGTTGCTCATGGTACAGTACCGTTCGTGCTGCTCACTGGGCGGGCGGGATTAAAGTATGTCAACTGCAAAGCGACTAGGTCAGGCATATATATACATATATATATATGGTATATATATTGTCCATCGTTCCATGCAAAATTCCTAAGCAGCAGCAGCAGCAACCGAAGCAGTTACCTTTCTCTATGTATGTTGGCTCTTTGGGGGGTGTGGAGAAAGAGGTTTTTTTCTTTTAGGGTACACAAACACATATAAATATACATATACATATACATACACATACACAGATACGTAACTAGACACAGAGCTGACACACTTACTTTTCATGATGCGATTTCGGTATTCATCGTCGCGCTGCATGGTCACACTGCCGCCGCCGTTGGAGACCATTGAGCTCACTTGCTCCATGGGCACAATATCCTGCAACATACAAAGGCAATAAGCATTAAGATGACAATGGGCAGCCAAGCTGGATAATAATAATCATAGCTAACAGCGAGAAGCATGCATGAGTTTCAATTTCCGTAAAACTTTTCGTCCAGAAGTTGGCCAAAACTTAATTAGCAGCGCGTACAACAGCAGGCAAATTGCATTTGTCCACAGGACACAATCCCCGTATCCAGAACAACGAATACCTCAATGCAATGGAAATAGTTTTCCTGCTGTCCGGCAGGTCATTTCATATGTGTTCTGTTGCTCAGTTTTTATTTCCGCACGGTTTTATGTTCTCTAACCGTCTGTTCAAACATGACAAAGCACAGCCACACACCCACACACACACACCCACACACACACGCTATTCCATCATACATTGCAGCTATGTTTTCCCAAAAAAAAAATCAAGTATATAAATTTTTTGTTTATTTTTGATTCTGCCTTTTTTTTTTCTTTTGTGTGTGTGTGTTGTGCTAACAATAGCATTTGCTGTATGCGGCTTTTTGAAAATCCTATACACTCTGTTAGCAACCATTCCCGCATCCCACACACCCCTCCCCCGGAATACATCAGCTACAGCTTTTCAGTGTCGTGCATCAGCAGCTGCTGCTATTGTTGCTGCATTTGCCCAGCGAGCTGTGATATTCTCTCCAGTGTTTATTGTTTGAGTTCAGCTATCGCCTCCCCCCCCCGAACCACAACTTTCGTTGGACATTGAGCAAAATGGATTATGTGTGGTGCGCTCACTAGACAGTTATTAATGAAATTTGCAGTGAGCCGTGGCTGGCCATTGTCCTGCCAGGATTAGCATTGTTATTAACGCATTTTGAGCAGGCGAAATCCTGATCGCTGACAGAAATTAGCTGATAAAGCGTTATATGTGAAGAGCTTCAGCTGGAACCAAAGAGCTGGACAGCAAATACAATTGAAATTGCATTAATGTTGAATAAAGCAAATACATATTGCACATGTTTATCCTTTGTTCACAACAGTTTGGAGCGAATGAAGCTATAAAATTGCAAATATCATAATCGAACAATGCTGTAAATGATACGCAAACAGCAAATGGCATAAGTAAATAAATGAAAAATCAACATGCGGACTGTAAATAGCCAAAATGCTCGCTGGCCCATAAATCAAACACAACAACAACAGCAATAATCCGTAGCAACAACAATGAATCAAAAATCGCACGATTTATTTAGCTATTCGATCTTGCTTGGCTTCATCTTTTACGACAATAGCTTTGAGTTTAATCTGTCGCACAGCAGATATGGCCAGTTATATAGTATATATATACGATTTGGTAGTCATTTGTATAATGCAGCAAAATGAGCATCACGTATACGCCATGTGGAAATGTTGCGCAATTCAATTTTGAATCTAAATACGCATTATGCAGCATATTAAGCATACGCCACGTGCACCGCGTCACACATAAACATAAACATAAATATGCATAAACAAGCAGTAGCAGCAGCACTTTAAGTGCCACGCCTCTGCGTCGCTGTCGTCGTTGTCATATTAACGACTTTTGCATATTGAAAATGTTCTCCCCTCCAACAAAAATGTGTGAGAAAGTTTCAGCAACTTTTCGACGTTGCCATCGCCTGCCAGAGTTTTCTTCTGGCTGTATGCCAAGTGCCACTTCATGTGTGGTATCACTTTGGATGACGACAACCAGATACAGGTAGATGTACAGGTACAGCAACGGACTACTGGGCTTCAATTAAAATGTAGCCACAAATTGCTTTTTTGTTTTGGCAACTAAGCACACACACAGTCAACAGCAACAGCCACAGCCTCCTTCAACTAAAACGTTTTTCAAGAGCTTACAAATCTATATATATACGCAAACAGATTATGCAGACTTTTCCAGCCACTAACGATGATGATGATGATGATGATGCTGTTGATGATGATGATCAATAGAAAATAACACACAGAGAGCTAGTTTGCCACAACTTGCTAACTTGTTTTTGCAATTAGTTTTGAATGAAATGTAAATAAGGATATAGCGTAATTGAATTTTAAATAAATTTCGTTCATTTCCCATTATACTCAGTCATTTAATCCCATTGATTTAATTTGTTTTCACCCCTTTTCCATTTGATTACAAATATTGTGTATTAATTTAAATTTGAATTCATTGCCACAATTGCTACGGATGTTCAAATAATATTGTAACTGTTTAAATTATTGATTGCAAATATTTTTTGTGCCTTCCCTTAAATATTTATCGTTAAATTATGGCGTGCTAGTTTATTTGTATTCCTTTTTCCTTGTGTGTTTACTCTTTAAATATTCTTGTTTGTGCTCTTTAAATATAATTGTTTTCATTTCATATTCCATGGCATAAAAACTTTGAAAAAATCAATATGCTGACATTTCACAATATAGTTAAATTAGTTTACAGTTCGCATGTACTTGGGGTAAATATTACTGAGTCCTGCCATTTGCCAGCAGCAAACAAACTTATTTCCATGCGACCCGGCTCCCGTTAAGACTTTGTAAGGACAGTGGGGATATATTAAGTTTTTAGTTTGAAGTGCAGCTGTTGGTTTAGGCACCCCATTTGTTAACTTTCTCTGCTACTTTCACATGTAAATTAACAGCTAAATTGTGGGCGGCAAACGCGACAGCAACAGAACGATGACAGCAAGGACTCGCAAGTGTGTGTCGCGACAATTGCACACGACGTACACATCATCATTAGAGGCATGCGGCAGCTGTAAGTCAAACAAATGCTCACACGACACACTAATACACACACACACCAGCACACACACACACACAATTGGGTTAGTGCGAGTGAAAGTTTATAGCTTATTGAATAATTAACTTTTATTGATCGCGATTGTGTACATGAACAACACACACACAAACACACACTAACATACTTTGTGGCTGCCACAACATGTTTATTAGTAGCCAGCCTTTGTTTGGTCTGTGGCATTTAAGGCTTTGAGGGATGGTTATTGTTAAAAATACGAAACATAATTATGTTCGTATACTTGTGTGCGTGTGTGTGTGTGTGTGATGTTTATTCAGTTGTAATCAAGTTAATATGAACGCCTAACTATGCTGGCCATGACGCTGCTGTTGTTGTTGTATCCCATCATGACCCGTCAGAAAGTGCGCTAATTGCCTTTTAAGCTGTTGACTAAACCCTCAGCGGCTTTCGCCTTTGTCATTGTTAAGCTTATCGCAAGGATATACGATACCAGATTGTTGTCAACGAACACATGAAGAAATTCCACCCACATATCGATCGTAAGATAAGAACTCGCAACACTTCAAAGCTTAGTCCTTAAACTGTTCTTAAATGCAAGGTTAAACGAGCTTGTTAAAATATTTGACTACAACTTGCATTTGTACAAGCGATCAGCGAGCAGATAATGCAACTGTAAGATGGCATAAAGCCAGATTCAGGATGCTGCTGGGTAAGTGCAACAACGCTAAATGTGGCAGCAACAACCACAAACTGATTAAATATCCGGCCTACATTTGAAGAGACAGACAGCCTGATTCTGCTTCTGCATCTACTGCTATGAAAGATGAAATGTAGTTTGAAGAACAAAACAAACAGGAGATGGAAAAGGCTGACAGGATGTCAAGCAGGTGGCTGCTGGCGCGAAACAAAAGCCGCTGATGCTGTTGCTGTCACAGCAGGATACGCAGGACAATACCTTGCCAAGCGATTACCGGTACAAGAACTTAAGCGGGTTTTAGGCAAGAGGATGCAGGATGGAGAGAGAGAGGAGGAAGGGACTTACCTCGTAGCGTGTGTCGATTTCAGGCAATTTCTCTAGAAACTCTTCAACCATCTTATGCTGCACGTGTGTGTACTAACACACATACACACACAAACACAATCAGCAGAGCAACATTAATAGAAAAAACTGTCTAAAGCTGACACCTGTTGTTGTTGTTGTTTAATATAATTGCACTTTATGTAAAATTCTTTGAATGTTCCTTATTATGCTATTAATTTGCACTTTCTTCGTTGTTTATTGTTATTGTCTTTGAAGCTGGAGATTGTCGCGCTGCCTTTTTGTGTTTGGTCACATTTCCGCCTTTTGGATATAATTCGGGCCTTGCTCTCACAATTGCGTCTTCTGTGTGTGTATGTGTGTGCGGCAAGAGATGTGTATATTGTGTGTGGCCAATCCACACGCTGATGCCCGTTCACAGTTCAGCACTAACAACAAACTGCAGAAAAACAAAACATTTATAGGCCGCCTGTCTGCGTGGCGAACGAAGTACTGAGCGACGGATACGAGCAGTAACAGTAGCAGCAGCAGCAGCAGCAGCCGCCCCCTTCTCTGCTTAGTCCGAGATGCCCGAAGCAGCCAAAGAGTATGGTTTTTCGTACTAAAACACTAGCCCAGCATCAGAGAAGTTCGACAGTTCGGCCGAACAGCAGCAGCAGCAGCATAAACAGAAGCCGAGACCAACATTAACGCCGACGCCGACACCAACACGGACACCAAAAACCGAAGCAGAATATTGTAGCATACTTATGAGCGCCGACGCGCGCTTTCAAAAGGGGCAAGCTGCAGCACTAGTCACAAGCAACAGCAATAGGAGCAGGAAAGAGCAACAAGAGCATCCAAATGAACTCCTGTATGTATAATAACTTTTTGCCCCAACTGCCCAAACTTGACATACTTCTAGAAACTTCTATCGAAAGCTTAACAGCATCCAAAACTTTTAGCACACACGCGGCGCAGAATGCACCAGTTTGTGGCATGTGTGGAATGCAAACTCGAAACTAAAAAAGCTACATGCCACACTACAAGCCAAAAGCTTAAAGCTGAAGTTGTGTGCTGTTGGAGCTGTTTCCTGGCTTATGTTGTTTTCCCATCCACTTGTTAATAATTTGCAGCTAACGAAGGCGGCAACATGAGGCGCCACTCAAAAACAACGACAACAACGAGCACAAACTCAACCCGATTTCGAGAATCTGATGGTTTTCAAGTTGTTGATCCACTTGGCCAAAAGAGTTGAACTAACTAACTTTCCTCATATATAATTTATTCATAGTAAAAATGGATTTTTGAATTAACAGTTACGAAACAACTCAATACGTATTTTAAGTTCTAGTTCTTTTTTTCAGTGCAAGTCAGTTAAGCGGCAAACAAACTGAGCGCCACTTGAGTTAGATTGTTCTAGGAAAAGGTGTACTTACCGAAGCCATTGTCTTGTATATAGTATGCCTCCTGGGTAAGTAAACAATCCAATTAGGTGTCCTGACCTCCTGATGTGCTGTATTCGTGACCGCTCGCGCTGACCCACGATAACATACTACAGTTGATATGGTATTGAATGCAACGATTTGTGGCCGACTAACAGACACGACAAAGGCCAAAGGACTAAGTGAACGCCAACAGGCTGGTGGGCGGAGGGCGTGTCAGAGCCAAAGACAATTGGCTGAAAAACAAACCCCCAGTACACTCACTTGTAATCAAAATCAAACGGCCACTTATATTTGCGGCAATATTTTGGTGATTTGTACAACGTGGCGTATGCGAAATGTTGCTTGTCCTTGAGCGCAGCTGTTTATAGTTTCAGGCAACCAATAAATACTTTATACTTACTTAATACCCTAATTGACCAATAAATACTTAATGCCTTAATTGACGCCTAAAATACGAACTAAATACGTCAGCTGTTTACCACCTTGTCAAATCTTTAAACTTTCCTTTTTCGATTTTTACTTTTCAAAAAAAATATAACGCCTGAACTGCTTTTGCATGTGGCGGTCAAAAGCTGCTTGCTGTAGCACTGGTTTGCCTATAGTACTGCTTGCGCACTGCTTGGCAAGCAGTTTACTGCACCACAAAGGGCAAACTAAACGTTATTATACTTCGAAAATCAAATGCATGCTTTTAGGCAGTAATAAGACAAATATTAAATGAATAAAATTAAAAACAACTATAAAATGTTTTAAATTTGTATTATATGCTTGCTCAAAAAGTTCCTTGCAACAAAATACCATTTTTTGAAACAAAATATTTTTGTTTGTTTTATTTTTTGCTTTTACATTGTACAATTTGTAAGATGTTTTTGATTTTTTATCTGGATATTCTTTCAAATACGTATGTATATATGTATGTTTGTGTGTGTATATATAATTTCTGACAAACTTGAACATATAGTTAATTTCATTAGACATTTATAAATTTCATTTGTTACAAAATTTTCTTTTTGTTTTTGTTTTTTTTTCTCTCGTTACTTTTGATATTTTTGTTTGTTGTTAACGTTCCTGGCTTATAAATGTTCCCACTTTACATCGTTTTTTGTTGTTTGTTTGTGCTTGTCCATTTGCATTAGCATTAGCTTAATGCAGTTTTAAATCAAAAATTTATACAGTTACTTTATATTATTTGCTATAGAAGAATACAAAAAATACATTATGGGTAAGTTTAATTTTTCATTACATCTTCCCCACATACGACATCATTCTTTAGATTTACTAAGTACGTTCAACAGATTTCAAATAAATCCAACCAATTTATCCGTTTCAGACTAAACATTTTAGCTATGTCATGTTTTTTTTTTTGCTACAACTTTTACAATATATATAATAATAATAATCTTCATCTTTTTATCATGGTTTTTATATATATATATATATGGATTAAAACACATTTAGCTTAAGATTTTGGTATTATTACATGCTATTGTTGTTGTTACTTGTCTTAGTGTAAACGAGTTTGTGCTTAAATATTCTCATCATATACATATTCGAATGTGTGTTGTAATGGGAATTATCACCCAGAGAGGCTTTCTTGAATGTACTTTGTTGTATGACTTATCGCTTAGCTTTATATCGTTATTATGCTTCAGTTATGCTATCAAATATATATATGATACGAATGATTGTAGGCAGGTGGTTGGTGGTTCACTTGACTTTGCAATGTATATCATTATCATTATCTCTTCATCTTCTCGCTTTCATACTGACAAAATGCTAACTAATATTTTAAACTAATATTCTAATCGAGTTAAAGCCTAAGTTACTAACAACTAAACTAAAAAAGAAACTCTAAACAAAACAGCCATAAATACAAAACTTAAATCTCTCCTATTCAAGTTTAAAGCTAGCTCCAACCAGTATACGATTCTAATCCCACATCCACATCTGTCTGCAACTGCACCATGTTTCTTTGTGTTAACGTGTAGTTCTGTGCCACATGCAGCTGCCACAGTCCGCTAATCTGTTCGGGTGAAATACTGTGCCACGTAAACAGAAACTCCAACTGATCCAAATCGCTCTCCCCGCTCAGCAAACGCTCGCAATCGTTCCTGTACAGCACGAACGGTTGCAGCGTTGTGATAGTTGTGTTCGTCTGCTGTGCCAGGACTCCGGTGATGTGCACATCGTCCACCCAGAAGTAGCCTGCATGCTGGGCAGCCTGATAGAGTCGCTGCACCACGTCCGCCGAGTAAACGATCGCAAAACCCGGACAATATGGCGGATAATAGGGCGCAGGATATTCTCGAAAGCTGACACGCCATTTGGACTGTAAGAAAGTGAAATTAGTTGCCTAGTTTTGGTTGTGATAAGCAGTTACTTACACGATAGGTTCGCTTGACTCGTGACTCCAGCACAGGCCGACAGAAGAGGAGATCATGTCGTTGCTGAAGCAGCGAACGTAACGAAGGCGTCGTCGAGGGTGACGACGTCGCCGTCAGATTTGAGTTGGGATTTGGCTCGCGGAGCAGCTTTATCAGCTGTGGTGTATTTACATAGACATCATCATCGACCTTGATGAGCAGCTGGGCATGGGAACAATGACTGCTGAACCATTTGAAAGCCATCACATGCTTGTAGGTCATGTTGCGATAGGCATCCTGAAAGTTGCCCTGCACCATGTCCTTGTTTCGCGCATTCTCCTGTTCCAGCGAATGCTGCAGTTCCAGTTGCTCTCGCGGCACAGCGCCCAGCAGGAAGACGACGCGCAAAGGCGATTGTGCTGACGTCCTCTGTGCTCCACCCCAGGTCTGGCGGATCAGTGAACGCTTCTCTGCATTCCTGGGTGCCGTATGCACCAGGATCAAAGCCTGTATATGCTGCTCACAAGCCGGCTGTGCCATCAGATATGCAAAGTTATGCAAATCAATCAGCTGGCTGGCATTCGAGTAGATCGCAGCCACTGAGGATGGACTCGCTGGCGACTGTGTGGTGGTTGTTGTAATGGTTGTTGATGTGGCAGCTAGACTAACTAGGCTAGGGCTATAATTGTAATAAGAATAATAACTACTACTACTATTGTTGCTACTTAGTGGCTGATTGCGACTAGGGTCGTGTTGTTTTTGGTTTGGTTTACTACTGCCATTGGCACTCGGTTGCAGTTGCAGTTGCACTTGTATGGTTAATGCCATCGATGCGGATGCGAATGCGGATGCAGATGCTGAGGATGAGGATAAGGATGAGGATGAGCTAAGTGTGCCTCCTGCCTCATCCGCATCCAGCTGTTGCACGCTCACCAGCCACAGCACAAAGCACACATTCAAACAGATGATCAGGCAGCATAGCGAACGTTTATCCATTGTGACTGTGTTGTTGTTGATTTTGTTGTTGCTGTTTTTAACTACAACCATTTGGTTTGTGCTGCAGCTTCAACTCCTGCTGCTCCTCCTGTGCTTTCCCTGCTGCTGCTGCTGCTGCTTGGTGTTGGTGCCGAAATCGTTTTCTGCGTGCCTTTGCCATTTAATAATTGACAATCGACGTGACTGTAAAAATAATAACAAGATAAGCACAAAAACCCGATTACAACTATATTCTACGAATTATTGATTAACATTCTTTGTGTCGCTATCAATCAGCGATTTATCGGACACACACGCACACCATCTCGTACGCGCAAGGTGCGAAAAAAAAGATAACCTGACATTAGTTTAATCGCCGGGGAGTGCAAAAGAACTCAATTGTGTGTCTGGATCTATTGGCAAACTGGCGAAAGGACACCAAAACCCCATCAAAATACTTAAACTGATAATTGCGAACAGTGCTAAGCACTTTAGTTAATACCAAACACACACACATATATATATATATAGCAACAAGTTTACGGTTGCACAGTCATTAACGTTTATTGTTTAGTGTTACTCATTCTACTTTTTTGCTGCACTTTCAAATAGTTCGTAGCCAATCAATCCAACAATTTCAACACGTAGTGTATTTAGAGCATTAACAGAATTGCATTTATATAGCACGTGAAACAGTGTAGTTTAACTTGTTGTTTAGCCCACATAGGAATAAGATTGATAAATCTAATCGAGTATACTTTAAAGCTTAGCCCTGACCGGTTGAGTGCTTGCTGTGCAAGGAAAAGGTCAGCCTCTGACGTCTTAACCATAGAATCGATGAGTGCTTCAGTTTCAAAATATTCCATATCTATTCTTATATACGTACGTACACACCTGCCATAATTAATTCACATGCAAAAAGGCGATAAAATCGAAAGCCGAATAAAGAAAAGTTTACAAATAAAAAAAACACCTGATGGATTTTCCGTCATGTGCCGGCAAACGTGTTCCCACAACGCGGTCAACTGAGCCCTCAAGTACCCGAACTCATCAACAACTATCAACAACAGGGTATGCCGTCATTATCGGTTTCTTGCTTATCGAACAGTTTGACGATATTTTAGATATAGTCGTATATTTTGGGAGTCGTGTTATACGTCTTACTTGTGCTATATTGTGTCTGATAGCTAACTAACTGCTGATAACACATATCTGTGGGACGCGCCAGTGAGTCAATGGCCAAAACGGGAACAGCAGCTGTTAACAAACAAATAAAGTTAACACAAAAGACTTGTACGTACTTCTGTTGAAGTACATTACTTATGACGTTATTAATTAAAAACGAAAGCATTTCTTAGGAACTTGTTGTTGTTGCTGCTGTCTCACTTTCCGCTCGTTAAGTTATCGATAAAATGTTATCGTTAACCTGTTTTAATACCCATCAATTCATTCATCCATTAAAACGGGTTATAGCTAAAGAGACCCTAATAAGAATACATATCAGCGATTAATCAACTTCATCAATTATCGTTCAATTAGTTAATTCTCCGAACTTTTAACTGAGTATCTCTTTGGGCCAGCAAAACTAAATGCCATAACTGTATAACAGAGTGGTTAAACTTGTATTTCGCTGTAGCTTATTTTCGCATTTGAAACTCTACTAGTATTAATTATATTACAGCTTTTCGCTCTCGCTAATTGCGAGAGAGAGAGCGTTCCAAATCGTAATATGCCTATACTAAAATCTCACATATGTTGATTCGAATGTGTGTTTGTGTGTGTGTGTGTATTACAGTCGCTCATGTGAGCGTCGCGTCAAGTTAGGTGCTAAACACATTTCCAGCCAGAATTTATAACAATTACAGTTTGGCATTCAACAAACAAGCACACAACCTAAACACACACACACTCACATCATAGCATATCAACAATGTTGTTGCTGCTACTCATTGAAAAAAAATAACATGAGAAATGCTGTGTGTATGTGTTTGTGTTGTTTCCCGCATTGTGCCCAAGAGTGGCAGTCAGCCATTCAAAGTGTTTTTTGGCCAGCAGCCAATTTCATTTTAGCCAACCTGTGCTGCAACCTGCCTAAATGCCTGCCGCCGGCCTGCGGCAACTAGCAATGTCTGGCAATGTTTGCTGCAAATCACAATCTCGATAAACAATAGACGACAACAACTAGGTTGCCCCCCACAATATATATATATATATATAACAAAATTGCAACGATATAATCTAACCTTCGACTTGAACAACAATAACAAACACAACAACAAAAAGCTCAAACAAAACAAAACAAAAAGAGTTCGGCGCCGCTGCCATTTTTTATCGAGTGCAAAAATGCAAAAATGGAAAACATCCATTTTGCCAGGCGACTGAATGGCAGGCACCCCTAACCCCTCCCCGCAATCTCTCTAGGGCTCTATCTCACCCCCTTGCTTGAACTCACACAGTCTAGCGTGCCCCCATTGTGCCGCCGTGTGTGTGGCAACTAACGAGAGCGGCACGTAGAGTAATTCATTGTTGCAAACATATCTATACGTTAAGATTGCAACAACTGCAATTGCATTTGAAGTTGAGTCACAACAGCTAAGAAATTCCTTGAAATTATTATAAAGTTAGATTTGAAAGGCATTTTACTCGATTAAGCTGAGGAAAAACGATCATGTTGTTGCCTTAATGTCCTAAGAATTAGTGGATGTACGAAGAGCTACTTAAGGAACAGAGTCAGAATATCAAAAATTGTTATAAAGTTATATTTGAAAGGCATTTTACTCGATTAAGCTGAGGAAAAACGTTCATCTTGTTGCCTTAATGTCCTAAGAATTAGTGGATGTATGAAGAGCTACTTAAGGAGCAGAGTCAGAACGTCAAAAAGCCTTTAGTCTGGACTCTGGTAAGAGCATTTAATTGAAGTTTGTTGACTTCATTTGATGAATGCATTAAACACTGAATAAATTCAGCTTTCATTCACAAAGCAGACGTTCAAGTTTAGCTTTTCACTCTTAAGATATTCTTTAGAGATGATTATTATTATTTATTTGCCTTTGGGTAACCCTCTCTGTCGCTCTCACTCTCAACAGCAGCAAGCTTTGCATATAGTAATATATCAAGACTTATTTCTTGGCACTGCAGTTGGCAAGTTGCTTGCAAGTCCTTTGTGGCAAAAAGGTCACAGGCTCGCGGCTTGTAATTAGTATGCCATATCTTCTGGAGGGCATTGACAAATGTTGCCACACTCCCTACCTCCCCCCTTGCTGCTGACGTCATCGCTGTTGCTGTTGTTGTTGTTGTGCTGCTGCTGTTGCTTTGGCTTAGCTGGACGACGAGAAGGAGAACAACAATTGCGTGTCTAGTCGCTGTATGCCATGCCCCGTTGCACCAACAACAACAACAGCAACAACAACCCTTATTATGAGTCTGCCACCCCCCTGCCCCTGCTTTGGCACACGGTTACATGAATGTTAAAGTTTTATTGCCTTCCCCTCTGCACCACACACACACACACACACCTTGCCGCTTATCCCCTCTATCCAGCAACTATTCTGAGCTCCTTTTCCCCAACATTTGAACCATGAACTTTGTTGCTTTAAACTAGATATTGATCTACAAGCGTATTCGAAAAATTACTTAACTCTGTTAAATTCGAATTATTATTATTCTGAAATGGTGTCAACTTTATTATTGTTGTTTCGTTAAGTTTTCCACGCTCTAATTAAGCTTTCTGATCGAAATGTGATTAATGTTGTTAATCTTATCGACTGAACAATTGAGACACTCCACTCCATATCTTATCTATCAAGGCGATACCTAATACTCATTCACACCTATCACACATGTGATGTAAATGATCTGATGTATGTATGTTTTACGTCAGCTTGTGTGTGGCAAATTTTATGAAATTGCTTATTTAATAATGCAGACACCGCAAAATTTCAATTACACTTAACGCATACGTTTCTGTATGTGTGTGTGTGTGTGTGAAGTGGCAGCTACGTGCCTGACGGGCAAAACAACACGCAGCTGCCTTTTGTGGCACAGCGTGATGTGAGACGTGCTCCACGACCACGCCGTCGGTTAGGTTAGTTTTTGGTCTGCTGGAAACTAGCTAACTCCAGCTTTTTCTATTCCTGGTAGTGTTGGAAATCGACTAAATGTTCAACACATTCGCTGTACACGTAAGAGGAACTAGAGATTGTATAGAAAAAAGTTATAAGAAGCATGATAAAAGTTTCCTGCGGTTGTTGTTAGCATGCCGCACAGTTGCAACATGCAATGTGTGTGTGTGTGTGTGTGTGTGTGTGTTGCAATGACAGACAGACTGACAACAGACAAACCCCCTAACAAACCATATTTAGGAATGTTTGCGGTTTTTATACCCTTAACCCATTGAAAATGGTTAAAAAGGGTATAATGGTTTTGTGCAAAAGTATGTAACAGGGAGAAGGAAGCATCTCCGACCCCATAAAGTATATATATTCTTGATCAGCATCAACAGCCGAGTCGATATAGCCATGTCCGTCTGTCCGTCCGTATGTATGAACGCGTCGATCTCAGAGACTATAGGAGCTAGAGACTCCAGATTTGGTACATATGCTCGCCTAAACCCTAGGCAGTACAAGTTTGTTTTAAATTCTCGATACCTCTTCCCGTTTTCGATATACACATGTAATCGATAACAACAAAATCTTCAATTTGGAAAACTTTCTGATGCAGTTTGAAAGATTAGACTAAATAAAGACAATATGTGAAAATTGTATTGAAATCGGCTGAGAAACACTGGAGATATGGAGTATTGAAATTAAGATGGTATGCACTATACGCGTATACATACACACACTCACACATACTTGCAAGCACTGACTGTATGCGTAAAGTATAGGGTTAAGGGGTATAGTCTAGTCGGGATTTCTCGACTAGAGCCTTCTTACTTGTTAACGTCTGTCAGACAAGAAAATTGCCACAAATGCTTGTTCCAGACAGATCCCAGATGTGTGCCGGATGTGGTCTCGACGCAACGTATCTGTATCTTGGTTCCGTTGCATCTTTAGACGGCATTTTGTGTGTGTGTGGGCGCACACACAACTTGTGAAAATTGCCCACACAAAACAAGGAAAAGCCGACATCGGAAGCAATCTTCCAATGTATCCCGAAGTCCCAACATGTGTATGCAATGTATGCGTCATGTGTTTGTGGCAGCATCAGTTGCTATTGCCTCATGCTCATATCACAAACGAATGCCTTTTGAGTTTCCTATCGGTCTATCAGTCACTCACACAGAAGCAAGAGAGAGAGAGAGAGAGAAAAGGAACACACTGCCTGACTCTAAAAGTATCCTGTGCTTAGCACATCAAAGGACATAAGACTCAAATGTGAGAACAAACATATCATCAACTTTATTACAGGGTATAACTATATATTATGTGCAACGAGAGGGGGGCAGCAAGAAGGGGAGAGTAGTGTCAAGCAAGAAGACAAAATGTTTTCCACTTGATTGACGGCAAAACGTCGTCACAAATTGCCAATTAAAAAAACGTGGCAACAGCTCAAAAGGACATATTAGATGGACTCAGTTTATACAGTTTATATATATGGTATATATGGTAATATATATATGGTATGCAAATGGTAACGGTTGTGGTGTGAGGCGCCACGCCCATTAGGGTGGCTTTTCGAGGTTGGGTCTTAATAATTTATGAATATATTTCCTTCTCCTTTGGCCATCAACTTATGAAAATTTAATTACGCGCATTTTGTTTACATTCTCACTGTGGCTGTGTCGTGGCCCCTAACTAAGGAAATGGGCCAATGACCAGTTGCCTTTTCCCCCCTTCTCACTCCTCTTTCAAGCATGAAACGAGTTTCGTGCACGCAGACACAATAAAAGGCGTGGCAATATATTATTTGTGTGTGTTTATATTAATATGAAGGAGAGAGTTCAAAGAAAATGAATAAAGGCTGTGACAAAAGGCAGAATGCAACAGGGTTGATGAATGAACAATGAATTCATTGAGGAATAAGTAGTATCCATTACAAGTAATTGGATAAGAAGTTAAGTGATAATACGATTTCCCGTTTCTTGTTTAGCTCGAGAATCAATTTTCCATTGAATCGAATGTCGGTCAATGATTACAGATTGAAACCTTTGAAACAAAACACAAAGCAGAAAGTTATCTCAACAACTGAAAATATTGCCTTGTTTATTATTGTACTCTGAACCCATTGAAAGTGTGTAAAAAGGGTATAATGGTTTTGTGCAAAAGTATGTAACAGGTTCCTTCTGCCTCTCTGCATCTCCGACCCCATAAAGTATATATATTCCTGATCAGCATCAACAGCCGAGTCGATAGTCAGAGACTATGAGAGATAGAGACTCCAGATTTGGTATATAAGCTCGCCTAATCCCTAGGCAGTACAAGTTTGTTTTAGATTTTCGATAACTCTTCCCGTTTCCGATATACACATGTAATCGATAACAACAAAATCTTGAATTTGGAAAACTTTTTGATGCAGTTTGAAAGATTAGACTAAAAAAAGACAATCTGTGAAAATTTTATTGAAATCGCCTGAGAAACACTGGAGATATGGAGTATTGAAATTAAGAAGGTATGCACTATACGCGTATACATACACACACTCACACATACTTGCAAGCAGTGACTGTATGCGTAAATTATAGGGTTAAGGGGTATAGTCTAGTCGGGATTTCTCGACTAGAGCCTTCTTACTTGTTTTTATTATTATATTATATTATATTTATTATTATATTTATCGGGCTGTGCACATGTCCCAAACGCATACAAATATTTAAACAGCCGACTTAATAAACTTGAAACACATTATGATAAAAGTACATATGAACATTATCATATTTGTATACGTGTTGAACGATACGCCCAGCACTAGTAGGCGTATTTTGTTTTTGTTTAGAGATTAAACAAGGCATAAACTAAAAACTAGTACTTAAACGGGCATAAGGTTAAAGACTTTAATGACTCGGTTAGTCCAAGAGGAGCTTAACGAATGCAAATAACTTAAATAATTGCGCAATAAAGTGTTATCACTGTTTTTGTTGTTGATAAAACTTACTGAAGAGCGGAAGCACTGATATAAATAAAGAAATTTTACTATATTGCAAATATTGATAAACATGGAAGTTTCCTCAATTATGAAAAAAGTGGCATCGAGCTTGATATATTTTGTCTTTGTGAGCATGATTCATCGGCACAGCGAAACGCCGATAAGAGCGAAAGGTATTTGAAGACAGTGACGCTTCTGACGTCATCAGCAGCAGCAGTTGCCAGAGTTCAATGTACGCACAGTACAAAATAAAATAATAAACCGGTGTGTTTTTAAGAAAGTTATAAGTAAAAATACGAATAAAGCAACAAATAGAGAGACAGCGTGAGCGATTAAGACAGGTAAAGAGAGACAGAGAGAGAGAGAGAGAGCGAGCGAGTGATTGAAAGAGTTCGGTGTGTGAGAGAGCACGAACGGAAGCTGCTCGACGGCGATGGGACACGTGATGGGTGAAAGCGTCGTCGTCAGCTACTGCCAGCGCTTTTAATAATATTAATTGATTGCAAATATTTGCTTATTGCTTTGTTTAATACATAAAGATATATACAAAGGAAGCACACACAGAACACGTGCTTGCGTGCGTTCGTGTGTGTGTGTGTGTGTGTGTGGTAAGTAAACAATTTACTATATGGAGCTGCAGCCAAGGCCAAGGTTTCGCTCGTCGCACCAGTCGTCAGTGCCAGCAACAACAACGGCAAACAAGAACAATGCTGACGCCTCTGCTATCGCCCCTGTCCGTGCAGCTGAACTTGTTCAAGGTCAGGACCAGAAGTGCGAGTGCGACAGACGATATGCAAAGAGTTGCCAAAGTTAAAGTGTTAAAAGGGAGCAGCATTCGAAGAAATTCCACACATAGCAGCAACAACAACAACAACAACGATAGAAGCCGCAGCAGAAGCAATTTCAGCTGACAAAAAAGAATATGGAAAGAGCGAACGGAGTACAGCAGATAGACTGGGAAAGAGTAAAATAGAGTGGGTGTTCAAAGAGCGGGACTGTGTGAGAGTGTGTGTGAGAGCGCGCGACGCAACGACAATTGATGCTTACGTTTCTGATAAGAAGCGACACCTTCAGTAGGCAAAAAATAGAACACAGCCTACATATTCATATGTGTATGTATATATGTATATATATATACAAGTCTGCACACCACTTTCACGCTCAATTGAATTTATAATTTGAATACAAGACTTTTAGTAGCGTATTTGACGTTCCACAAGGCGCCCACACACACACGCACAGACAAGAATTGGCAAATGGTTAGTTTCGGGTATTGCCAGATAAAAAAACAATTGCAATAGAAGAAGACTCTCTCTTTATTTCGCACTGCATTTAAAATAGACTTAAGCCGATAAGTCTACACGTACCGTGAACAACAACATTATCTCGATTGTATTAAAATATTTTTGAGCACATTGCACTTTGCTTGGTTTATTTTATTTTTGGCATATTGGAATTGCAATAAATATTTCATGGCATTGTTTGCGTCTTAAAGAGGGGTGGAGCACGCACTCAACGATACACACACACACACATACACGCACTCTGAGCGAGACTCTCACACAAGCAAGGACACTCACTCACAAGGATGCTCCCTTTGATGCTGCGCGTCACTTTGAAAATTTTCACATTTGCTGCTGCTTGTTTTCACATACTATTCTACTTTTTAAAACTTGTTTAACAAATCATAATTCTTGCAAGCTTTTAACTTTTGCACTTTAAATAAATCAAATAAAACGCGCGCAATTTTCAACACATATGCAGCATTTAATCGTTTGACGCGCACGCTCTTCACTTTTTCGGTAACTCTTTCGTCCGCGGCCGGATTGTGCGTACTATCTCTTGGAGCAGCCGGCGCAACACTGACTGCCCGACTGTGTGTGTCTTCAGTTCGCAAAATACGTATTAAAAATTTAAACAATTTAACACCAGCAAAGTTAGAGAGAGAAAGAGAGCGAGTGAGAGCCGATACGCGCGCGCAATAAAATATATTTTTTTAAACTATTCTCAACATCTGTTTAATGCCGAAGCCAACCTATCGATATATCGATATGCATATGGGCCATAAAAGGAGTATTATAGTTTCAAAACACAGAGAGAATGTAATAGACAGAGAGGAAACAAGAGTACCCATATTTTTAACAGAAGGGAATAAACTTGTGGTTAAGCTCGTGGTGAAATATCCCCTGGCTACTAGTGGTCGGCCATTATTAATTGGGCTTTTGCTTGATCGCGAAGAGCGCGATGCGTGAGAGAACGATTACTTCATTGCTCTTGTTGTTATCGCAGAACTTGAGTTTCTCAATTTTCGACCTTTAGTTCAATCTGCCTGCCAATGCCTTAGATGGAGGGTATTATCAATGAGAATGTAATACATGTAATCCATAACATTCTCTCTGATGCTTACATACATTACATTCTCTCTGATTTAACATAATTGATTTCTGTTAAAAAAACCTTGCAGAAAGAATTTATACTGACACTTGCACTCTGTAACTAAAAAACACCAAAAAATACTAGCCAAACATGCGAGTCAAAGATTTCAATTTAAATGTATTTTCAAAGTATTTGTTTATTTCGAGCTTACAAATAAATTACGGCTAAACTTAGGAAACGAATGGTAACAATGAGTTGTTCTTGTTGTACATGCAAGCGATCACAATTGAAATATGGAGGCATTTTTATATACATTATTAGTTAAAAATAAGCATCTTTTCAGGCACTTTTCAATTTGCTTCGCCTCAGCAGTAAACTGGATAAATTGCTGTAAGGCAATTCGAAGGCCAGCGAAAACACAATAGACGCCAAATATACGATGACTGCAAACCCGCAGGTGACAACGCACTGAAAGCAATAAACAATACGTCTATAAATATTAAATATATATATAAATATAATTAATAATATGTTAGCTCACCAGCATCAGCGGATCTGCATCCGTGCTGGCATTGGTTAAACTGTAAAAGAAGGCAATGATCAAGGGATTGAGCAAATATATTGCATAGGAGAGTCGACTCAAATGCTGAAAACCCTTCGCCTCCAGCAGACGTGACCACCAGACGCCACGCCCCCTTGCACTGCCCGCAATCATCCAACAGACGCTCAACGAGAAGAAGAGTCTGCCCAGGACAAACAGGGAAATGGCCATCAATGAGCCCAGATCCCTTCGCACTGTAGAGTAAATGCAGGCAAAGAAGACGAGAAGCGCAAAGTGCCAAGAGCAACGCTCCCTCGTCTCACTCAGTTCCACTTGCTGCCTCCGCTCCAGCATGGACCAGGCTGTGATGGCGCCCAGTATGTATGGGAGAACTCTGACAAATGGCGATGTATAGATCTGCGTGCCGGTGGCAAAGGCGGCATCAAACGAGAGCTGAAACTTGATGCTTACACCAATGACATATGACCATGAAATGGTAGAAACCAAAGCAGAGGCAACCAGAGCTTTTGTTAATCGAGGATGCCTGCAAGTGGGAAGAATGGGTGAGTAATTATTGATGTATAGATTCGTTTCGCTCTTCACTCACTTGGCATATAGGAATAGCAGAATGTTTGCTAAGATAAAGTATTGCATTTCACAGGCCAAAGACCAGCTCCAGTTGGCGCACATATCGCGATGATCGAAGAGATTCTGAATGAAGAGGAGATTACGCCACCAGTGCTTGGAGCACATCTCATCGAAGCGTTCGTTTATGTGATAAACTGAGGTGTCTCCAATATAGGCATAAACCAGATCCACAGATGCCATCACAACCAGATAGAGTGGACCCAATCTCAAGTAGCGATGGAAGAGCAATTTGCCAAAGAGCTTGAGGTTCTTGCGCCAACCATTCTGACGCACTGCCTCGAGCTGAGTGGAGTTGCGCAAAAAGTTGTATGTTTGCAGAAAGCCACTGCAAGAAAAGGGAGTTGAATTATATTTCTCGCTTCTCAATCGTTGTCTACAACTCACCTGATGGTAAAGAAGACATCAACGAGAAGTGGTGCCGAGGACACATATTGGAAGAATACCTGTTCCGCATAGGATATCAGTACGGTTTTGTTGTGCACTGTGAAGTACATGAACCACACCACGTGGAAGATCATTATCCATATGGCACAAACACTTCTCAGGCCATTCATCACTGGAATCTCATTGGGACTATTCTCACGCATTGCAAAGATCTTTGACCAGTTGCCAGGCAAATCATAGCAGCTGACAAACTTCTGCAATCGCTCCCACCTCAACATCGAATAGAGTGCACGCCAGAGTTCCGATTCAGCGGGGGCTAATCCAGCAGTTCCAGCTCCTAGATCCTCACCAGCAGGCAGCAGCTTCTTGGCAGCCGACAGTTGCTGGGCACACAGCATTAGAGCACATGTGGCAAGGACACAACCGACCAGGAGACGGAAACTGGTGCGCTGATAGAACACATCGCTTAACTGCAAATCCTTCATATAGAGAACCTCGGGTTGTATATCAAAAATGTCATTCTCTGCAAACATTCCCCGCGAGACATACTCTGCGGCCAGCTGCTTCACCTCATCAGCTGTACAGGCTCTGGGCAAGCACAGTCCAATGTGTATGATTTGCTCGGACATCAGCTTGATCTCCACCTGCCACGGCGAGTTGTGTCGCAGATAAACAACCCGATAATCCATCTCGAATGGCGCCTGCTGTGTTATAAGTCCATAGTGCATCACTCGATCGAAGTTCTTCGACAGTGTTATGCCCACAGGACGCTGTACACCCTTGCACGCCTCCCGACTGCCCAGCCAATAGTTCTGGCCATACACAAAGCCCGATGGCTTCGTTCCAGATGCATCGAGAACTGTAAAAGGGTAAGGTGATAGACAATTAACGAATAAATTACATTTGAATAAACCCTGTGTATAATGAAGAGATCAGATGTTAGTCTACGAAACGGAACGGAATGTCGCACCTGGGTTACAAGGTGTTAATTTCCAGGTAATACCCAAATTAGACAGTTAAATTACGTGTTTAAGCTTCAATTTCATTGGTGTTATACACTGAACCCATCTTTGACCTTATATAGGGTATATAGTATATATTTTGATCAGCATTACCAGTCGAATTGCCCATATCCGTCTGTATGTTTAAACGCGTGGATTTGGAATTTTGGGTTTTTTCGAATAATCGATAACTTTGCCTGTTTTTGATTATTGATTTAAATTTGGAAAACGTGAAACTTTCTTTAAAAAATATAGATAATATAATAAACATCTTTAAATTTTTTTTATCGAAATCTCGCTAATCGAATAATCGATAACTTTCCCTGTTTTTGATACGCAAATGTCATCGATATCAATATAATCTTGGAAAACCTGAAACTTTATTTTTAAAAAATATAGATAATATAATAAAGATCTCTAATTTTTTTATCGAAATCGTGTGAGTATCGGAGTTAACGAAGATCGAAGTATTCGTACACTAGAATACATATAATCTATGACTGTGAGTATAATTTCTAGGCGTGTGAATGCACATTTATTGTGACTCATTATTTTTATTTTAAAGTTCAAATGCACAAGCCAATAAACACTTCAGTGTAAGTCTGTCAATAAGGTTTGTTGCTAATTTAAATTGACAACTTATTGGATAGTAGTCGTTATGAATAAATGTTTACACTGCAAATGCGGAAACCTCGAACCGCAGTGAGCATTAATGCATAACAGACAACGCACTGTTCGTACTCACCTTTCATAGCCCATGGTTGTTTGCTGAGTATGCCACGTTGCACTTGCTGCAGATGCGATTCACAAAATGGATTCACATTGCTCCCGTTGACCACTTTGGTCAGTCCAAAGATGACCGAAGTGCGTGTCAAATGTGGCTCATGGAAATTCCATGAACTGTCTGTTGTTTCGGTTGCTGCAATCGCATCCGAGGCAGCTAATTCCGTTATCGAATCATTTAATCGTTTGAAAAACTGTTGCTGTTGTTGTTGGTGTTGCCACTGATCATTTGTGGATGTGGAGCTTTGGTTAGTGGCGCCCTTGGCAGCGCCCAGATACAACAACAGTAAGCACAAGGTGCGTCTAATCTCCATTGTTGTTGTTGTGATTATGTTGGACAATGAATGTGAAAAGAGCTTGTTTGAAAACCGTTTGTCGCTTGCTTGCTTGGCCTGGTTGTTGGTATTGGCCTCAAGGTCAACTAACAAATATTTACTTGAACAATTTTCTGGTTAACTTTGTAAGTTTGCTAATTTTGTATTTTCAACACAACTGCTGAAAATGGGACAACTGAAAGTATACAAAGTTTCGTTTTTGTTTAGCATCTAGTTAGAATATTGCTCATACGCCGCTTGAGCTGATGCAAGCGTTTTGTGTGTGTTGTTTTGCCCATATATTTTTGTTGTTGCTCAAATTTTGACACTTATGCAACAATTAGCGCCTCAAATGGAGTCAATCATAAATTATTATTGTTTATCAACGAGCGTAGTAAAAGTTTGCAAGCACGCAACATGAACAACTCAACCTAATTTCAATTGGCAAAGCGCGTTTAAGGTTCAATTGAACAACAAAAAACAAAACAATACACTCAATTCCCGACGAGTCGAGTTTTTTCGAGGGCTTTGAGTCAGTTGAGCTGTAAAACTGACCACAAGATAAAGAGACTCGAACTCACACTCGGATTCGTACTCAATCTCATAAAAATGTCGATTCGAGCAGGGCTTTCGTTTTCGTTTTGAGCGCGAACACGTAATATGATTCAAAGTTGTTGTTTTTTTATTGCTTATTATTGCTTATTGCAAGAGCTCAAGTTACACGAAAAAACTGTAAACTGTCGTTTACGTTGTTTCTTTCTTTGTTGTTGTTGAGAATAATTTTGAATGCGGCATTGCCAAAGGTCGCGTGCTTTTTGCTTCTGGCAACGTGAAACCATAACGCAGACTAAACTAGAGATTTTGACATTGGACGCAGTTCCTCATCAGCGCTTTGTGATAATACACTAAAGAAATAATTTGCATAGTTAACGCGTTTGCATTTCGCTTTCCTCAGCGCGTTTATTTTAATTTTTTTTATTTTTTTTTTGTTGGTTTGTTTGGCTTTTGCATAATTTTTTGTGTACCCAGTTTGGGATGGGGAGCTTCTTTCTTAGCAGATGTTGTAAGAGTCGTGACTGAGAGAGGGAGAGTTGAGGAAGTGTAAACATATTGAAAAATGTTTGAAACTAATTTATATAATATTAGTTGTAGCTAAATAACTGAGAACTGATTCAAAGTGTTTGATGCACCAAGTGAGTAACAGGATTGGAGACTAAGAATAATGTGCGAAAAGTTTCCCAAAAAGTAGTGTTTTGCTTTCAATTAACAAGTTCTTTTTTTCTTTCGGCAATTTATTTACACACTGAGCATAGAACACACACTTAAGAGCACTTACTCTTTATAGTTAGTCTTGTTATTGTTGGGGGGTTTTTTTTCTTGTTTTTTATAGAGCCGTAATAGCTTTGGCATGTGGTTAATTTTCACTTTGTGGATAAGTACATTCCGGCAGTACGTAGGTAGTTACGAGATATCATTCATTTTATTACACAAAGCGTGAAAGAGAGTAAAAGAGAGAGAGAGAGAGACAGCGAGAGAGAGATGGTATCGAGATCCGTGTATCTTCCGCTTCGAATCGACTTTCGTTTTCGTTGATGATGCTCTCGTTTTTGTTGCCTTTCCTGTTGTTGCTGTTGTTGTTGTTGTTGTTGGTGATAAAACGCACTGCGATTAGTCGTTGATGTTGCTTTTATTTTTGGCCCTGGGCCCTGCAACTCGTTTACTCCGATCGTCGAGATGGAGCGACAAAAAAAAAAAATAACTTCGAGTTTTTTTTTTTTTTTTTTGCAGGGCGTACGAACGGACGGACGGTCGCGACGTTGACGCGTGCAACGTTGTCGAAGCAACTGTGCGTCGCTTGCATTTTGGCCCAAAGTTTTATAAACTTGGTCAGTAAGTCGAAGCAGCGAAGTCGCGTCGCCAGCAAACTCAGCAGCAACAGCAGCAACTGAGGAGCGAAAAGAGATAAATCAACAGCAATTGCTTATATATTCCCCGCTCAAGATCAACAAAAGTCAGAGGAGCCGCTCACACCGATTCCCCCCTTGCCCTCGAGTCCCCCCCTCCTCTACTTTGGCATTATGTCCGAGCGCTTTTTTCGGTTTGTCTTTTGAGCGTCACTTTCGTAATGAGTCGAACTCGAATTCGTATTGCGCTCGTTTTTATTAGGTGTGAGAGGAGTGGGGAGAGGATGGGGCAGCGCGCAAATCGATTTGTTTTTTTGTTACCTGTGCTGATTTAACGATCGATGGGTTTTCAGTTGTTGAGTATATGAAGAAAGAGCTTAACACCCACACCCACTATTACATTTCTTGATTGATGGCTTTGATAAATCCATCTTTATTTTGAATATTGTGATGAATTTAGGAATCATTTAAACAAAACGGTTAGGTTTTAAAGAAGTTGTTCAAGCTTAATCCCTAAAGGGTATTTTTCAATTTTTACCTACTTAATGCAAATATTTTTACGTAACTTAACCGCTAATAAGCCGTTAAATACTACGGTTATTCAAAAATCTCATTTATTTATTTTCGCACCAAAAGGTTTTAAACTACTCAAAAAGACGCCAGATGTCGCTTTGTCAGGTTATTAACAGGGAAAGCTACGCGCTAGCAATATCACTGAGCGTAACAAAGCTCCGCTTGAAAGCTCCACTTTAAATCTCCGCTTGAAAGCTTAAAGCACACCTCTCCACACACAGCTCAGAGCACCTGCTGAGCACATTTCGTGCGCTCAGTCGTCTCGCGCAGCTTGTGGCCAACAGTTCAAAAAGCGGAACGCGCGCTGCTTTAACATTGTACCGCCTGCCCCCCCGATCACCACCCACAAACACACAACGAGAGCAACCGAGAAGCGATAGAGAGGGGGAGAGTAGCAACAATAACAATTCGTGGGTGCCAAACGCGCGCGCGCAACTGAAAAATTCACTAAATAAATATGCAATTTCTTGCGTGAGTGTGCGTGTGTGTGTGTGTGTGTATTTGTGTTAGAAAACACAAGCCAGTGCAAAAGAAAATCGTAAAGAGCTAACGACGAGTTTTTTCCATCGACGAAATTCAACGTAAACAAGCAGCTGTTGCTGTTATTATTGTTGCTTTTGGTTTTTAGCAAAGCCCGTTAAGCGGGTCAAATGCATTAATAAATTGACGTGTGAAACAAAACGAAACGAAATCAAATATGTATAACGAATACAGTTAAAACAAAAGTGCAACAAGCTGTAAATCACTTCACAGTTTATCATATAAAAAGAATATTGTTTACTGTCAAGTTTTTTGGTTATCCCCCTTATGATCGTATGTACTTACGTACGTAGTACACCAAGAGGCGAGAAAAACCCAAAAAAAAAGAAGAAACTACATTTATAGTATCATCGTATTGCCATCCCGCTTTGACACACGCGCTCGCTCTCATTCACAGACTTGACTCCAAAAAGCTCGGCGTAGTATGAAAAGTATAAACAACAACAGTCGAAACAAGTGAATACCTAAAACTTCAGGTTCTAATCACAGAAAACAGAAAACAGCTAATCAACCATAATATTAATGAACCTGTACCGAAATGCTACTGCACTTTTTATGATCCACTTTTTGCGCATCCACAAATGGCTGCTAAAGTAAGTTGACAATTGATAACTTTATCGCTAATAAATTCACAATCTAACCTGACACATATTGTCTGTACCTGTATCCGTGTCTGTATCTTGGGGACCGCAAAACAGTTTTGCAGTTTTGGTTCTCACGCCAAAACGGACCAAAAAACCAAACGCAAGACACCTTTGAACTTTAAAACAGGAGTGCAAAATGCAAACAGTCATCAATGAAGCCAGTTCGAATAGGCAACAACAACAACGAAAACAACTGCAGACAGTGTGCTTGAACACAGAAAACCAACTGTAAAAGCGCATACACATTGCACAGTGGTTTCTAAAAGCTGATAATAATAAAACGACGTATACGTTATATATGCATAAACTTACAAAATAATAATTTAGTTGTTTTAGTAATTAAATTTGTATTGTGACAAATTGTTGGGCAAATGGATTCGATTAGGAAAAACCCGAAAGTTTCGCTACCTTTTGTTGTTGCCTGTCAAAACCCACAACAGTACACACTTGCTTACATTTTTTAATCATTCCGAATTGGGCTTCGGTTGCCACAGTGGGCACCGAGTGTTGGCCATGTGTTTAACCTGCACTATGGGCTCGGACTTTTGCACATATGTATATATATATAAATATATATAGTCATAAGTAAGTTGCACTTGTCGCTGAAACGGGTTTTTGTGTCTTTTTGCATTTGTTATTGTTGTTGGCTTCGGTTTGGTTTTATGATTATTGTTGTTTGCTTGGTTAGCCGTTTTTTAATGGCGTTGCTTTTGCTGCATTTTTCATGTTTTTCCGGCTGACCTCCGTCTGCGCGGGGACCAGTTTAAAGCCAATTCGATCGACTTCTGGGCCATTCTAATTTACCAATTTGCAATTGCCACCGGTTGTTGTTGCTCTTGCTCCTGTTGTTGTTGTTGTAGTTGTTCATAAAGTGGAGCATTGCTAATGAGTTGGCCCAAAAAGGTTAAAGGTTCCATGCATTAGGACACAAGCCAGTCAGAACCTTTGCAGTGTGTGCATCTTGTTTATGTTGTCAGCTTGTTTAACATTTACGAAAAAATAATATTTATGATAAGACGTGCCAACAATAACAACATCGACAACAACGAACAACTGTTGGCAGTGAATGCAATTGAACACTGGGTGAGAAACACTGATTGAAATTGAAAAGTTGTTTGGTCGGCCGCGTTGAGTTGGCCATAACCGTAACACAAACAGTCAGTGGCAATTGGATGCGGACAGCGACGGACAGAAGAGATCACAAATCAACAATTGGTTAACGATTAACCGTTAACAGTAGGAGAAACGGTAAACGGATCACTCTGGCAACCGGACACCAACAACAACACCAGCTCAATGATGCTTAATTGTGGCTAGATGATGATGTGGCTGTCAGTGAAGCTGCAAATGTGCCGCGCTCAATACGGCATTAAGTTGCAGTTAGTTTAGCGTTTAGTTTCGTTGACGCTCACACGATGCGTATACGTTACGTGTTATGCAACATTGGACGCAGAGTGTACAACTGTACTTAGGTTTTATGTTTGGGAAGTAGGTCAGTTCTCAGAATACTTCCAGATAAACTTTTTAGCACTTAACAGTTGAGTCTGCCCACAATAAATATGAATCATTAACTGTTTCTAATGACTTTGCTTTGTTCTTTAGTAATTTTATTTTATTTCGTTTTTCTTGTGTGTATATTATTTAGTTGCAAGCACGTAAACTCTATTTTTAGATATGACCATTGAGTTGTATTTACAGCAGCTGTTTGTTTAGGCAACAACACTCACGTGCATTCTGAACTAATTAAGCAAATGGCCACGGCACTTGATTGCTTACGTACAAACGTATAAGAACACGGCTTAAACAGTGTGCTTATGGCCACTTCAGTAGCAGCTTTAACTGCGCCCCTGACTCATGGGCGCGTCTAGAAATTCCACAGAAACACTGAATAGTGATCACCCACGCTTAAAACATGTGTCTTTGATTGTTGTTGGGGCCCAGTCACAGTTTGGAAAGCCTTGAAGATCTTACGACTTAGAATACGAAGAGATCTCTAATCAAAGAGAGGTGTGGCTTTGGCAAATCATAAAACTGTTTAGTAATTTAATGGCTATCTTCCCCAACCATTTGTCTATAAGCTTCCCAGTTTTCAGCAGTCAATTGCTGACCGCAAAACTGTGAAGTTGTTTGTGACTTAATGACTCGCTGGCATGTTAACTGTTTCGTTTTACGGTCAAATTGCTGCAAATTAATTTGCAATGCATTTTTAACTGGCTATTGCACAAGCTGCCAGCTTTCAAAATTGATATTGCAATTTAAAGGCAGCGGTAAAAGTGTTGAAAGTGCTGCTACTCTCAATTAATTTTGATGATGATTAAGCCAGGCAGATTTCCTCGACTTTAAACTACTTTTGATTCGAGCTGTTTGTATAACAAAAGAAACTATGTTAAACAACATGTTCGAATGCTTGTTAGAACTCAAGTTTCCAAGAAGCTTGGATATGCATTTCATTAGAAACGAGACGTGTAAAAATCCGATATAAATTATTATATGGTAGTGTTGTTCTCTATGGGGGCAAACACAACAATGGAACAACAAGCATTCTTACGTGTGCTTCGCGAGAATTAACTTGCGAAGTGTTTTTTTGTTTTGGGGTTCAGGGTCATCATCATAATGTACGAGCGAGTATTGCACGATTCTATATTCAACGACGAATCTCTGACTTAAATTATGCATTATTTGTACTATTATTAAGTTGTTTTTTGTTCGTGTGTGTTTAGTTACTTAATATTTGTTCTTCATAATAATTATTTTATTACGAAATAAAAACCCCTGAAAAGGAAGTTGACGACATCAGTCAGGCAGCAGATGTCGATTTTGTCATGCGTGGTTTGGAATTAAAAAACTCACAATCGAAACTAAAACTGAGTCTCAAAAACGTTGGAGACGACTTCAACTCACCTTCATGCCTGACAAATTGTGAACGAGTCGTAGCAAATACCTAATACATACATAGTATATGTTAAAAGTATTCCTCTAATTGCCAATGTGCTTATGAGCTTAATAACTATATTTTGTAATGCGAGTCGAGGAAGCGGCTTTCTGGCTAATTGAAACCTTTGTCGGCTTTGTCAGTAGTTGAATCTCAGATAAGTATCTCTGACTATAATTAGATACAATAGTTCGTGTATAACTAGCAAAGATCGACTACGCTTCGACTTTCTAATAGTTAACTGAATCTTCTGCTTACAAAACAAGATTCCTGGCGCCTAAAACGAGTCGTGCACAGTCCAGGTATTTCCCCACACTCAACGACAAAACTATTAAACGAATTCATTACTGCTTAAGTTGACCAAGTTATGTATTTGTCTAGTTGAAGTTGATGAACGACTAGTTTTAATTTCAAGTTGCTTCCATTGACCAATGGACTCTTCCCGTTCCACTCTTACTATTTTGAACCTTATCCCCGGGGATTACAACAGCTTGTTTACATTTTTGATGTTTAGATATTGTGAGTTGATAAAATCGTATTGATATTAAGTAAACATTTTAGTGATCGTGTCGTGTTTTGTTCGTTTCGTTTCATCTCTTTCTTCTTGTCCCACGATTTCGCATGTTTAATCAGCTTATTGTTCAACACAAAAGCAATAAGCTATATAATATTTCAGCCTGGCTGACTAGCTCGATGATAAAAACGCTTCATCTTTATAAAGATACAATATAGTATAATAGTAATAAAAAATAATGAAAAGCGGTTGTGGGCGTTTTTGCGATATCGTTGTCGTCGTCGTTGTCGTTGTTTTTGGTTTAGCTTTAAAAAAAATTCTTTCGCACGCTTGCATTTTGCCTTTTTTCGGGCTAAAAATGTCTTTGCCAGCCACTTAATCAAGCTGAACAATCAAGCAAACAGTGAACTGGAGAACTACTTCAAACTCAAAGTCATCCAATTGTCAGGCACTTCAGAATTGTTCTCTGCTCGTTGTTAACGTTGTTGATTTAGCTCCGCTCCAAGTCCCAGAGCATTCCCAGAAACATGACATAAACCGCCGAAAACAGTCAGTCAAATGGCCAAAAGCCGAAAGCCAAATTGTCTAAGCCGCTTCTCCGCGACTCACTTGAAGCCACGCTCATGTTGTTGTAATGTTTTTTAAGTTTAGAACGCTGATGTTATAATCAAATTAAGCAAACGAAAAAAAACAACAACTACAACCACAATACGAATACGAAACTTTGGCCATGTAAAAAAGTAATAAAAAGTCAATGGCTTTCTTATAATTAAACTGAGATTTTTTGTTGTTTATGAGCAAAAAATTAATAATATATTGGGAATATACGCAGTTGAAATTATATAGTGTGCCAGGCATAAGAATCTTAGATTCTACTCATCTGTCAGGCAAATCTCTTTTCTTCCAATCATCCTGCTTGACTCTGACTCGAACTCTTACCAATATAATTAATCACAGCAGCTGCCAAAACTTAAGCCCAAACTATATATAGATAGAGGTATCATGCGGGCGTACATTGAACTTTCGGGGTTTCTTTCTGTGAAAGGCTTTTGATTAATGTAAGATAGAAGCTAGAAATGCTAATGAGCAAAATTGTTTGGTAACCGCTTTGTGTTGTTGCGACTTCTATATCTTAAACATCTGCATGACAATTGGGCAACGTGTGTGTGTGTGTTTGGGCTTCGACCATTTACCTATATGGCTATAAGATTTCTATAATTTTGGTATTACCCAATACACAACGCCAAGCAAGGAGGCGGTTGGGGGCTTTGGCACACCCATTGAGTTTTGAGTTTTGAGTTTCGAGCTGCATTTTATGAACTGTTTATGCCGCATACCAAAATCAAGTGAAATTTGCTAACGTAATTTTGCGCAAGCAACAGTTGTTGTTGCTGTTGTTGTTGTTGTTGCTGGTGCTGCTGCTGGTGTTTGTTGTTTAATTGATTTCTCGACAGGCAATGACACACATTGCCATAAAGCAAACGATTTGCTTATAGCCAGCAAATTCATAGTTGCTTATGCCTATTTAATGGTGCGCCACAAGCAAAGCGCCAAACTGTCAAATGACATGTACAACGGGGCGTATGCGTGTTTTTATTACTATTTTTCATTTTATTTCATTATTATTGAGCCGGGGCACAGCGACCTCAGTTATCACTCTTACTTAATGTGACTTATAATGATGTGTGTGTGTGTGTGTGTATGTGCGTGTGTGAAGCTACGCTTCGATGGCCAATGGGTCGCTAGATTTATCAGACAAGGCAAACCAACATTGAGCCGCTCGGTGGGTTATCTGCATTGCATACAAGGCTTGCCTAAATCCTCGAAAATATGATTATCTTTTAAGCGTGAAGTATTAAACTACTTGTGTGTGTGGTCTGTAACTCAATTATGTGCATATTTTATAGAAATATTTAAGCTTGCTCTACTTAGCTGAGTTGCTTTAGCAAACTTTCGAACTAGCCGATAGATAAGTAGCATAAGCTGTAGCAGCAACGATTTTCTCCGCTAATTTCAACTCTCTTTTCACGTTTCCGACTTCTCTTTTTTCTTTTTGGTTTTTTGCAGCAACAGCAAGGCGTACGATTTCCCAAGGCAGCAGCTCAGATAAGTCGCCAGCAAGACTTGAATTATTGCACGCAACAGCAGCAGCAGCAACAGGAGGAAGAGGCAACTGGAATTGCAACGGCAACCGCAAGACGACGCACACATTGCAACGCAGCAGCAACAGCTTCAAGAAACAATTGTGGAAAAGTGTGGAAACGAACAATAGAGACTACTACTGCTAGATAGATAGATAGAAAATCAGTAAAAGCTAAAAAACCAACAAAAAAAAGTCCCAACAACAACAACACATATACAAAAAATAGTATATATATAGAGATATAGTTTTTTTTTTGGTATATGCTTCGCTAACGATGTCGTTGATGAAAATTCATCGAAGCAATGAATCATTTTGGCGTTGTGGCACATTGATGTTGTTGTTGGTGGCATTGTCATTGTTGTTGTTGGTAGCAGAGACGACGGCGACATCGACGACAACAACAGGCAGCGAAACGCAAACGAGTGCAACTAATGGTGCAATTAGACAGCAGCAGCAGCAGCAAGGGGATCAACAACAACAGCAGCAGCAACACAATGCAACAGCAACTGCAATTGCATCTGCAACAGTTGCTGGCAGCGAAAGCCAAATGCCAAATGCAAGTTTGGCAGAAATTTTGAGCACCAGCGAAGTGGGTAAGTAGTATTTCTTATAACAACAACACACATATTGCACATATTGTCGGTCCATAAGAGTTACAGTTCAACAATACATCAGCAACAACAATATGAGCGGCGCCCCTTGGCAGCTATACTGGCATGCCAGGAAAAGTTATGGCCCGCATTTTGGAAAATTGCCCGAAATAAATCTATGCCAATTATTGACCAACTGCCAGCGGCAACAACAATCACCGCAACAACAGCTTAAGTTGTCTGGCTACAAAAAAACCAAAAACCGACAAAAAAAAACAATTGGCCAGCTGAAAGTGCGGCAGAAGAGGCAACAACAACAGCAACAGCTACAAGTTTTGGCATTGGCTAATCTCTTGCATTTCGAAAAGACAGAAAACGTCGTCAACAATCGTTATGAGTGTTAGCCTAGGCGAAGGGGAAGGGAAGAGGATATCTAGTCAAGTATGTGCTCCACAGTACAATATGTATTTATTATTGACTCGTTTATCTACAGCTTAAAACACACGACTATGCAAAGAGATCACAATCTATGTTTGTGTTTATTTAGCTCTTGCTCTTGATACAAGCGAGACGGCAAGAAATACACACTTGGATGAGTTCGGCATGCTGCAAATAGCCTTCCTTTTCCATGCGATTGTGTTGCAAGTGAACTTTAGGCCAACACTTGAGATCGTCTCTAAAACATCTTTAGACTTTGTCCATGGCGTTCACATGTGCCCGCTTCACTCGCTTTAAATGTTATTTCTCTATCAAGTATTTTTATAGGCAAATACTCGCTTTGGTTTCGTTCGTGGGCGTCCATTGGCTTTCGTCTTTGCGTCTTTCAAAGCGATTGTACGCTTTGTTTTTAGGCCTAGTTGCCAAGGCCCGCATTTTCACTACCCGCACTAAAAAAATATGTTTTAAATTATGTATTTATGCATGTTTATTCATAAGCCTACTTGCTGCTCTTCAATGAAGTGTTAGCCAGCCAAACTCGCATTTGCATTTGGCTTACATAAACTGGTTATGGCCAAATTAAAAAAGGTTTTAATGCATTTTGATTATTTTTTATATTATTTGAATGTATGCGCATTAAAATCTCCTTTTCTCTCTTGGTGCATACATATATTTCTGTTATTCAAATTTCTCTTAAAAAAAAAACTCGAAAATGTTACGAACTGCAGTTCTTCAGGTCTTCAGTCGTAGTTCGCTGTTGTTGTGTTTGTTGTTGCTGCTGTTGTTGTAGGTGTCACTTGAGGCTAAACTCCAACTGGCCAACAGCCAATCCTCAACATAAATATCAATATTGGTAGGAATCTTCCATCTCTTTTTAGCTTCTTTTGGCCATGTGTCTGCTCATTACATTAACCTGTTGGTTGTCTGTCTGTTTGCCAGTTTGTTTGTTTGTTTGTCTGTCTGCCTGCCTGCTTGCTCATGTGCGTTGTTTATTGCGTAATCTCCCGACACATTTACCAGGCGTATTCAAGCGTTGGCAGCCATTCGCCGAAGACGAAGCAGCAGAAGCACCATGTGCGCTAAATCCGAAAAGTCAACAGCAAAAGCCAAACAAACAGGCCGTTGCCTGAGCTGAGCAGGTCTGTTAGCCAGTCAGCCAGTCAAATCAACTAGCTGCCAAGTGCAGCGGTTGCAACAGCCACGTTGGTGCAGCGTCTGCATCGTCGCTTCATACCACCAGGCGTATGCGCAATGTGGGCGGTATGCCACATACGATTTATGCGACTCATACGACGCGCGATTGCCAACTTTTAGTTGAAGTTTGTGGTTTTTTTTTGCGTTGTATTTTGGCGGCACTTAAGTGGGTGTAGCTACAAAAGAGTATATACTAGTATGTGTGCCTGTATGTGATTATGATTCATTGTCTTCGACCATATCACAAAAAAGCCTTACCCGATACTTACCTAACTTTCGAAAGGGGTTTACTAGCCAGCCATTCCATAATGTACAGGGTATACGGCTTACAGCTTCTTTACGATCCGATTTAGGTCACTCTCTTCGCAATCATCTCTCTCCCGCTTCTTAACTCCGACGTTGTCGTCGTAACATAATTAAGTAAAAATATTTGTCTGCATCTCTGATCATCAGCGATTGACGACTCTCGTGTTACGTGTTTAATGTTTGTGCATATAGCAAACACAACAACAACTAATAATCAATAACAATAATAATAATAGGAGGGTGTTTTTCTTCGACAGATTGCAGCTTGAAGTATCAGTTGTGTTTTGTTTTTGCTTGGAAAGTTATGATCTTCTTTTCTTTCATGTTTACTTGGCAACTTTCTAAACGTTTTTCAGACTTTTCCCTTTCGGTTTGTGTGCAAACAAACATATTTTCATAATTTGTCTCTGTACTTTTCCTCTCCCTTATGCCAAGTAATTTTGCATTTAAAAGCGCATTTAAAATTATTATTTTGTGGTTGTTGTTGGTGGTTTGCTAGTTGTTTGTTGGGCGCATAAAGGAAAAGGAAATGAAACGCGTAATTTGTGTGCGGTTCGCAGCGGCTATTAAAAAAAAACTCTGTTGGCGATTTTTGTTTCGCTTTTTTCCTGTGTTTTTTGGCATTTTTCGTTTACATAAAATGTTTATAATTTCAATTTCATTAGCTGTGGCATTGTGCAAAATGTGGCTAATCAAACGAACAAACGTTCGACTAGTTTATTGAACTCTCTTCACCTATTTGTTAACTTTCCTCCACCCGCCATCGCATTTTGATGGCATGTGATTAATTAAACGAAGCTTTCTGACCCAAACTCCAAATGGGGGAGTTATGTAAGCGCTGAGAGCTTACATGATTTAGTTCGAAGGGGGTAACACTTAACTTGTACAACAAGAAAGAAAGCCGGCCCAAAAACTAATGATGCCAAAGTTGCAGGCGGGTCACACACACACACACACACACACACACACACACACACACACACACACACAACACATACAGACTCTGAAAAATCAGTTTACATTGCGTAAAGCTGCAACAAGCTGCTGATGCGAGTTTTGCTGCTGCTGCTAGTTGTTGCTTTTGTTGTTGTTGTTGATGATGATGACGAGCATGTGACACGCCCCGCAGCCATTTGCAACGCCTCAATGCACAACAACAATAAGTTTGAAAAACTTTTCAGACCAAACCAAGCGACTCGCACTGAATTCGAAAAGCTAAAGCCAAAGCCAAAGCCAAAACAAATAAACGGAAGCCTCAAACGACGTACCAGCAAAAAACTATTAAAAAAAAAAACAAAAACTTTGCAATTATCGAATGTTGCAGTTGTTGTTATTATTGTTGACGTCGTTAAACATTTAACTCACAACTAAAAAAATAATAAACTCCAACACACACACACACACACCCATTTCGGTTCGGTTCGGGTCAGTAAGGCAAAAGGCAGCAGCAGTTGGGTCAATTCTACAGACAAGGCTGCTAGCACAAGGGTTAATGCTCACAACCAGGAAGCGTATTTAAAGTACGTATTTGCTGAGGGTCTCGAGTGAACATTTAGTGGCATTTCACGACAACTTAAAAGCTTTGATTTCCGCATTGACATCCGCAAGAAAGAGTTTTTTACCTTTGCCATTTCTCCCTCTTGAAGCTTTCTCACGTCTGGCAAACGTTTCCTGTATCTATATACTCAACTGCACCTATTGCTGGAGTGTCCCAATCCGGGACAACATCCAACTTTAACTCCAACTCAATTGCCCGTTAAGTCAAAATGTCACGCACATGAACTCCACTGCTGCTGCTGTTGCTTTTGCTCCACTGTGCTGTGCTCCCAATATGCTGGTGTTGCTTTTGGCATTTTATGTTGCATGCATTCGATTTCACATTAGAAATGCTTTCGATCGCCTCGACCAAAACGTGTCTGCCAAACAAGTTAAAGCCATGAACATGGATGGCCAGCCAGTTTGAACAGTCAGGCAGGCAGGCAATGAATGCGCCGTAGGGTGCAGTTAACAAATATACAAACACGAAAGAAGAAATTGCAATGAAGTAAAACTGCAACGAAAGCGCGCAGAGAAAGTTTCCTTTTTTTTTTTTTGTATTTTGTATTTTGTGGCCAAGGCGGCATTTAAAAATATTGTCCGTACATATACATATTCATTTATGAACAGGCTGCAAAAGCAAAAGTGAAGCTGAAGCTTGAGCTGGAGCAAAAGCAAAAGCAAAATCAATTGGCGCCAATGTGAATTAATGAAAGTTTTAGTCAGCTCTTTGTTGGCCATTAATTGTGTGTGTTTTTGTGGCGGAAATGATTCACAATTAGTCACATTTGTAAGCCAAACAATCATCCCGCTCGCATTCAGAGCCAATACAATCAGTAGCATTACGAGTCTATTCTAATATTCCCCCTCCAATCGGTTAATCAAATTTTGTTTCCAGCATTTTGCACAACAATTCTGAGAACAATTGTTGTTTGGTTTTTTTTTGCATAGCGTTATTCATTCGATTGTAGATTTTTTCCACTGCGATTAGCTAAAATTTAAAATACAATTAGTTCTTTTCACTGGTGAAATTTTCCGAAATTTATCTACACTTATTTTAAGTGTTTGCGCAACGTTGCGTATGATTGATAAGTGACATTTTCATAACATTTTCAAGTGACATAATTAAATACTTGCAATTTTTTAGTCAAACACAGCAAATTGTTGTTGTTTAGCTTGTCATTTCTCAGGTAATTAGCCAAGTAAGTGGGGGAGGGGGATGGGTTAGTCAAAAGTGAGCTACCCACGCTCGTGTGTTCTTTCGCTTGTTTATATTTAATTAAAACTTCTAAAGAATAGATACATGCGATTCATTGAATCGCCATAATGCATCGACAAGCAGTATTTGTTTTGTTATATATATATATATATATATATACAACACTAATGAGTGCTCGCAACCGTACTCAATTGTGTGTTTAAACGTAATTAAAACTCGACATTAATTCTACTTGCAAACATCTAATGGGCCAAAGCCAAAGCTCGTGGGAGCCTTGATGCTTTTGTCGAAGTGAAGGCCCGCTTGCCAAATAAAGCTGAGTTAGAACTTCGGGCTTAAAGCCACTGCCACTGAATGATCGCCCATTGTGATCAGCCAAATTGTCAGCAATTAAATTTCACATCAACAGACCACAAATTCTGGCAGCGAGTTTCAAGCAAATATTGACATTAGTCACGGACGCGTCTCAAAAGATTTATAATATGTGTTTAGTGCTTTTTATTATTTTTTGGTATTATGTAAGCATTTGAGGGTTAAGCTGCTTAGAATTCAGTATTCGCTAAATAAGATTCAGGAGAATTCTTTGTGTTTTTTATTTTAAACTTTGTTTGCTAGTTGCCCATTTCATTTTGTTGACTTCGTTTTGGTTCGCTTCGTGCAGTTTGCCGCTGCCCAAAAACCAAATCGTGTCTATAGCCAAAATCAAATTAAAATTCCACAACGCATGCCAGGCAACAACAGCAACATCGACGGTGACGATGGCCACAGCAGCAGCAGCAGCAAAAACAGTAACAACAACAACAACAAAAGCAGCATAGCTAATGCTAAGAAGTGGCGCGGCCAAGTGGATTGTCGACTGCTTGCCCTGCACCACAACTTCCATCAGCACCACCACAATCGCAGTGAAAAAAACACCGCCTAAGATTTCTGATTGCTCTTTCTAACCAAAATATCAAAATCTGCCATCCGTCTGTCATTTCCACTATCTTTTTAGGAATCTCTGTCTCATTCCCTTCTTTAGACTACTCATTCCCTTTATCGTAACTTACTTATAATCTATATATTGGATTTATTGTATTAAGTCTTATTTAAAAGGGTTCCTGTCTAGTGAAATCGATTGACATATGCTACGTACCCCAAGTCAGGGTATTCACAATCAGTAGGCACAGCAACGCCCGCGTCTCGCAATACATAGCAAAAATGGCATTCGCAGTTCAAAGTTTTGGTTTTTGCTTTTGTTGGTTCTGTTGAAGGCAGCAAAGCGACGTGACGAGACGCCCAAATGGGGCGCTGTTAAAACAGTGTTGTACAGTGAAATAGGCAACACTATTCAGCGAGCACTCAATGGAGCAACGAACGAAATACAAAAACAACCGAAAATTCAAATCCAAGCCTGAAGTTTTGAAAACGACGTCTGCAGCTATTGGCCAAAAGGCGGCATCGAGATTTGTCGCTTGTTCTAGTCGCTGATGCCGCGCTTGAGATGCCAGGCCTAACCTTGGCCTGAACTGCAAGCCAATGAACTAAATGCTTGTGAAAAACAGCAGCAACAACAACAACAACAACGAATTGTGTGTGTTTGTTAACATTGTTGGTTGTTTGCTATGCTTGCCGGCCGTTTCGGCAGTTTTTTAATGGCAACGTGAAAATTAAACAATTGTGCAAGCAGCTGCTTGATAATCGCTTCAATGATTCATGGGCCAAGCTACAGCAACAGCAGCTGAAGCAGCAGAATAAGATTTTGGCCAAAAACCCACTAACAAATTTGAATGCACAATGGGCAGCTGTTTTGCTCAAGGGGCGCAAAAGCCAAGCTGCCACCAATTTGTGCCTAACTAATTACTCAGCTGCGTCAGCTGCCTCACGGCCCCAACATGTCAAGAGGCTACTACTTGGTCTAATTGTGAACCAGTTCGAGTTGAGTTACAAAATTTTTAAACTATTTATATTAAGCTGAGAGTTCTGTGATTAGGCATTCTAGTCAACGTCTAAATAAGTTGTTCCAAAGTAGTTATCGCTTAAGAGCAATCTAGCTTTAATGCGTTTCGTAACTGAATTTATAATAATGTATGCTAGGGTAACGATACAAACGCACCACTTAACTTGGCTAAACGGCGGCCCGCCTCAATTGCCCAGCTGGCTCGGCCCGTTGTCAAGTTGACCGAATCGAATACAATCTTAACTAAACAAGACTCGTTTCAGCTTTCGTGTTTGTCTATTGATTTAGCGCTTTTGTCTGACGACGCACACTGTTTACTTTATCGAGATTTGGTTTTCCAATACGCGTCACGATTCTGGCATCAAGTATCCGACTCGTAACAAGAATGTCGAAAAGAGCTCTTAACTAATCGTTGCACCACTTATCTTTTGTACCCTCTTGCAGATGTGGTTGCCGAGAAGCCCACCACTTATCGACCCACTGGCAGCAATCGACCCGCGATTGCACCACTTAACGCGGAGCAGGAGCGGGATCGCAAGCTGAGGAATGTTTTGGCCGCTCGCCGCACCGCATTGCAACGTGGTGGCTTTCGCACTCGCATCGGCACCACCGGACGCAGCGCCACTTCGACGGCAGCTGTGGAGAGCACCTCCAAGTCGCCGAGTGATCCACGCACAGCTTGCATACACAACTGCACCAAGAACTTCACCCGCCGCACCACCGCCAGCTGCATGCGACAATGCGCCAACTTTACCCGCATGGCAATGGCCGGCACGATAGCCAACAATGGCTCGGTGGTGCTGCGTACAGCTAGCACTAAGGCAAGCGTACCCACCGGGGAACGTGACACCAACGAGATTCTCTTTAGTGATGAATCCTCGCATGGAATTTTTGTGGTTGCCAAGGAGCAGAATGACACACTGAACCACATTGCAGATGTGGCTAAGTCCCCAGCAGCGGTGAGTAAGCAACGTGGTCGTGGCAAGCCAGCGGTGGCAACGATCACACTTGCTCCTACCTCCCTGGAGGATGAGGAGGACGATGGGGATGAACTGCAGCCTTATCTTTTCTTTGGAGCCAAGCTTCCGCCAATTAAACCAGGTGCCTTGACCATCACAGCCGCTGCTGGTGATGATCAACATCCACGCGTGCTCGAAGTATCGGTCAGCACCACCAGCACAACTGCGCCGCCAATGGAGTTGACAGCCCATCCCACCGTCTCCACACGTCGCCCTCTCACGGATGTGGAGCGCAGTCGAAGTCGCTACAAGTATCATATGCGTGAACGTGGTGTGGTGCCAACGACTGCACCACCCATTAGCAGGATACGCTATGTGGGCTCGGGGCGACCCACAGCAGTTCTGACAGAGACATCCGTGGAGCAGAAGCAACCGGAAACACTTCCAGAGCTGGTCAAACCTGTTGTGGTGCGACGTCTGGCTACAAATAAGCCACTATCATCGTCGACACCACTCATTATCACTGTATTGAGTTCAGAGGAAGAAACGACGCCATTGCAGCCTGAGTTGAGTACAGAGAAAGCAACCACAACAACAAGTACAACAACAACAACAAGCACAACCACTAGCAGCACCACCACATCTACTACAGAGGCACCCACCACCACTACAAGGAAGCCAACGACAAGCACCACAACAACAACTACAACAACAACCACTACAACGACTCCATCGACAACAACAACAAGCACCACAACACCTACACCAAGCACCACCACCACCACCATGCCAACCACATCAACTACTACAGTGAAAAGTAAGCCAAAAACCATCATTGAGGAGGACACGGAACGTTTGAGAGCTTTGGGTCCATCTCTCACCCAAGAGATAAACATTGAGGATCAGAATAACTTGATAATATTTTGTAATAGCACCGCCAACTGTGAGGCAACACCACGCACACAACTTTCGCACACCACCGACTCCACCTCCAACTCGAAAATACTTCGCACCACTGTGCTAAGTTCTGTGCGCTCCACAGTGAATCCACGCACCACAACACCAGCAGCACCACCAGCAGCCGTTGCCTCTAACAATATTTACATTGGAGTTGTAGAATCTTCCTCATCCTCCTCCTCGTCGGGACCCTTGGATATAAGCTCTACGGCGATTGCTGATGAGCGAGATGTGAACATTGAGATGAGGCGCATGAATCTGGTCACACTGGTGCTAGTGGCGGTGGGTGTGGTGCCGCTTGTGGCCATTGTTCTTTATCTAGTGCGCAATTATGTGGTGCGACGCCAAGCCAAGCAAGACGATGTGTTCGATGTCTGCATTACGGATCAGCAACCCATTAGTCCGGTGAAGAAAGTGGATTCCAAGTATCAACTGGAGCATGATGATGACGAGGTGGATCATCATCATCATCATCAACAACAGTCCATGCCCATGTCCAACTCCCAGCAACAGCAGCACCAGCACCAACAACAGCAGCAGCATCCGACAAGGGATGCGAATCATAATCGCTATGATGACAAAACTTCATTGACCAGCGACTTCCAAGATTTCGATCGCAGCAACATCCGCCTGAAGAGTCTGCTTGGTGAGGGTAACTTTGGGCAAGTATGGAAAGCGGAAGCTGATGACCTTAGTGGTCATTTTGGTGCCACACGAATCGTGGCCGTCAAGACGATACGCGCCTGCAGCGCTCAGGTCAGCCTCAAAGATGAGGGCAGCATTATGCGCAAGCTGGGATCGCATCAAAACGTGGTTACCCTGCTAGGTGCCTGCGTCGAAAGTGGTACGTTATAGAATCTTCATAAGATATCTCAGTTTATTAACCCCAATTTATCATTACTACACACAGAGCCCCATATGTTGATCATGGAGTATGCAATGCGAGGACGACTCTTATCCCTGCTACGTGCAGCTCGCAGTGCTACAAATATTCTGCCGGCTTCGGTGCCAGGTGGACGCAGTCTGGCGCCACTCTCGCCACGCACTCTGGCCGGCTTTGCGTTGGACATAGCCTGCGGCATGGAGTACATAGCCGGGCATAGGGTGAGTCAAGATACTTTTGTTATAAAATAACATTCGACTTAGTTTAATTTTCTTTCTTTTTCCTTAGATTGTGCATCGGGATATGGCTGCTCGGAATGTCCTGCTGGATCACAATGGCATGTGCAAGATCTGTGATTTTGGCATGTCTATTGATTTGGATGCGGAGCGTATGCGAAAAGAGCAAGAGAAGAATGCAGCCAACGATATTTTGCGAAGCAATGCGCTAAAGTTCAAATTTGACTTTGGTAGTCGCTATATTCTGCAACACTGGCAGCATACCTTCGGCCAGAATGGTCAGCATGGTCACTGTTCCAAGGATCAGGCGCACCCAGAGAAGAAGTCCCATGGTCATGACACCATAGGCAAGAGGCATGCACTCCCCATACGCTGGATGGCGCCGGAGAGTTTGCAATTCCACATGTTCACCACCGAAACGGACATCTGGGCCTTTGGCATTGTCCTCTGGGAGATTGCCACACTGGGTAAGAGCATACTTAATTCTCATTGCATACTGTTTACTAAGTAATCTTTATCCCTAGGCTCCACGCCGTACTCTCATTTGACGGGACGCGAGGTCATACGCCGTGTGCCGCAGGGCTTGCGACCAGAGCTGCCCAAGGAAAGTAGGCATGAGTTCTACAATCTAATGTCGCGCTGCTGGCACAAGGATCCGCAGATGCGACCATCGTTCGCCCAGTCGCGTCTGGAGATCACGCGCTCGCTGCACAAGTGGGTCGATGATGATTCCGCCGCCTCGGACTATATGGATGTGAGCGGCTTTAGCGAGGATCTCGAACATGGCGTTGTCTACTTCAATCACCGTATCTCGGAGTTCGAGTGCGAGATATGACGTTGACTGAATCACCCTCATCCACCACACCATCCTCAAGAGCACCACCACATAAGCATCCACCTGCACACTACGTCGCCATTGCCCACCAACTAAATATGTACTATATGTAGATCAGGCTCATTCCAAATTCATACATCCCTAAAAATTCATACTAATTCAAAATTCGCGTGCTTGTCAAGCAGTATTATTTGTATCTTGTATCTTTTCCTCGTACGTTTTCGGTTGCCAGCGGCTTTTGAGAGCTCTTTTGTAAATATTTGGTATTGTTTTATTATGATTTATCACTTAGGCTGTATATTTAATTGATGGCGCTACTTGTGCTTAGTTGATATTAGTCACTTAGTTCTTCTAGTCTGTATCTAAAATTCATTTTCCCAAGTTAAGCCGCTATAGCCGTTACCGTAGTCTTTAGTCCAGTTGACTGCACCGCAATATGGCACACCAGTTTAGTTTTTGAGTTAAATATATAATATTCTATTATACGCATAGGACTTAACTTAATTGTTATTATCGATATAGAACTATATAACTGTACAAAATAAATTAAACACAAAATATAATAATTATATTTACACCAAACTTAAAGTTTGTTTTATTTATGATAGAAAATCGAAATGGTATATTGTAGTTAGATCTTGTTCAGTTCTTTCAAACTAAATTTTCGTATTTGTTATGTTTATAAACATAGATAAACCACGTTTGAACTTGATCCAACTATCTGGCAGCGCTGTTTACTTGTGTATTAGGCAGCCACTCTGTTCAAGTCGAGCTTTTAACATTTCTGAGGCGATCTGGCAACACTAACTTGTTCCGTTTGCTGTTCACGGAACTAGGTTCAATTTGAAAGCCGTTGAGCTTAAAACCAAGTATGCCTACGAAGCCTTAACTAAACAGAATTATTAAAAACGCTATTCATCGATTTTTAATTACCTCGAAGAATTAACAGCACGGAAGACGCTTTAGCTATTGGTTGTTGTGCTGAGCATATTTTAAACTAGTCTTTGTACATAATTAAACCTTCGACATGCATTTAAGTTGAATATTAATGAGCTAATGCTTATCGAATGCATTTAAGTTGAAAATTAATGAGCTAATGCTTATCGAATGTTGGCTTACTACACAATTGAGGAACTTTGCAATCATGTCTAAAGCAAGCTCATCAATCAAGAGATAAAAGTTATAAGCGGTGGTAATTTTGGCATAACAACAACAACAATACTTTGCAAATTGGCCTTGATGATTGCTGACTTTTATTATGGCAAGATGGAGATGGTAAATATCGCACGCTGTTAGCGGAAAAGTCACTTGAGTTGCAGATTGATGACGCTGCAATAAAATAAAACGTTAGCGATGCGGTAATATGGTTAATGGACATAAAAATAAATGTGCGTAAATAGCTGAAATGCATTGCGTGAAGAAATGGATACAAATAGAAAATGCTGCCGTTTTGCCATAGTGGTTAACCAAGAAAGTGTGAAGAAGAAAATTTCAAGTGGTCATTGAAGTGATCAGCAGGTGCGAACTTAAGATTTAGTTCATAAATCCTTACCTCTCCAACCGATAAAGAAATAACAATAAAGCGCGCAAAAGCGAAACCGCCTAAAAACAATCATTAATAGAGCAATAGCCGCAAAAAGCAGCCGAAGCTTTTGTAGTAGGCAGAGGCGCTAACAATGTAGTTAAACTCTTGGCCTAGGGCTGTTTTTTTTTTCGGGAAAACGAAAGTTGGCAGCTTGTTTGCCAAATTGATTGGCGCCTGAACCCTGTGAAAAGTGTGCGACTGATTGAATGGTTCAGCTAACCTGTTTGGCCAAGTTGTTATTGTCCATCGGCTATTTAGGGAAATTTGTAAGGCTTCCGTTAGGGCGCCGGCGTTATTGGTTGTTTGCCTATCGTTTGTTTGCTTCCTGACCCACTCGAAAAATAAACGAAAGACTTAAGACACGAACTTTGTAATGAGGCATGAATAAATGCTTCCGCATTACGTGCGAGCTATTTACCAAATTGAATTTATGATTTTTAATGCGAACTAACGGTTCAGTGAACCGATCTAAACAGAAAGCACAGGCAATTAGACAATCGGCAAGTTAATGCAAACACGTCGCAGCCACATATTGCACGCAGTAGGCAGAAGAACCACCAGCAGCGGCGCACCACTAAGCAGCAGCAAAGGCACAAACTACGACAGAGGCCGTTTTACAGAAAACAGTCGGCGGCGAGTGTTGAAAGCGTTAAGACGTGCAAGCGGCAGCTCTGCACAAAGCAGCAAACAACAGAGAAAAGTTTTCAAGTTCGATTTGTGCTCTACTCTCGCTCCAAAAGATCTCTCTCTCTCTCTCTCTCTCTGTCGGCCACTCACTCGGTCAACGAGAAGTAGAAAACCGCGCGGTTTAAGCTGCAAGAAATTAAGGCGCGTGTGAAATCTGTGAATATTTGCCTACAAATCATCAAGCGGAAAACAGAAGTGGCAGGCAAACATAAAAAGTGAAAATTAGCAGCTTAAAGTGTTCATACCGTTGCAATTCGATGCGATTCTTAGGTGCTCACAAACAGGAAATAAACGGGCCAAAGAGATATATCGATAACGATCCACAAACGTAAAACGAGGTGATTTCTTGGGTCGCAGCCTCATTTGATAGATTTATCATAAAACACCGAACCACACACACTAAAAATCAAAAATGGAATCTTTAAATTAAACTTTAAGCCAAATATGTGAAATGGAAAAAACTTTCTAAACGAAACACATAAAAAAAACCGAACAACAACAACAACAAAAGTCGCTGACAACACACCAAAAATTTGAATTCTTTTTATTCTTTACGCCCGAGGAAATTGTGTCAGCTTGTTAAGCTTTCAATGTGTGTTCGTGTGTTTGTATTTATATTTGTTTTTTTCTTTTCTGTCTGTTTACTGCTTTGTGAATAAGTAGTGTCAAGTTCGTTGCCGCTTAGGGACGGCAAATTGAATTGTTTTTGGTTTTTTGCTGTTCTGTTGCTTGAGTAGGTGCCGTTAGCACGAGCCATCAATAATTTAATAATGCTTTCGATGATCACAGTTTGACAGTCTGCTGTTTAATCTCCAAAGTTGTCTAGGTCGTTTTGCGGGTTCTGCGTTTAGTAGGTTAGTCGGTTAGTTGTTGTTGTTGCAGCAGCCGCACAACATTGTGTCTACTTATAGGATTCTCGATTTGCGACTTTCTTAACTGCGGTTGTTGTTTCTCTTATTGCTGCACTTTAATTCAATGTCGTTGTAGTTGTTATTGCTTGTTGTGTCTGTGTTTTAGTTTTTCGATTGGCCCAGTTTTTAAGGTTTGCTTAGCGCAACGCACGCGAATTAATAACTTAATTAATGTTGCCATAGAATGTTGCAGTGAAATTGCATTGCAACTCAGCAGCAACATCTCAACTATTTTGCTTATCTCTTCACTTTTACTTACAAAGAAATAAGTCGCCCACATGATTTTGTCCCATGCCTGGGAAACAAATTTTCATGTGGGAATCATTCGGTTTTATTGACTTAATTTGATTTATGGCATTGCGATGGTACTTTCAAAGTTACAAAGTCTACACATATGCAAAAGGAGCCGGACTGAAAAACCAGAAGCGCTTAGTTAGCTCTTTCTTTCACTCTAAAGCCATATTGCGCAGGTGTGCAAAATAAATTAAATAAACGGCAACATCTTCACGACCTGCAAGACAGAGTTGAATTTAAGTCCCGGCACAAAACGATGCGCACAAATCTCAGCTCGTTTTGTTGGTTGAAGCTTTGGAGGAGAAGATGCCTGCCATAAGCAGTACGAGTTATTTACGAGTAACAAAAAAAATTGTGTGGTTTTGTGGTGTCTTTGTTGCTGGCCTTGTGTTTTGTTTTGGAAGGCTTTATTGGCAATGGTTTCTTGTGATGTCGCCTCGTGTTGCCTTTTCTAAACTGTCAACCAGTCGATAGATAGCAGATAAAGCCAAACCGGCGGCAAGTTTTCACTTTTCAACAGCGCAAAGGTCAGCGCCAACTTCTGCTGCAGTTGCAGCTGCAGGCGGGCTCCATGGCCATCTTCCAATGCCTCAAGGAGCTAAAGCTGTAGCCGCTTGGGTGTTGCAGGCATTTTAATTTGTCAGCCATCCCATCCCATGCCATTGGCATTCACAAACGCTCCTCTTGCTCACTTTCCATTGCAATTGTTTGCATTCCGTGGGTGTCTCATTTGCATTGTGAATAAATCAAATGAGAAGAAAGAAAAACTACGAAATGAATGCAGTCAAGTTCAAGACAAAGTCACGATCATGTCTAGCATTATTATCAGGAAATCAGTGCACATGCAGCGTCTGCAGTTTATTAACCCCAGAATGCAATATTCAACGTGCAACACTAAGCTACACAGAATGGGTCAATTGTGTAACCTTATATCGATTACTTCATGTATTCAGGGTATTCAGAATATGAGTGTTTCTTAGCTCTAGCGGAAACTTAGAGTGCTAATAATTGTTAACAAGTTAATTTAAGGTACTAATCACAGTTATCTTACAATTAAAGCTGGCCCTGCTTTTTATAGTTATTGAAAGCAATTCACTTATTACCAGAATTTGTATGCTATCAGGATATTGTTGTATGTTGTAACAGCAAATCCTTTGGCTGCACAACTTCAAGTTTACGCAAGCAGCTTGATTTATGACAGGCATCACATATAACAGCAACAACAACCGCTACACTGACAGCGAGACTTATGAGTTGTTTTGGTGCTTCACGCCTTGTTGAGCTGGCAAAGATGATGACGCTGGCCACAATGTGCCGATGGCTTTTGGCTTTGGCTATGGCTTTGGGTATGGCTATGGCGATTACTTAAAGCCGTATCTGTTGTTGTTGTAGTAGCTGCTGTAATAGCCACTAGCATGACTTGATTATGATTATGGCTATGACTTTGCCACTGACTCTGCCACTGACACCGAATGTAGTGGCAACGTTATGGTGGTGGAACAGTGGTGCTTGCGCATTAACAATTGAAATACACATGCTAATGGCTTTTTACTTTCGATGGAAAGGCAAGCGAGCGACAACTAACCAACAAAACAAACAAATAAACTCAAATCTACGTCAAATGAAAGCAAAAGTTCGTTGTCTAAGTCTTTCGTTTAGAATGCACAGCTGAAAGCGTGCCCAACAATAGGTAAACAAAGACACAAAACAATTTGTTTTGTACTTTGTTACAGCTGTTGGCTTTTGAGTGTTTCATTTTTGTTTTATTTTTATTTCTGGCAATTTTAATTGCGTCTTAATAACTGCAATCTGACCGCCCATTTTCTCATCAACTTTCGTTTCAGCGTCAACTCAACGGCAATAATAAAACCAAAACAGAAACACAACGAAAATGAAAGCGGGCCGAGCTTTTGGCTGCCTCTTCTGGGCGTTGCTCTATTGTGTGCTGTATTTGGATCTGGTCAACGCCAGCAGCGAGGATGATCTGCTCGATTTTGATTTTATGGATGCCAAGGAAGGGGATGCGACTTCTGCTTTAGAAGATTGGCAGCTGGATGATGAGCAGCAGCAGCAGTCACAGCTGGCGGAAAAGAAACTCGAGGATAACATGCTGGATTTCAGTGTGGATCTGGATGAACCAGAGCCGGTAAAGCATTTGCCACCCTTCGATTGGCGAGAGAAGGTTCTGCGCACTGCCTTGGCCAAGGCCCTAACGGATCGTGCGCTGCGCCAGAGATTTGCTGAAGTGATGCCCATTCTGCGCGTTTTATCCTCACAGCAACGATTAGCTCTGTCCGCTCTGATTTCTGCCCAAATGAATGCCAAACAAGGAAACGAGCTCAAACTGGACCAGGTAAGGCACTTGAGAATGTTCTCCTTTCTTTTCCTTCTTTCATATAAAAATCCTTTCCAGGTTCGGATGATGTTTGGTAATGATCGGAAGCTCCTATTGCCCATTGTCTATGATCTGGCGAATTTGATTAAAACCTCTGCACGTAAATACATAAAACTTGACAACGAGATAGCTGCAGCTGCACTTCGTCGGAAAGTCGAGCTGACTGCAGAGGAATCGGTGCAGGATGATAGCGTCGGCACCATAGCTGTGAGCGGCAAGCACGAGGACCCAGAGGAGGAGGAGGAGGGTTTGGAGGACTTTTTCGAGGGGATGCAAGCGGAAGTGCTCGATCCACAGATGATCAATGAGGCACTGCAGAGGCCTAGCAATCCTAAGCCCACTCCCACCACAAGTTCCAGCCGTGTCCGTCGTTCAGCTACTGAATTTGTTCACAAGTTGCCTCGTTCTGTTCCTGTTTCGGTCACGGAGCAACAGTTGCTGGGCGGTGCAGCTGGACGGACTGTTAAACTGAACACAACAGCCTTTCGGCAGCCCAGTGGTGCAGGCACACAGCAATCACTAAGCACCACCACCACCACTACCACAACGATACTTACTCCAACGCCGTCCTATGAGGAAATTGAGAACCTCGCCTTTGAGGGTCTAAATGGCACTGAATTGCCTTCGAATGCAGATGATAGACATTATCAGCTAAGTGGCTCCAACTCCAGTGCTGAAGAAGCACTACCGAATCCCGAGGAGCTCATTGGCGGACCACATTACCGCCTCAACAGCTACAGCAGCAACAAGCGTCCAAGTCAAAAGATTCCACCTATCAAACGCAAGCGAATTCAGAGCTCATCCTACAGTCGTAGTCGACCCAAGACATCGGCCAGCTCCCACAATCCCGTTGTGGTTCCTTCGCACAAGAAATGCGAAAGGTTTACCAATAACATGTGCATACGCACCGACGACTATCCGCTGTAAGATCCACTTCGTTAGCTTGTTGGTTTCCCGGTTCCCGTCCTCCCTTTAGTTTAGATTAGTTTAGTTGTACTAAAGAATTTTTTAGCCTAAATAAAAAATTATTTATTTATTTTGTTCACCTGCTCCAATTTAATTTAATTGCACACGTTCACACATACGTTTTTACACACTTGGTGGTTTCGGTGGGTCTTCTACGTCTACTAATCATCCCACATCTTACATTCACCTAAAAAAAAAACACACTTCACTCCACTTTCACAGCGAACAGATCATGGGCAGCATTCGTCGGCACAAGAATGCGATGAGCGCTCTTCTAGCCGAATTCTACGACAAGCCGAACAACAATCTTGAGTTTGGCGATGACTTCGACGATTACATTCTCAATAAAAAGCGGTAAGTGGCAGATTAAAACTTCATTTGATAGGCCAAATTAAAAAGAAAAACTAATTATTTCTCTAACAGGCGTGAAGACGAAGGCAGCGCTGGTGGCATGTGCCAGAGTGTTGTTCGATATGCCCGACCCCAAAAAGCAAAAGCCGCATCTGGTGAATGGAAGTTTATTGTGAACACGGGGCAGCACACACAAACGCTGCGTCTGGAAAAATGCAGGTGAGAAATAATGGAACGCTAAGTCGATTTTAGCTGAAGCGTCTTTACATTTAAATCGTTGTTTGTGTCACAAACTTCAGATATTTTTATTTAAAGCGATCAAAGTTACATAAAGAAATCTCTATTTAAACCTTACTGGGTTATTAATCATCATTATCTACATCATTATAATCAAAGTTCGTTACGTTACATTAATCTCACAGATTTTGTTAACGCTTTGTGAATTTCTTTTATTTTCTTTTGTATTTTATCTAATTCTTAATGTACCCTAAAAACCCTTAATATACATTGTGAAATAGTAGTTTCAATTATGTTTTGACCTTATATAATAATAATATAACCCACTTTGATCGTGATTCAGACAGCATTGATTTAACATTCTTGATCTATTCCGATAAACTGTTCTAATATGTGCCACTTTCTCTGCTTATTATTTTGCTTAGCGCTCCTGGCGAAAGCTGTTCGTATCTGGCGCAGACTTATCGCTCGCACTGTTCTCAGGTGTACAACTATCACCGCTTGTTGAGTTGGGACAAAGTGCGCGGATTGCATGTGGATATATTCAAGGTGCCCACATGCTGCTCATGCCAGGTGGATGGCTATCGCCAGCAGTTCCCGCCTTTGTCCTCCATTCAAGCCAAGGAATACGCGCCTGTAGGCAACTACAAAGATAATGGCAATGCGAATGGTTATAGTACGATCAATACAGAGGATCTTGACTACAACGACGAGAGTGATGAGGATGAAATGGGCTTGAGCTACAACCCGTACGGTCATCGCGAAACGAATGAGCTCAATTACCAGGGCAGCAAGAAGGTGCGTTCCAAGCTAACTCCAACCTCTAGTGTGGGTCCCTATCTGAGTCCACCCGGCGATGAGGACCAGCTTGGCAGCTATAAGAGTGGCCACAAGAGCAGCAGCAGCAGTTCGAAAAAGTACTATCAGCAGCTGAGCCGCCGGCGGCCGCAGCACACTGAATCACGCGTTGATGTGGATCCGAGTCTGGATTTGGCGCCCAGCGAGACGCGATCCGAACAAGAGGTAAACTTATTTGGAACACCGCTGGCTGGGGAGCAGCCACAGCAGCGAGTGCCGATCAAGCGCAAGCGTATTTATAGCTCCACACCCACCCACACAGCCACCTCTGGAGGAGCACGTATACCCATACACGTATCCCAACAACCACAGACCACAGCAGCCAGCAGCAGCAGCGGCGCCAGTAATAGTTTCATCATCACCAGCAGCAGCCTACCAGCCCGAACTGGAGCAGCAGCAGCAATCGGTGGTGCCAGTTCCCCCTATGCCCATCAAGCATCTGTTGCATCCGGCGCAACTGCATCATCTGAAGCTGCCTTCGGCCCGGGCCAGCGGATCAGCTACTACGCCGCCAGCGAGAAGCCGCGGCCTCGCTTCTATGCACCATTCGGGACGACACCAGCTGCCCCCGCCCCAGCCACGATCTCAGCTAGCGCTGCGACGCCACTACCAACAACCACATATTCCGTCCAGCAGCAGAAGCAATCGACACCACTTCCACAGCCGCCACATCTAAATTCCGTCTACAGCAACCACAACCACAACATTAACAATAACAATAATAATCATAATCATAATAACGGCAGTCGTCGCATTAACTACAGCTATCATCCCATCATTGATTTCTTTGAGAACAGAGCCAACAGCAGACAGGAAAAGCAGAAGGAGGAGTTTGTGGTTGGGGCATCGCAGCGGGTGGAGCAACGTTATCCATCACCTGTACACAGAGTAACCTCCACGCCTGCTTCCATAAGCAACTTTCAGCAATCGTTTCCAACTTCTCACGAGCGCAGAATGGGCTTTGGTGCTGGGGCTGGGGCTGGGGTTGGTGCTGGTAGTGCTGGACGTTATGGTTATGCCAATGATAATGCGTGGCAGCCACTGGTTGTGGATCACTAAATCAATAATTTCAAAAAGTCGCATGTTTTTGCCTCACTTTCCCTTTCCTTCCCCCATTTAACAATCGCCTGCGGCAGTTTATTATGTATTAACGATGGTTTCATTCGTAGTCCTATAATTGTCTAGTTATTTTGCAACTGAATGACGGAATAATGCCTAATCTTACCTAACTTAATGTTTAACAACAAGCATCCAATTATTAATTTATTTATTTATTTGTAGCGTGTAGCAAGAAAAAGTGTGTGAAAAGTGGTTTAGATATAAAAAAACCTAATTTATTAAATAAAAACAATATAAAAAGTTTTTGTCACGTTTTGAATTTAACGTTTGCCTTGTTTTGTTTCATTTCCATTCGTTTCGCACTAAGCGTCGTTGCATAGCAGCCAGCTTTGGCAAGATAGCATTGAGCGCGCATTTGAAACACTCGAAATGTGATTTACATATTGAAGGCAAGTGCCATAATGAATAATTTATTTATATTCATAACATAATTTATGCAGGCTTTCTCCCTACCAACCTTAATTTACAGTAAGCAAAGTTCAAGTTTAGGGTCACTCACTGACTTACTAATGAGATCTAAGCCGGGAAAAAACACTTTTTATTAATTTGAAACTCGTTTCGAGTCCATGCCTGATGTGTGCCAAGCTGAAGAGGTGTTCGCATATGCAAATTGGGTTTCTAAATCGAAAACATAGCTAGATGGACAACAGGAGAAAGGCGTCAGAGAGGACGACAACGTCTTTGACCGGTTATAACATTGCAACGAAGCAATTGTTGCGACTTAGCAACGTCATCTGCAGTTGCAGTTTCGCTTTCATTGCAGCCGACGACTACGATGATGATGAAGACGTAGACTTGAAAATAAGCATCGTCATGGCTGCTACTGCTGGTAGGTAGGAGAAATGGCAACCCCATCAAATGGCGGGGGACCATAAACTGGAAAATTGAAAAAACGCTGAGCGAATTTTATAAAGGCGCAATGATATCAACGTTTTCAACGCAGTTGTGGATCAACCGTCGATGTCGTTGTCCGTTAGAGCCTAGTCTTGAAACAAACTCCAAGACTTCAAACCGCACGCGAAAGTGAAAAGCATAGCTTTGTTTATTTATTGGCCTTGAAAGTGAGAGTAAAAGTGCAAAATGTGCAAACGAATGGAGCTGTTTAGACGGTTATTTATGTTGCTACTGCTGCTGCAGTTGACTCTTGCTCTTGCTCTAAGAGTAGACAATTTGGCCAAGAATGAGTCGAGTATTGAACCTGCTTATCGTGTCTCCCGACCAGCGATCAAGCAACCTGTTAAGCGCGTACCTCCACATCTGCAGGACATTCGTCCTGGCTTTGTCGATGATGATGCTGGCGATGTCATACGCATCATTGAGCCACCTCCACACTTTCAGCAACTCAAGCGTTTGAGACAAAGGCAACCCCTTCAACATCAACAACAACAGTCTGCTGCTGCTATTGTCTGGGAGCAACCACGCAAGCTGAGCACAAATCGAGTAGCACCACAGATTCCGCAGCAAAGACCAAAGATCAACTTTGCTCCAGTGAATGCAGATCTGCTCACACAGGAGACACAGAACAATCTGCAGTTGCCCATGGAAATACTTGCCTCGGTGCGCAAAACGGAGCGTCTGTTGCAACGTCAACGCAAGAAGCAGCCACTTGTGAGGCAGCGTCACATACAGCGACAGACACATACGTTGATTGCACAGAAATCCCTACAACAGCAGCTCTATCAGCGAGGACAGCAGCATCGCCTTCGAGCAGCACTCGCCCAGGAACACAAGCGAAGCAAGCGGGTGAAGAGAGAAATCAGTCCTGCGAGTAAATACAATGTGGCACAGGGATTAAAGCTGGTGGCACATATCGGTCAGCTACTTGAGAATGCCACTCGTTATCTGCCCGATGACTTAGAAACTAACGAAACAACAACAACAAAAATCGGAAAAACAACAGCAGCAACAACAACATCTAAGCCCAACGCAACCAACTGCGACAATATTCGACGACGTCGCCAGCGGCTGTTCAAGCAGCAGGGCGCAAGAAAGACAACAGAGAGGCGAGGGCGCAACTTCCGTCATGAGGCAACCACCACAACAACAACAACAACAACATCAACAACGAAAGCAACAGCAACAACTAAAAGACCAACAACAACAACAAAATCGACAAACTCAACTTCCACTCTAACAACTTCCGCAACTCCGTTGGCTAGTCGCCTGGTTAACTCACGCAAATCACCAAATAACCGCAATCATCTCAAGCAGCTTACCTCATCCCGCCGCGATGACTCCGTGCTCTATGCGGATGTAATGTCAAATATACGTAATTCGTGGCAGGAGCACGATGCACCACAGCTCTTTGCCCCACAACAAATACAACAACAACACAATAACAACAGCGACTATCGCGAGTTGGATGTTTATTTGAAAGAATTGGATGCCATTGCCAAAAAGTTACCCCCCGCATCGCCTATAACCTCGATCAAAGGCGGCACGCCCACAACAACGCCCAATTGGTTTCTGATCAATAACGAGGGCATGATCTATGAGACGCAGCTGGATAGCAAATCGAAGCCAACTTCAACTTTATTCCATCTCTTTCCAGATATGCCCCAGACAAATAATCCCATATCTACCGAAGACCTAGATTAGACAAACTGTTGAAACATATATTTATTTATTAGGAATAAGTTGAAGTGTCACAAAGAAATTAATCACAAATTTATGTTAATGAAATATAACTTGTTTATAATTATTAGATAATAAAAATTAGCAAGGTGTCAAATAAGTTTGCAGATTCGTTGTTGGATATGAAAATAAACTAATTTTAATTTACATTTTTGGCAGAGCTTTCAATAATTCACATAGGAAAAAAATGCTTGAAAGGCCCTTGTTCTATGTATCTAATGAGTTTTGAGATTTGAGTTTTCTTGTTTTTTTTTGCTGGGGTAGCCAAGCATTTAATTTGCCTAATTACAACGGCCAAGTCGCAGGTTCTTGGTTAAAGCGGCAATTTAGATAAGCAAACTGGCAATTAGCTGACTAGATGGCTGCTGGCTGCTGGCTAGCTGGAACCTTAGCTGGCTTGTTGTCGAAAACCCATTGTCTTGAACCCTGACCCCGGACAACATACACATTTTGCTGAGAAACCAAGCGCTATGGGCTGAAACGCATGCAAATCTGTCAACAATTAGCACTAAGCAGAAAGAGAGAAGAGCTGGTGGATAAATCAAGATCATAAACATAATTTAACCTTGTTAGCTAGAAGAACTAAAGTCAAGAAGAAATGAAAGTTTCTAATAGATGAAAGGAACCTACTTGTATTTGAACTTCCGTTAAAGTTCGTTATTAGATCTTAGCTTAGCAAAGTTTATAATCTAATGAAGCATGCTTATCTCTTTTTTTATGGGATTTGTCGTTGTTGTCGCGTTCTAAATATTTCGACTAATACATTTTGTTCACCCCTAAAAGTGGTCGAGTTCTCATTTCGACATTCATTTCTGGGCTGCGTCTGACGACAATTTTTTATAGTGTTTATTTTTATTGTTTTAGAATGTTGTTTAGCCACTTTGGCGAAATGAAGCCTAATTTATAGAGCTCGTGTTTGGCAGCAAAGTGTGTTGGTGGAGTGGAATCCATAATAAATTAATCTGAACATGTGCTTTTTTTTGTAAATTCTCGGATGCGCGTCCCATTAAACGTGTTCTCGTTATGTAATCTCTCAACTTTCCCAACTCGTCGCAGAAGAAGGTTTTTGAACCGTCGATTCTTATTTGTAAATGAATAAAATGATTCAGGAATTATATTGTATTTAGCTGCTCATTTGCCCATTGCGACATTGACCCCACTGACCAAGAGAGAGATGTATGTATATAGTGAGAGAGTGAGACAGAGCTATAGTACTCTTAGATACAGCATTGTAATTAGTAATCGGTCATGCAAGAAATGGTAGAAGCCCCTCGAGGCCTCCAAGGCACGAGTCACAAGTTTGCGAGTATTTACTTGAATACTGAGTACGCTTCATTGATAATCTGGCAAGTCGGTGGGCGGTGGTGGGGCATTGTTTGGAGCACACGCAGGCCAATTGGATGGGGGATTTTTTTTTCGTTGTAGGCAAATTTTGTGTACTTTTGTAGACAATTGTTTTGTCGCTGCGCTTTGATGCCGCTGATGGTTGCAAGAATCGCTGCCATTATATAAACTTGCTGCACGGCACCAGCGTCAGTCAGTTGTACTCTGTCAAGTGGCATTTGCACCACCCAAAAGAAGCAAACAACAACCTCCACGTAAACCAAAAACCAAGTAAAATGTTCAACTTACGATTTGTGTGCTTGCTGCTGTCCTGCGCCTTGTTCTGCCTGCTCCTGGGTGAATCCGAGGCAGCGCCACGCCCTCAGGAGGAGCCGGCTGCCAGTGAAGTGGAGGCGGACGACAAGGATTTGGAAGGTGCAGCATCCTACGGCTACGGCTACTACTCTTCGCCCTATCTGGGTGGTCACTACTATGGTGGTCATGGGCATGGTGGCTTTGGGGGCTACTGGCCCCACTACAGTGGCAGCTACTATAGCCTGGGTGATTACGGTCTTGGTAAGTTCTCAACGGGATTCCATATCTAATGTGAGTCTAATCTCTGTTGCTGCTTTCGGTACACAAAATAGGTTATCCCTATTATGGAGGCTACTATGGACTGAATCATCATCATGGACACTATGGACACTATTACTAGACGTTGTTCAACACTCAACTCATAGCTCCTCAACTTGAACTAGACGCTTTAGTAGCTTGCACTCTAGCTTCAATTTTAAATGCGCAAGGACAATTGCTTTAATAAAGCATATGAAAAAATCACAAAAAAAATACAACAAAGCTTCTATTATATAATTTATAGCAACAATTTGACGACTACACAACAAACCAAACGATTTGTAGCAGCTAGAAGGAGAAGAAGAAGAAACCGTTTCACCCATTCTACATTAAAACGTATTATATATATAAAATTAGTATTAGACGTCATTAAAACTTAGCCGTTGTCTCAAATAAAATGCCGAAAAAGCCGAGCTCAAAATAATTCAGAAACATTTTAAATTCAAACTAGATTTAGCAAATACATTCATAAAGACACAACGTGTATCGTTCGTTAATTAACTGACTTTTCAAACAAATTAAACATCTACTTATTCTAAGCGATCGACGTGACAGTCTCAGAGCAGCGAATTTCTATGCAAATGAATTAAAACATGATCCCGAACTACTGGCAAACTTTGTTACGCATTTCAAACAGACCATAGAATACCAGGGCGTATGCGTTATTTATGGGCATAATAAAAGCAAATGAGCTGAATATATATCACACACTTGATTGTGTAAACAAGTCGCCCTTATGGCTAATTCAACTGACATTTGGTCAAGACAAGCAAACGAACAATTTGCTATTGGGCCATAAATAAACACTAGACAAGTCTGTCCGGGCCAACTGTCAGACTGTCGTCTCTCATTGACTCTTAAGCTGTAGCAGCAGTGTCGAAAGGTCGTGGATGTTGTGGATGCAGCAAGCAAGATTAACGGCAAATGCGACACGAGAAATGGTGCGACAATAACCGTTTGATTTGATTCGATCAAATTTGCATACAAATTTACATGTCAATCAATGATCGATGGAGATACAAACATATATACGAATGCGTGCTGTGAACCTTGCCAAAAGAAAAATATCGCTACTCATAAGTGCTAATTGCAAATCAAGTCAAGAATTCGATGCGTTATTGACCTTTGATTTTGAGTTTTTTGTTTTGTTTGATTTATAAATGTCAATATCAAGAACGCTTTGTGAGTGTTTCATTCAATCGCCATTTGCTTTATATTCGCGTTTTGTATTCACATCTGCAGACAATGCCGTCAAATTGGCTATTAAATTATCATTTCATGTGTGGCGGCTCACGTTTTGTGTTGCTGTTGAAGCGTGCCCAAAATGCGGGCCATTAATAACTTATTGTATAAATATTGAGCATTTAGTATTATTGATGTTTTGCCAAATTTTCATAATATTTGCAATACAATAGAGACTTAAGAGATTTATATAAGTTTAATATTCCATTTAGCTGCAAATAAAAATGTTTAAAAATACGCCCACAAAACACTTATGAGATGTTTTACTGTTTGATTCGAAGATATCCTCTACCCAATTTTACATACACTTTCGTACGTCTTTTATGTACACTTGCCCACTTCATTATGTTTCTCATCTTCTAATCAAAATGAACACTCAATTAGCAACAATAACAAACCGGATTGGAATGCATTCATTTGCTCGATCTGTGACAATTATTCTGATTGAGTGAGCAATGCATTAGTCCAATTTTTGATCTGGTTGAAGAGCATGACTTGCCTGAAAACAACTTTCCTTTGATAAAGCAAAAAAAAAAAAGATATTAAATGGGTTTTTACACACTCATTACCATAGCAATAACAAAAATATGAAAACTGTTCAGTCATGAGCAGGTTTTCTGTTTGTATCTCGAATCGTTTATAGATTTTTTTAGCTTTTGTGGTGCAGTCATATTTTGAGTTGAGTTCAAGTGCACGATCTAAGACGAGTGACTGGCTTCAATTGAAAGCGAACCCACAATTTCTGAACTTGATTTTTGTTTCCTTTTGTTTGGCATTGCGTGGGTTATGTTATAATTCAATTAGACGCTAATCGGGTCATTAGTGGGCGCCTTGAGGCACGCAAATGCAGTTGCAGGGTGTTAAAATGCAATCAGCTTTGTTGGGAGTGATGCATAATTATAAGTAAATAATCAATCTATATGCAGAGTGGCATTAAAAGTTTAGAGTCGGCTTAAAAAATGCTGCTGTTGTTGAAAAGTTCCTGTTGCGACCAGTTTGTGTCTTAAGTCTTTCGTTTGACTGGCTTAATTGATATGTGGCGCACATATCACAAAAAGGCAGGGACAGCAACAACAACAACAAAACTTTTGGGCATCTGGCTTGCCACCAAGGACAATGCAACAGACTCACTTGAACCCATCGCCGTCCTTTTGTGACCCTCATAACTGGCCGTTGAACTGGCCGCAAAAACTTGTTTCACTGTATTTTTTTTTTTTTTGCGGCATTTTGGCAGCTTTGTGGTTACCGGCAGGTGAACAGCAGCAACAACCTGGCCAAGACCTGCGGTCTTTCTGTACATGTTTCTCTCTTGCTCGCTCTCTGACAGTTAAGTTTTCGTCTTTGACCTTGCACGCTGATCTTCGTTGAGATCTTCATGTGTGAATGGTGCGATGGAGCACCACAGGGCGCTCAACGGAATATATGCGTGTTCTGTTGTTGTCGCTGTGTTCCCCTCGCCAACTCCGGACACCTTAATTACCTCGTGTCCCATGCTCGAGTTGGCAAAAGCAAGGGCAATCAGTTGTGGCCCACCATAGCTCTAAATGCATCCGACCAGAAACGCGTCCAAAAAAAAGAGCTTCTACATCAAATTCTGGTAATTTTATTACCTTGCCAGCAATTCAAAAAAGTCAAGCGCTTGAATTAGCCTTTAACTTCCGCAACACAAACAACGTTTGCAACAATGTTCTGCTTGTTTATACAACAACCTATCTATCTTAAGATATATGTGTATCTTTGTGGGTGCGCTCGTTCCCAAAGCGCCTCTCGAATGATTTATGATTGCGTCGAAATGTTAATAAATAGTATATTATGGCATTTGTTTGATTAGTGAAACCATTATCTCGTTTTGATTAAAGCGATTAGTGCCGTTCAGTGAGCCATATAATCAGACTCAACTAAACGATTGCTTTAAGAAGGAAACATATTTTTTTTCGTATAGTACAAAAGTAAGCTGAGCACTTTTAGGCACATATTCAAAATCATAATAGTTGTAGTATTCATTCTGACGGGAAGTTTCAACTTTGAGTTATGACCATGTCAGCTACAGCTTAACTGAATTGATTCAAGTGGAAACGACGCCACAAAAGGCTGCCTTTAGAAAGGCACAATACTAAATCCTGTACGGCAAGGTCATGTCTCTCAACCAGAACCAGAATCAGAATCAAAACCAGTTAACCCGATTCTCAACTTTTCTTTTGTTATACTTCCTTCTTTTCAACAGCAGGATCAGAGCACAATTCAAGTTGATAAATAATGGTTCTGATGACGTTGATTCTCATGCTTAACCTTGAAACAAAAGTATCTTTATTGTTGTTATTGCTTTCGATATGGTGTAGGATGGTTATAATTAACTTTGTTGAACTTGTTGTTATTGTTTGCCGCCTTTTTTTGTTGGTGCTTAAATGACTTAAAAATTTGTAAGGCAAATAAAAATAAAAGCAATGCTCCTGCAGCGCTCAAATTTCTCAAAATTTATCACAGCTGAGACCCAATTATTGGTTAATTCAATTAAAAAGTTATGGCATGTTTATTTTACAACTTTAAATGTTTGTGCGGTTTCTCAGTAAACAAGTATAACGACTATGCCATTAAATGTGTTACAGCAAACGTTTTTTTTGGGTTTATTTGTGTATTTATTCGATAGAGATGTATATAGATACGTGATCTAAAAGATGCTATTGGGTTATGTGGGTGGTTAGCAGTATTATTAATAACAAGTGCGTAAAGAGCAATTGAGTTTCGACCTTGGAGTGTCAGTTTTCTTTACTTGTCAGCTAATTTATTTATTTTGTATCATATTTCAAAAATTGTTAAAACGCCACTGAGGTGGTTTGTTGAACTGTTTACGGATTTGCAGTGGGTGAAAATCATTGTCGCTGAATCATTTATTATACTAGTTGTTGTTGTAGGTTTTTTTTTCATTGTTGTTGCGTTCGTGTTTATATTGTGGTTTTTGATTGAGCGACGTTTTGTATGCCACCGGCGAAATTGTCGCAGTCTCACCCGCAAGTCAAGTGTCGAAATCCATAAAAATACATATTATTTATGAGTCGAGTCGATGGGCATCTTAACTAGTGGGTTCTAGTTGGCACATCCTGACAGCGACTGTCACTTGAATAGCATACAAATCAGCGGCTCTAGCAGTTAGCTGTTGCTGTGGAGAGCAAACCTGTCCACTTAGCCAGATCCAAAAAGGTGGCATATAAATTGCGCAATTAAATGCTTGGTATTTTATGTATTTTTTTGTATAATATATATCCATAAATATTAAAAACAGTGGGACTGTCTAAGCGGCTTAAATTGCTAGCTTCTAGTTTCGACATGTGAAACACATATACAAAGAATATTTAGTTAAACAACTCGTCTGTCGTCTGATTTACTTTTTAGTTATCTATCAGTTAGAGTTGTTGTTGTTGTAAATGGAATTTATTTGTTTTGATTGCTTCAAATAGCACATTTGAAAGTTGAAATACTTGAACTGTGTTCGGTTCGAAACAAATTGTACAAACCGTTTAGATTTAGATTGTGCGCATCTTCCGGTTTTTCTCAACAAATTATTACTAATAATAATTGAACCAGCATATAGTTGAATCTTTTAGTTTACGTTTTTTGTGTTTAAGCTTTTCAATCAAATGCAAACTGCCTGGCAATCCATTAAACTCTCGATAACAACGGGCCATAATTTGTCAGCGCTGCTATTAATGATTGGTACAGCATTAATTAGCAATTAAAAGCGTTATGAACAAGGTTTCTAGAATATGAACCTCTGACCTAAGATTGCCTCTGCATTCGCTTTTTTGGGTGCAGTTTTTATTGAATTCGATTTTAGTTTAACTTAAACTGATGATTGATGAAATTAAAATCAATTGCCCCTTTTGCATTAATTTAATCGACACGCATTGCAAATTGACAAGCCCCAAAACATTATCGGTCTCTAGTCTCTAGTGAATTTCAAGTCTCAACTGTCAGTTGAGGTTAAAGCTCTTTAGTTTTCTGTTTGTTTTTGTTTTTTGTCAAAAAGAAAACTAAATCCAGTTTTGTTATGGGGCAGTTCTGTTGTTCAGGGTCGATCCGCAAAAGTGAAACAGTAGCCTACACTCAAAAAAAATGTTTTGAAGACTGTCAATAAACTTTCCAAAACATTTTTTTGTGAGAAATCATTTTGAAATATATTAAGAACTTGAAAAAAAGTTTGTATAACTTTAAAAGTATTTTGAAAATATTTTTTTTTAGTGTAAGCTACTGTTTCAATCTTTGCAATCGACCCTGACTGTCTGTCTCACAATTTGGTATTATCTATTTTAAATATGTGCCAAATTCATGTCAACACTACAGTTGAAATAAATCGATTAGCGGACGTAGTTCGCATGAGGAAATTACCACAGCTTCAGTAGTTGGTCAGCTGTTGCTGCTCTTGAAATTCTTTCACCTGCAGCAGCAGCAGAAACAGCCGCAACAACACTAGCTGCACATGCGTAGCTGACGCTTCGGATTCGAAGTCGAAGTGGAAGTCGAAGTGTGGCCGAAGTAAACGTTGCTCGACGCTCTTATAAATAAGGCGTGCGTCGGCGCAGCTTTTGTTATTTGAACTTCAAATCTGCTCGAGTTCGCATCGTATTCTCGTGCGTCGTCGTCGTCGTTGTGGTTGTCGTCACTAGAAAAACGCGCGCGTTTTGATAGCGTTTTTGCTGTGAGTGTGCTTACAAGTGGGTAGCTGTTGCCATAAACAGCAAGAGCAAGTGACTCCTATATAGAACATTTACACAAGCATTTATGTAAATCCGTATAATTTTAGCTGCTGACGCAAGTTTTATCTTAAACTAACATACATACGAACGCGTTGTTGCAACATCTGCATTAAAATGAACATGGTGAGTTAAAGTGTGTTAAACAATCAACTAATAACAATATCAATTGAGGCATTGAGTGCTAGAATTCAAGAAAGGTTCACACTTTTTTGGGGTGCAGTTTGTTGCAGTTGTAAGTTGTAAGTTGCAAGTTTGCCGCTGGCAGCTGGCATCGACTACGACTTCAACTTCGACTCGGCGGCAGCGCATTTGTCTGTCAAACAAAATTGCCCAACCGATCGACGGCGAAGACGACGACGACGACGAAAAAAGTTTCTTAAAAAGCGACTGCAAAAACAAACAACTTACCGAGCGGACCACGATTCGTATACGTAAAATTTGCATAAATGACGCTACAATTGAGGAAAATCGGTACAAGTACAAATAAAATAACACAAAACTGACAAACAGACAAACAGGTGGCAGGCAACAAATTGCGACCTGCCGCAACTTCAAGTCGCAATCATTAGGCGTTGTTGCATATTGTAGTATAGTAATACAACTGATGACAACCTCAGACACAAACCATCTAAATCTACAACAACCAGAAACAGGTAGCCCTTAGTCTTATGACTGGACTGACTGGGCTAAGTGCTACCCAAAAATCGCATAAATTCCCCGCTGATGGGCGGATGAGTAATACTAAACCCACTAACCGGAAACACTCATAAATTCGACACACTTCTCCCCCTTTCATACAACCAATTAGAGCTTTTCACGCTTTGCGACTGCGTCTGCCTTTGCGGTTGCGTTCTTGGCCTCTCGTTCGCATTTAGCAACCAATTTGTTTGACCACCGACAAACGTTGCGTATGCGCAATATGCTGAACTTCACATTCGAAGCAATAAATATATAGCACAGCAGAAAGGAAAAAAAGTTTGGCCATGTTGAGCAACTGAAATTAATGCTAGCTATAAAAGATTTTCTTCAAGGTCGTCTTACTCACACAGACAGACACCTTTTTTGTTGTTAATGGAATTTCACACGCCTCAATTGTGACAATTAACGCGCAACAAAGATCGTTGTTTTTGTCACCATTACGCATTGTTGTAGAAAATGACTCGTCGTGATTTAACAATCAGATTCGGCCCACTTGTGGGTGCAGCAGCAACAGTGCCAGCAGCACCAGCAATTGTTGCATGAACTACAGAATTATGCCACCTTAAATGACTTGGCAATTTGTTAAAAATTTCGTAATTATAAGTGAGGTAGTAGAGTAATAATTACATAATTCTTCACAGAGAACACACAGAAAAATAATACAACCTTATATCAAGAATACTTATAAGCTTGTTTCAAGAACGACACGCATTACTCGTTAACAGAGCGTCAAACATCTTCTTAGCTTCTAACTTTTCGTTCAGCAGAACACATTTTTGAGTTCTTTATTAAAGTTTCTTTGTTAATCAGAACGGAAATAAATATCTGCCACAACTCATCTGCTTTACTGCATGTTGCTGCCCAGATAAACATCACTTGAGAACATTTCCATATGTGTTTAATTAAATAAAATCATCAAGAACAACATTTGCGGTACGCCTTCTACTCAGCATGATGAGAATTTATTGTATGACACCTGCGTCAGAGCCATATATAAAAACATTTCATCAACAAAATATCCAAAAACAAAACAAACACAAAAAACTGAAACTACTTAATTGGGCTGCGAGTTAATGGTCAACATATCACAAAATTTGTTGTTTGCTACGAGCTAAATGTGCTTAGGAAAATCATTTAAGCCATAAAACCATAATAAATGTCGCCCAGAACAGCGAGAACTGTGAACTTAGACTTCGACCGAGATCGCTTTAGTGCAACTGCACTTTAGTAGAGTCGACTTGTTTGAGTTTTAGACCTGACAGCTGACAAGTGGCCCGCGTGAAGTAATCTCTGCTGACAACTTGGCTAAAACCACTGCGTGTACATTTTTTTATTACCATTAATCACAAATTCTGTTTCAGCTCGACAACTTGCCTTAAGTTTTATATAAAACGTTGCGTGGGAGTTGGAAACTATTTGTGTATATATTTATTTAGATGAGTGCTCTTTTGGGATTGTTGCTACGGTCTTAAATTAGTTTGATAGCTTGTCGTTAGGATTTTATGGCTTTTGAGAGCTCACTTCAAGGCGGACTTTGATTCGCCAATCGAAATAATGTGCTTCAATTCGAGATCTGAAATTCCGGGTTCTTTTGGCAAAACGCCAGATTTTATTTGTTTGCCCCTCAAAGATCAATCAGATTAATGACTTGAAAAAAACAATCGCAAAAAAGAATGCAACACCGAATCATAGATACCCTCAGATAAATAAAGAACAAGAGTAACTTTATAAAAATTATAATCAGTTAGAGTTGCTAATTTCAATTCCAGACACGTGTTTCATTTCTGACACATTTCTTGCTAGAACGATTTAAGAATTAGTTCGCTTCTGATGGCAACAATTTTGTTTTCCCTTCATCTCAAGGTTGCCAAAAATATAAAACTTGTCTGAGATTAGTTTTAAAGCAATTCGCCGACAGTTTGTTAATTAAGGTAACTTTCATAAGCCAAATGCGAGCGGATATATGCGTATTAAGTTCTTTGAACTGATCCGACCATCAAAATTACGTAAGTTCATTAGCACTTACAGAATTAGAACATATTTGTTGAGACATACCAACTATATGTTAATTGCAAATGCGCTGACATTGAGCCAGTTAAAACCCCAGCTACCAGTTTTTGCTGCCCCAATAACGATTGAGTGTTTTTTTTTGTTGTTGTGTGGCATGCGGGCGCCTTTGGCTGGTAATAATTAATGGACAATCTATCATTTTGGGGGGTCAGCAATCAACATTCCACACATGAGTTAAATATGCTTTTAGCTTTTAAATCATATGTAATTCATAATTGGAACACGTTTGAATAGAGAGAAGAAGAGTGGGAAAGAGCTCCTCTTTTAAATGACCCGATTAGTTGCTGCCTTAAGCCAATTAGGGTTATCAAATATAAGTCTTACCAATTTTAACCATACACTCTTGTTGCCAAATATTACAAATTACTATTCGCCAAAAACCACAGGCCTTAATTATAAGCAGATATTTATGGCGTGTCATTGACAGTATATACTCTTCGATTCCCATTCAAGCTGTCGATCAGCTGTCTAACATAAATGCCCATTTATGGCCGTTGCATAATATCATCATAATTAATATCTCTTTTGCTCTTTCTTGTTTTCAGCAACTTCGCTTACTCTGCCTCGTTCTGGGCATTGTGACCGCACAGTCCTTGTCTCCGTTTTATCCACAGGAGGTAACAGCCTTGCAAACGTTCTAAAGCAATCAACTAACTTTGAATCCTTTCAGGACTTGAGCAATCATGTACATGGAGGGTATGATTATCCACAGCCGAAGGTGCCCTTCACAGATGGTTATTCGTATCCACGTCCAGCAGCACCGTTCCCACCACAGCCTCAGCCAGTGAGCAGAGGATACGATTACCCCAAGCCAGCTATTGCCTTTCCGCCACCAATTAGCGCACCGCCACAGCGAAAGGTAGACAGCGGCTATTCCTACCCACGGCCTGCAGTACGTTTCCCACCAGAGCTACCGAAATATATTCCACCACCGCAGCAGCAGATCATTCCAGCTCAGCCCAGCAAAGGATACGATTATCCCAAGCCAGCAATCCCATTCCCGCCACCTGTCATACCAACACATCCACCTCAACCAAAGTACCTGCCACCTGTCAAGCCCACAAATCCACCACAACCTCAATACTTGCCTCCAGTCAAAATTAGTAGCGGATATGATTACCCAAAGCCAGCGATTCCATTCCCAGCACCAACACCTGCACCCGTTCGACCGACAAACCCTCCACAACCCAAATACTTGCCTCCTGTGAAGCCCACGAGCCCTCCTCAAACCAATTACTTGCCACCACCTAAGGTTAGCAGTGGATACGATTATCCCAAGCCGGCAATTCCATTCCCACAACCAATTGTCCCAACAAACCCACCACAACCTAAGTACTTGCCCCCCGTCAAGCCAACGAGTCCTCCTCAGCCAACTTACTTGCCACCAGTCAAGATCAGCAGTGGATACGATTACCCCAAGCCAGCTATTCCATTCCCAGCACCCGTTAAGCCGACAAGCCCTCCTCAACCTAAGTATCTGCCACCTGTGCGACCGACAAGCCCACCTCAACCGAAATATCTTCCTCCTGTAAAGCCGAGCAAGGGCTACGATTATCCTAAGCCCGCTATCCCATTCCCACCTCCAGTTATCACGAAGAACCCACCTAAACCTCAGTACTTACCTCCCGCAAGACCCACAAGTCCACCTCAACCCAAGTACTTGCCACCTGTTAAGCCAACACATCCACCACAGCCCAAGTATCTGCCTCCCGTGCAGCCCAGCAAAGGTTACGATTATCCCAAGCCAGCGATTCCATTCCCTCCTCCAACGTCCGCTCCCCAACCCAAATATTTGCCTCCTGTGCAACCAACCAGTCCACCTCAACCTAAATATCTGCCTCCCGTGCAGCCCAGCAAAGGTTATGATTACCCCAAGCCAGCAATACCATTCCCACCACCCACTCCTGCACCACAACCCAAATACTTGCCACCTGTCAAGCCAACAAATCCACCACAGCCCAAATATCTGCCACCCGTGCAACCCAGCAAGGGTTACGATTATCCTAAGCCAGCAATCCCATTCCCTCCACCCACCTTGAGGACCACACCCCAACCACAATACTTGCCACCTCCACAACCTAAACATCAGGGATATGACTACCCCAAACCGGCAATTTCATTCCCCCCACCAACACCAGCACAATATCTGCCACCACCAGCACCCAAGAGCGTGGGAGGATACTCCTATCCTAAGCCAGCGATAGCCTTTAATTACTAGGCTTGTTTCTTGCCCTGATGCCCATCACTAATTAATTGACACGATTGCCTCTACGTGCCCATAGGAACATACGATATTGAATAATTGTAATTAACTATAATAATCTTATTTAATGTTTAATATTAATTATGTACCTGAGTCCGCGCTTGTGGCCTCTGCAATCGAATTTTAGTCATTAAAATATGTTTATCAAATTTATGTCTGCGCAAACCAGCTCAAATAAAAACGAACGATGTCAATGAAACTATGAATTTGTATCTCAAACGTGCTAAAAATAAATAGCTTAACTATATTTCAAGGCATGATTTGAATATCTTTATTTTTGGAAATGCGTCCAGCATTGACAAATTTATAAGAGTTTATGTCTTGGTATGGAATTTCTGTAAAGCTTTGGACTTGGGTATCGGATTTCTTAGGGCTTGCGAGCTTATTGATGCAACAGTTTCCCATTACATTTTGTTGTATGGTCACAAAAAGAGTAGTATACTTTTCGGTGAATACATAAACTGCAGAAAACTATGCTAGAAATGCTAGCATAATACAAGCACGAATATATTTAGCATACTTATTTCACACGCCGATTGTGAATGGCTTTCTATATATATCTTTGGTTTCCACAAAGTTGTCATATCCAAAAGAAGTGATAAGTAAATTGCAGCTTTTTGTTTTCTGGCGAAATGTGGAATATGTAGATTTGATTAATTTATCTTATTTATGCTTGATAGGTTTTCATATTGTTTCTTCAGCATTATATTAATTTTGACAAGTAGTTGTTTGTTTATTTACTAATAAAAGCTGATTAAAGAGACTTTGAATTCGATTTTAAAACATTATTTTATTAATTGTGGTCCCTTAACAATAACCGTACAAATATTAAAAGGAAACTTTTGAGTTAATGTTACCATTTGCACCTTTGATCGCTGTTTGCTGTGGGAGCCTCAATGGCTGGCCATTTGCTTAATAGCGACGACGACGGATGACGCGACGCTGGGTCTTGTAACGGTAACCATCGGTAGCCGAGTAGCTGTGGGCTGGCTCGGAGGCAGAGGTGTCGTAGCTCTCAACGGCAGCGGGTGCGCTGTAGGACTGGACAGCTGGTGCGCTGTAAGACTGGACAGCGGGTGCGGCATAGGACTGGACTGGAGCAGATGCGGCGACGCTCACGGGGGGCAGGTACTCGCTGGTTGGTGCGGATGCAGCGCTCTGGACGGGAGGCAGGTAGTCGTTGGCAGGTGTTTCACGACGGTGGCGACGGAGCACAACGCGACGGTGGGTCTTGTAACGGTAACCATCGGTGGCTGAGAAGCTGTGTGCGGGCTCAGAAGCAGCGGTATCGTAGTTCTCAACGGCAGCGGGTGCGCTGTAGGACTGTTCAGCTGGGGCAGCATAGCTCTGGACTGGAGCAGAGGCAGCTTGGCTGTAGGATTCAACGGCAGCTGGGGCGCTGTAGGACTGGACGGCTGGGGCAGCATAGCTCTGGACTGGGGCAGCATAGCTCTGGACTGGAGCAGAGGCAGCTTGGCTGTAGGATTCAACGGCAGCTGGGGCGCTGTAGGACTGGACGGCTGGGGCAGCATAGCTCTGGACTGGGGCAGCATAGCTCTGGACTGGAGCAGATGCAGCAGCGGTGTAGGTAGAAACAGGAGCCGAGTAGGATTGAGCAGAGTAGGATTGAGCGGGAGCCGCGTAACTCTGGACTGGAGCAGATGCAGCTACCTCGTACGATGCAGCCGGTGCGGAAGCATGGGCAACATGGTTGGGGGGCAGATACTGGTTCGATGGCAGATGGCTGACATCAGCAGCAACGGCGGCGACGAGGGCACAAATCAACAATAGTTTCTGCAATTTGAGCAAGGGATAAATTAATTAGTTGTTGTTGGTGAAGGAATTGTTTGATGTTGGTGTATCCCAAAAAGGACTTGTAGGTACCATTTTTGCTAGCCTGCTTTGATCTCCAGCTTACTGTAGAATCCAAGAAGTAATGATGCTATTTGCAAGTATATGCGGCATATTTATATGATTCTAATCGATGAACCTGCTGCCACCAAAAAATTAGCATTTAGCTTTGCATTAAATTAATTTTGTTTTGCATTTTAGTATTTCGTACAATCAAAAAAAAGTAGACAGCAGCCGCAAAATAAATCTATTATAGTTTTTTCACAATCAGGTTTAATTCAAGTTTCTCGCTCGCTCTATTCATTGCCGATGCGCTGTCAGCGCATACAAATATATACATATGGTTTACTATATCCGCAGACAATCTATCGGTCGGGGACGATTTAATGGTATTAATATTGATGTCCGCATCCACTTGCAGCTTGACGTTTGCTTTAATTGGCAATATAATCATCTGTTTCATTTAAGTTTTGAGTGCTTTCAGGTTTTTTCACTTCCTTTCGCCCCACTTTCAAGTTTCTCTAATCAATGCGCGTGCCGTCTGAATGCCGTCTTCTTAGTTTAAATGACAATTTAATTAGTCTATAGGTAGTCACTTGTAATTAAATTTTAATTAAATCGTATTGTGACATTAATTAAAGTTTATATGCACTTAAGCAAATCTCCCAGACATTTTGGCAGACAGTCCCACGAAAATAGCGTTGCATAACCCAAGGCTGTTAATATGAGGTGACTCATTTAGTGCATAGGAAAATCCTATGCAATTACTTGTTCATTAGTTGATTGCTTTCAATATTATATTAAAAACATTAAAGAATCTTTAATAGCTTAAATATTCCTTGTTTTGGGGTTGAACTACATTTAAATACATGCACAATTTAGCTCGCACAAGTTTTGTTTGACCATTTGATAGTTTGATTAATATTAGCATATAGTTTAGCATATAGTCGGATTCGAAATCGTGTTTACTAGATAGGAGCATCAATGTCACTCTATGAATTTCAGGGTCCTTTCTCGATAAACGATGTTTAACGATTAGGTGAAGACTAGGATTTAAACGTTTCTTATCTCGAATAGATTTCGAAATCCTTTCAATGTGACTGGTCTCGAATAGTTATTTTAAATAAAAATCATTAGATATATATTTATATATTTTTCGTTATATTTTTATTTCGATTCCGAAAAGGGAAAGTATTCTTATGTATATTAAACTTGGACTCCAAAATGAGTACAAGCTGATCACTTAGTGATTCATTTTAGATGAGGTTTAATGACGACGGTAGACGACACGACGGTGGGTCTTGTAACGGTAACCATCATCAGCGAGTTCGTGAGCGGGAGCAGCCTCAACAATGGGGGCAGCGACATCGAGGACTGCAGCTGGGGCAGCAACAGTCTGAACAGGTGGCAGATAGTCGTTGCTTGGGGCAGGGGGAGAAACCTGGACAACTGGGGGCAGGTACTCGTTGGATGGCAGATGGCTCACATCACGACGGTGACGACGGAGCACAACGCGACGGTTGGTCTTGTAACGGTAACCATCATCGGCAAGTTGGCCCTGCTCGGCAACGGAGTAGTCTTCAACGTTGTTGGAGACTGGGGGCAAGTAGTCGTTGCTGGGAGTGGCAATAATCTGGGCCTCCTGAACAGGTGGCAGGTATTCGTTGACTGGGCCTGGCTGGCTTTCACGACGGTTGCGACGGAGCACAACGCGACGGTGGGTCTTGTAACGGTAACCATCATCAGCAAGGCTGCCCTGTGGGACAGACTCCTCGACGGCTGGGGCCAGGTACTCGTTGGTGGGAGCGGCAACAATTTGAGCCTCCTCCTGGACTGGGGGCAGGTACTCGTTTGAGGGCAGATGGCTCACATCACGACGGTTGCGACGGTAGACAACGCGACGGTGGGTCTTGTAACGGTAACCATCATCAGCAAGGCTGCCCTGTGGGACAGACTCCTCGACGGCTGGGGCCAGGTACTCGATGGTGGGAGCGGCAACAATTTGAGCCTCCTCCTGGACTGGGGGCAGGTACTCGTTTGAGGGCAGATGGCTCACATCACGACGGTTGCGACGGAGCACAACGCGACGGTGGGTCTTGTAACGGTAACCATCATCAGCAAGGCTGCCCTGAGGGACAGACTCCTCGACGGCTGGGGCCAGATATTCGTTGGTGGGAGCGGCGATGGTCTCAACCTGCTCTTGCACTGGGGGCAGGTACTCGTTGGAGGGCAGATGGCTCACATCACGACGGTTGCGACGGTAGACAACGCGACGGTGGGTCTTGTAACGGTAACCATCATCAGCAAGGCTGCCCTGTGGGACAGACTCCTCGACGGCTGGGGCCAGATATTCGTTGGTGGGAGCGGCGATGGTCTCAACCTGCTCTTGCACTGGGGGCAGGTACTCGTTGGAGGGCAGATGGCTCACATCACGACGGTTGCGACGGTAGACAACGCGACGGTGGGTCTTGTAACGGTAACCATCATCAGCAAGGCTGCCCTGTGGGACAGACTCCTCGACGGCTGGGGCCAGGTACTCGTTGGTGGGAGCGGCAACAATTTGAGCCTCCTCCTGGACTGGGGGCAGGTACTCGTTGGAGGGCAGATGGCTCACATCACGACGGTGACGACGGAGCACAACGCGACGCTGTGTCTTGTAGCGGTATCCATCATCGGCAAGACTGCCCTGCTCAACTTGGCTGTAGGCGGCGTCGTTGGCAACTGGAGCCAAATACTCGTTGCTGGGGGCAGCGATGCTCTGAACCTCCTCCTGAACGGGGGGCAGGTACTCGTTGGTGGGTAAATGGCTGACATCAGCAGCGACAGCTGCGATCACAGCGAACGCAATCAGGAAAAGTTTCTATAAAGCCAAATTGATAGTTAGATTAGTAAGTGGTTTGTAGATGTATTCCTTCTGTTTTTTTCTGTGCGTACCATCTTGACTGCTTAAGTTTGCTTGTTCACAACAGTTAAGCCCAAACTCTAATGATGAAATAAGAAGAACCTTTTGGTATTTATACATATTCTTCTCTTCATTCGCAGCTCATTACAGCTCTGCTCGCTGCTCTGCTCTGCTTTCTGCCCTACACCACCAATGCTAACGTCGAAAGAGACTGCGACGTTGACTTCGACGTCAACACGGCATCGTCTTTGATCGCGCTGTAAATTCGCACGGCTCGGTCACTGTACGAGTTCTAAGACACAACGCTGGCTCCAATTAACTGACCACACGCTTCGGACCAACTCGCTCTGCATCTCAAACAGCGACAGCGACTGCGACGTTAGCTTCAACGCTTACATTCGCACAACAAGCTTAACCAATGCGCTCGGTTTGATTCTCTTATTTGTTTTCTATAATCGTATGCAAAACATTTGATGGACAACACGCACAAACACAAACACACACACACACACATAGAGATCTATAGTCTACTTTGATTTAATTTTTTTGTATTTCATTCAAGCTGTGAAGAAAAAGAAACGCGTTCGATCTAGATTTTAATTGTTTAGCTGCAAGTGTGTTTCAAATAAAAGTCATCTACTTATTATGTACCTTTTAAGTTTATATGCTGTGTTTATTGTTTATTGTGCCTTGTATTATTGTTATTGCTATTGTCGATGTTGTTGTCATCGTTGTTCATAAATCATTTAAAGGAACTGATGACGGCATTCAATACAATTCAAAAAGATCTTATAATGATGGCATGTTTCATAATAGTTTTTAGAGTGCACAAATTATATGCCGGATATAATAATTTTGAGACACGCGCTTTAACATTGTATGTTTCCATCCATTCACACAAACTTTATAATGCAATGAAATAAAAAACAAAACATTGAAAAGCCTATGCGACCGAACTTCCAATAAACAGTTGGGTTAAACTCAAAAATACTAATTGCAAAACTATGCGAATACGCTAAAAGATTAAGTTTGTGTATATATCTCAATCGGATCCAAACCTTTTCTACATCACCAATCGCTCAACTACTATGATTGGCATGATTAATGATCTATGCAAAAAAAGGAATTGCAAACATATTACTACAACCACACAGAGCCTCAATGCTAAACTGTGCCATCAAACATAAAATCAGGCTCGTTAGTGGCGCCAGTGAACTAATTGTTTCCGTACGTTTTGAAGGATGATTAACTTTTGTTGATTTTGGTGTTGATTCTCAGAAGTGCAGATAATGATTATAATTATTTGTTCAAACTGATAGTCAAGGCTAGATATAGATTGAAGAGTACTTGAGGCTTATAATTAATTGCAGATGTTCAGTGGGTGGCGTTGCCACCTGATTAAAATTTGCAGATGTATGTTTTTTGGACACGTATTAATACACGTTTGCCTAATTGACTTGTACTATAAACCAAATGCTGCTAGGCCATCATCAATTTACATATGTTTTCAATGCATCCACATTTCGAGAATTATTATTATAGATTAGCATAAGACAATAGAAAAAGTCGAACAATGAAACTACAAATTTGATTTCCTGTATGGCTCACTTGATGCCGTGGCTTAATTCCCATCCAAATCTTTATCTATTCAGAGCTCATTTGGAAATGTTGTTTATTTGATTCTGTTCTATGTCAAGTACAACTTATTCTTTTTCTATATCATTGTAGTTTCGGTTCTTGTCTGTCTAAATCTGGTACTGGTTCAGTTGGCCATAAATGTGTTGTGATCTTTTTTTGTTCTCAGCCCCCATGATGCTGTACAATACATCACCAGCAACAACCCCGATGAGCCGGTCCAAGCACTTAAAAGTGCCAATTCGGCATTAATGTTTATGTTGAAATGGCATAAATATGCAAATTAGTGAATGGCCAGCAAGCTTACTTAAACTTGTCCCGCCAAATCACACAGAACCTCCGAAATTCGAGAACATCAACACACGCAATATACTTATAATATAATAATACAAAAGCCATCATAATGGCCATTAAACATAACATTAAACACACACATACACATTTTCGTTTATAGCTACAGTCCAAAAACTCCAGCTTAAAGCAGCGCATCCCATTAAAAAGTATCTGAAAGATACGGGAGCAACTAGGCACAACGATGCGATCAAGTCGTCTTTTAACTACGCTTCAGTTAGCTTATTATAGTAAGGGATTGTTTGGGTTGAGGCACTGTTGCCATAGTCGACTTCAGTCATTTCTTTTTGGAGCGACGCTCTGTCTGACAGAAACGAAGACTTTTGTATGCAAATTCAGCTTTAATTAATATTATTCGTAATGGTATTACCAATTTAGGAGGCAGCAACAGAGGCAATCTTATACTCGTCGCTTCCTTCGCTTCCCCTCACTCACACACGCGCCTTAATTTAGTTTTCTAATCGTATACCCTATAAATTTGGGGCTTAACAACTTTGGCAACATGCCTGAAAAAGATAATAAGTAAATGCTAATGTTTTAAATATTTACATATATTAAATTATTATTAATATATAGAAAATACGAAACTCGTTTTTATACATTCAAATACATTTAACCCTCATCGCTATACTACGTATTTAAATTTAATAGAGTATATTTATTAAGTCTATAAGTAGCTTAAAAGTTTTTTTTGTTAGGTACACGTTTTAGTCTTTTATGATAAATTAAGCTTTTATTTAAAGATGCTCTTTTTTGTTGTGTTTAATTTAAATGTATGATAAATCATTCTGGAAACCAGTTTTCTTTCTCGCTTTAAATGCGATCCAAAGCAGCAACTAGAAAGTGCCGACAGCGACATGGATCTCATCTTGAGAGCGAAACAGAAAGAAGACTAAATAAAAATAAAAAAACACAGACAAATATCATAAATAGAATGTTAATAATTCGCGCACACTTCCAACACGCGGCGATGTGGATCATTAAAAATTCATACGCGTGGCACACAAAAGTTTGGCAAGTTATCAAACTATCTTCTTTTTTTGATTGATGTGGGGGCGAGATGAGTGGGCTAAGAGACGGGATACTCAATTGCTCAAATTATTCTCTTGGCAATCGAATATTAATGTAAATGTTTTGGTGTATGTTTTATTCAGGTGACGTAAGCTGTAAGGGCAGCCCTTTTGTTTCTTACAGCATGTTCCCACACAAAAAGGTTAAGAGCATAAACCACATTGCCGGATGGCCAGCACAATTATGAACTGATGTGCCAATCAAGCGGGCGTGCTCAATTACCTGACCATAGTAGAAATGGCAGCCAGCTGCGGATCATTGAACTCTCTGCTCTTAGCTCATAAGCGTAATGCTTGATTCTGATCTGAACCGCACTCGCTTTGCATAGCTATAAAGAATAAAGCATAATAAACACAAACAAGAAATGTATTTCTGTAATCAGCAACAGGCTCAAAATCTCTGCAAATAGCCGGCAAAACTTTGAAGAAAATTTAAGCAAAGTCTTAACTTGATTTTTACTTATCCCACAACTTGACTCTAGACATTGTCATATATTATACACTTTTATGTGCATCATATTAAATTTAACAGTGATCGTTTATCGATTATATCAATGATGGTTGGAAGCACGAGCTAATGTACCACTCTGCATATGTAATAGCTGCATCACTGATTCAACCACAGCTACTGTTGCTGATGATTACCTACAGCAGCGCATCAGAGATCTGAGCAAACAGTATGCGGCTTTAAGCTCGATCGATGATGATTTAACAGCTCGCTGACAAAATATTGACATCGATGGTAAACAATAATATTACTTCGAATACATTGTGTATGTGAATAGAAAAAGCGTGGGCTCGCCTTAGTTTGCCAGCTATACGTATATGTATATATCTTTTGGTATAATACATTTCACGTCTGATACGTTCCCACGTCAGCATTAAGTTTTTACTCAGCTGATTTGATTATTTGTAGTTTTATCTTTACACAGTCGATTGGTTAAAGTTTTGTTTATTTTGGTTGTGTTTTTGTTTCTTCTGATTGGTTGGATTTATTTTAATTTGCATGAGAATCGTATCTAAACTAATTTATGCTAACAATTGAATTTGCTCACTTCCAAATGTGTGTGTTCATCTTCCTTTCTATTATGTCCAAAAACTTGCATGACCTGTGTATCTATTTCCATTGTGCTGCAAATCTGTCACGCTCTGAACTAGTTTCCTATACAAACATATCGACTCATCTGTTTTCCGCTATCCACCACAAAAATACTTCTAAGGCACAAGTAAATTAAATATATAAACAAACATTATGCATGATAAAATCACTGTTACAATATATATAGTATATAAATTTTCCTTTAATCAGATGTTATGCAAATTATGCATATTTATATTATATATTTTATCAGTTTTAGTATTCCATTTTCATTTATTAGTTTTGCATACAATTTCTACCCAAATATTTAATATTTTTTTCCTATTACTTGTAGCTCTGTGTAAAGCTCGAATGAAAGCTCTAAAACGCAAGCTTTAACTTAAAAAGCTTAAAAGCTTAAGCTTTGTCATACCGGAAACGGATCTTGCGATTAGTAAGAAAAGCCTAAAAATAGGCAACACAATTTGTATATTTATGTCTGCTCTTTAAGCAAATGCTACGTTATATTTATAAATATTGTGAAAAATATGGAAAATTGAAAAACGAAAATTTCGAATGCTCATTTACGCCTGGGATTCTTGTAGTGATAGCCATCATCGTGATACTTTGTCTCGTGATGCTCTGAAGCAGAGTGTTCATGGTCACTATTACCCTTATGACGAGATCCTTTGTGTTCTGGCTTAGCATAGGCCAACTCCGGCGCACTACCGGCAAATCCAATATCTGTTGTAGTTCCATCATTATCATCGTCGTAGTAATCTCCATCAGTAAGGAAAACAGAGCGTTGATTGCCATTTATCCTTTGTAGGATATTACCTGAATTCCTGTTATAAAAATTTCCATCAATGATATTGGTGTCCTGTTGGTTGCCCACTGCATTTGTGGGACCCTGAACATTTGGCTGACCAAATACGTTACCTCTAACTACATTCAAGCCCTGGTAGTTAGAACGGTTTCTTTGTCGACCATTGCGCCGACGAAGAATTAATGGATCCTGGTTGAGATTACCATTAACTGTAACTTGAGCAGAGGTGGGTAGCTGACCACCAAAAACGGTATTCAACTGATTTGGGTTGGGATTGCCAATGCCATTGACTTGTCCCTGCGCTCCAGTGGGTCTGCCCAAGACTAGATTCAATTGACCTTGATTATCAGGAATAGGTTGTTGAGGAGCTGGTGCCTGGCCCGTTCCCAGCTGAGCACCAAAGACTGGATTCCCGGCTGCTGGTACCTGAGCCAAAGTTTGACCACCATTAACCACAGGAACCTGGCCCCCAACAGAGAGCTGTCGCACAGTTGCGGGCACAAATAGAATCTGACCAAATCCTCCATTTTGAATGCCATTACCGACGCCCTGTCCTGCACCGAGCTGAGCGCCCTGTGATGGATCCACAAAGACATTGTTGCCATTACCCAGTTGTCCACCAGCTTGGAAGCCGTTAGCTGGCTGTTGACCCAAACCAAGTGCAAGTCCATTGGCAGTCAACTGACCACCTCCCAGAGGTAATCCATTGCCTGGCAATTGTCCACCTCCAGGGGGTAATGCACCTGTTCCCAGCTGGTCACCTAGAGGATCGCTGACACGACAGCCAATTGGAGCGTTGCCAGCCACTGGAAACTGGCAGTTAGGCAGACCAGTTGTTCCTAACTGAGCACCAGCGGGAGCCTGAGCATTTCCAGGTAACTGTCCACCTGGTACCAGAGGATCCGGACGAACTTGTGAGTTAAGCTCGGAGTCCTGCGACTGCACGTTGATCTGCGTATGGAACACAGAGTTGGGAGCCGTGGCATAGAGTAATCGATTGCGGCGACGACGTCGAGTCACAATCCGAGGTGCCGAGGTAAGGATCTCAGCAGTACGCACTTGTGGAATAGGCTGTTGGTAGTGAATATGCTTGGTTTGGACCTCTGGCTTTTTGTCGTAGTGATGATAATGATCCACTCGCTTCGGTTCATGGTGCTCCTCTTTGTCCTTGTGATAGGTTACATGCTCACTGGTGTGCTTGTCCTTGCGGAAAAAGGGTTTCAGCTCATGCGACTGCGGAGGCAGATAGTGACTATCCTCATCATCATCATCGTCGTACTCCCTGTGGTGCGTATGGTGCTTCGATGGCGTCACCACGGCCAGAAAACCAATTGCCAGCAGGCAAACCAACAGTGTCCTAAACAGTTCCTGTAAAAGAATAATCAGCTTATGTGTATCTTTGTGTTATCCATATCATTCCAATCCACTCTTACCATAACGTCTGTGCTGAGTGTCGCATTTTCACTTCAATTATATACCAAATCGATATTGCACTGTGCAATAGAACCCCGATTGAGCAAATAAAACTTGTTATCGAGCGTGAGAACTGCGTCAGTCACTTTATGTGGCCCATTTATCGTATTGAATCAATGCAATTTAAATACAAATGAAGCTTCTTCTAAAACAAAGCAACCGCTTGCCGCAAATTATAAGTCAGATCAAAGGCAGTTGAATTTATGGAGCTGCATAAGTATTGAACTGACTCAGTGCTTGTTAGCTCACTCGTTGCTCTTTTCGGTAAAATATTCGTTGACAAATGGGTCGAAGAGAGATTCTCTGACATCACACTTGTATATATGTGTACAAAACAAACGATTAAATAGATTTTTTAAACGTTTTGTACTCTTCAGTTATGTTGTTATCAATTGAATTTGTCTTTTTGCGCAGTCTGATAATAGTATTCGTAATTGAAAGAAACTTCTTAATATCAGTTTAGACTCGTTCTGAAGATTTTATTGCAAAAACATATTTTTCAATTGCCTGACAAATTCCGCTTAAGCGCGGTGTTTGAACACGCGACGACGGACAGTCCTGTACTCGTATCCGGAGTGAGCGACGGATGAAGCAGAAGCAGCTCCTTCGTAGGTAGCATCTACGGACTCGGCAGCCTGGAAGTTGAAAGCTGGGGCAGGAGCTGGCGCAGAGAAGGATTGCACTGGAGCTGACGCAGCGGCAACATGATGATGGACAGAAGCTGGAGCAGCAACGTGGACTTGGGCAGGAGCAGCATGGTGGGAAACCTGTGGTGCAGGTGGGACATAAGAGCGAACGGGAGCTGGAGCAGACTCAGCAGCAGCGAAGGATTGCACAGGTGCCGAAGCGGCAGCATGATGATGAACTTGGGGAGCAGGAGCGGAATGACGAGCTGGTGCGGCAACATGATGGGAAACCTGAGGGGCAGGTGGCACATAAGACCTAGCTGCAGCCGGAGCAGACTCAGCAGCTACAAAGGACTGAGCTGGAGCAAAGGATTGCACGGGAGCAGATGCAGCAGCAGCATGATGGTAAACTGGAGCAGGTGCAGCTACATGATGATGCACCTGATGTGCTGGCGCCGATACGTGATGGGTCTGAACTGGTGCAGGTGGCACATAGGTTTTTACTGGGGCTGAAACTGAGGCAGCCACAGAAGAACCGGGAGCGGCATAGTCGTAGCCTGATTCAGCAGCCACGTAACCCACCAGAGCCAAAGCTAGGACGAAGTATTTCTGCAAGGAGAAGTCGAATTAGCTTCACACCAGAGAGAGATAATTATTTACCATTTTAGATGCTGTTGTGACCAAAAGTCTCGCACAATAACTTATAATTGGTGGGGACCTCAACTTTTATACGACTATTCACGGAACGGAAGTAATGCATATCATTAATCAATCTTCTTCATTAGATCTGGCGTGCACATACAAATATTTGGCAAATTAGCCAAAACGTTTCGTAAATTAAATTCATTGCTGTCAAACGAAATGGAAGAGCTATAGCCATATAAGCATAAATATTCATAGTGCTAAACTTGATTTCACTGCTAAGCACTTCATTCATTATTTATAATTAATAACTGGATTTTTGCATTACTATATAGTTCATTTGGGAGACCATAAAGCAAGTTTAATTCTACCATAAATCGAAGCAAAACGTTTTATGATTATTTTTGCAATTGTTTAAAGATCTTCATATATATTTTTTTTCTGCTCCAACTCTTAATTAATTGGTTAAATGTTTAATGAGTGCCGTTTGAAGAACGTTCGAGTTCCAATATTATTAAATATTAATGCAGCTGACTACCCTCGAAGAGGTTGTTGTCTTCTTTAGCTATAAAATGATGGTTTCTTTTCTGTTTTTGGATTCGTTTTGTGTTTTCTCTTTATTTCTTTGTTAGTTAGTTTTAGTAAAATGCTAATAAAGTTGAAATGTATTTGCATTTGAAGGTTTGTTTTTATTGTCAATCGGGAAGAACTGTTTTTTCTTGTTGCCAATCGGGAATTTGCATTTGAATGTAGTTGATGGTGTGGGTTAAACCGTAAACCAGTTAACGTTTCGCTGACGGCATCAAACTTAAAAGTCGGTACCGTAATGAAAATCCTGTGCTAGCAGAGTAAGTATGCGCGATTCAGGCAGGAAAGAGAAAGCCATAGCTAGGAACGTGAATTGCTACTCAAGGAAAAACTCTTGAACTTTGAATATCTCTTTACTTTTATAAGCTACTCAACTTGCCATGTTCCTTACTCAAAGTGTACTGATTGAATTGATGAAATGCTCCAGATTGGTTTTATATATATAAGAATCATCCCAAATGTAGGTAATTATTAATAACTACTGACTATGTGTTTCCAATATTAATAAGAACACGATATTTTTGGTAAGATGATCAAGCGAAACAAATCAATTGTTGGCCATAAAATACTATAACTGTTAATATTGATATTGTTCGACTGACCGCTTTGCCAATTTAATAAACAAATTTGATGCGCGTCATCAATAGTACACAATTAATTGACAAGCAAAACTAAATAAATCCAAAACCAGTTGAGAGCATTTAAAATGCTTAGTAAAGACACAAACCATTGCTGTTAAGTGTATGTTAAGTGCGCTTTATTCCAGCTCAGCACATGCTACGTATGCGTAACGCGCTGAACCAATGATCATTATTTTGCCTCAGTCGGTTTTCATGAAGATTAAATCATTATTGTCATGTATGGTATTTCATTTGTTTATTTTAAAACCGAACTCTACTTAATATACTTGTATTTTAGATAGTAGTTTGTAAATTAGTTAGCTAGTTCCAAAGCAAGCGGATTAGCACGTTTTGTTTATGACAACATTCTTGGTCAAGCCCGACGATTGTCTCCCAGATGAGACAAACAGAACAAGAATCTTTCCAAATCATCTCATGCAAGGTAAATTTATGCTTATTTAATACCAGAAAACACACAAAAACTAATATAACCGGTTGCACTGAATAGGTGTTTTCTATTTTGGATATTTATACCTTTTACCCATTAATATATTTTGAAAGGGGTATCATTTGGATCTTAAAATATAAAACAAAACCAAATGAAATAACAATCTAATATCTGTATGGTAACAATTTAGTTTCAGGGTATTTTCTAGTCTATCTTTCTATATACTAAGCAGTGTTACTCGATTTTTGTATTTGGCTTTAAGATAGTTAAGAACTCTATCAAAACTCAACCGATTATCAAATGCAATGCCTTCAAATCCAGGGCTTGGCATCTAATTAATACTGCGTTTCCAGTTTATAACAATATTTGAACTCGAAATTCATTGAAAAACTTGCTTTTGTTGTAGTTTTGACAGAATTTCGCCAATCCAACTCTGTTTCAGATGCTGACAACCAGCAAAAAGTATTTGCATTCCTATTTATGGATCTAGGCTTAATATAAAAATATGAACATATATATATATATATATATATATATATATATATAGACAAAAAAATTATATATTTTTTTTGTCGATATTTGTATCTGTTTCGTGCTCCTGTTCATTTATACATTTGTCAAAGCTATAAATAATTATATTCTTATCTGTTCTTAACCTGATATTTATTTATTTTTAACAGCTACAAACTTGTTTTCCGTTTCATTTCTTAGTTGTTGTTTGGCATTTAATTTTTTAAAATTTTTTAATATTCGTTTTTGTGCGATGAAATAATTAAAGCTAATTTAAATATGAACTACAATCCAGATGGTTTCCATTTAAATGCCGGAAACTTAGGTAGAATTAATACATTTACCTGAGTGCTACTAACGTTTGTAGATTGTTGTAAAGCAGCTCATATGTCCAACTAAGTTTTGCAGCCATGCATGAGACACAGGCGGCTAAGAAAGCAAAAGTGAATGAGCTAAGGTCATAATGATGTTGATGAGTAAGAAACTCCTCAGGGTCATTAAGAGTCAAATTTCCAATGAACATCACGCAGTGATTAACAGTTAAGCATTAAGCCTAAAAGAGCTTCTGCTGACAAATTGCCGATCGAAACCAGTAAACTACAAATATGTGGAGATCTTATATTCTGCCAAGAAAAAGATTTCCAAAAAGTTGAAATGGCTGGTTCCACAAAATATTCATATTTTTATGTACACAATTATGTTCCACAATATTTCGGCTATTGTGTGAGAGGGGAAGGCCCGCATAGTTATATTTTAAAGCTGGCAAACATTTGTACTTACTTAAGCTAAGACCATATAGATACCCTGTGGTAAGAATCTCGTTTTCTTATAATCTTTAGTAAAATTTAAACATACCTAAAACATATTTTACGCAGTTCGAAGCCATCATTCTTGTACAGAACGAGAATCTAACGGAAATTCCCCTTTTGGGCGTTGGTGAAGCATAAATATGATAAATCATGTGCGTATATTTTATGATAAAGAATTATAGTTCAACGTTCGCTTAGCATTGAGTGAAGCTTGATTGGGTTATGTCTGCGTCAGGTATCAACATTAAGCTTCAGCTTGGCATCCATCTACAATTTACTAATACTATGATACCATGAATTGGCGAGGCCAATTTTAATTTTAAGTAATAGCGTGCTAATCAAGAAATTAGCGATGCAAGTTTTTATTGAAAAGCAGCAAATTTTGGATATATTTAAAACGCGAGTACTGTTAAAATGTCGACAGAAATTAGCAGCTGGCCAAAATTATGTATAACAATCAGTTTGTTGTCTTGTAGGTCATATGTGAGAAGGAATGTGTTGAATGCGTTGTCCAGTTTAAAGGTCGCTTGGAGGCCCTTCTTCCTTTCAAACTGGTTTCACACCTTTGTAATACTTTATATACATGTGTGACCCAGTGTTTTTACACTCGAAGGCTGCAACCAGATCTGAACACTCTCTCTCTGCACCAGCTTGTGAGTAATTGAGCGTCTCATGGCTGGTAGTGACCCTATCCCACTCACAGTAAGAGTATTTTGGTACAGTCTAGCGGAACTTTTCCTGATGCAAATTTGTCTTTTGTGATTCAATGAGTTCTTATAAATAAAACATGGATCTATTTACATCGATTGGCTGTTTTTCGTTAATAACCATAAAATACCATATATTTTATTATATTTGCCAGTCTCGCCAAATTGAATGGAAATAAAGAGCATCACTGTTCATGTTCTTAAGTGCGAACCTTAAGATCAGGGCAATAAATCTAAAGCAGAAACTTATGCTCAATATATGAACATTTTATGGTATCGATAGTCTAATGACCTACCATATTATTTGCGCATTAATTATGTACATCTATACGATATCGGTTTTAAAGTGTATTCAGATTTCGCTTTGCGAAACTTTCTTAAGCCGTTTTTGTTGTATTTAGTCAAATTGGCTGCCTGTTGATTTCTTGGATTTCATTGTGCTTAAATCTATAACGCCCAAAAGAGCGAGCAGAATAATTTTATGAGTGTCGGTTCTGTTGTCATAGCCGGTTAGTTAACCAACCCAATCAGGTTCGGTTAGCTTTTGAATCGGCAACCACTAATCGATGACGACTGTTTTACTGTTGTTGTCGAGAAGATTCTGCTTTTGCCGAAGATCGGCTTTTTTTGGAATGTCATAGCGATCCTGATACGACGACGATGTATATATAATGTCGTATCTTCATCGGCAACACAGTAATATTTCAACCTTCGTGTTGTGAATTTGAAGCTGAGCAAAATGGTAAGCAAAAAATAAAACAGTGCAAATCAAAGAGGATAACCAAAGTGTGAATAGATAAACCAAGCATATAGCTAATAAAAATAAAAACGGCTCGATATCAACCGTTAAATGTGCTTTTGAATACCTTTCCAAGTGTTAAATGTGCTAATAACTCAATCATTGGATTGATTTCGTTTATAGAAACTCCTGATCGCCTTCGCTTTGGTGGCAGCCGTCAGCGCTGACGTCTCCCATCTGTTCTCGCACAGCGATAACCTGCAAGAGGACGGATATCATTATCAGCAGCCTGCCAAGCAGTTCGTCATCGATGTGCCAGTCGCACCAGTTGTCTACCACAAGCCTGCTCCTGTCGTCTACGAGAAGCCAGCACCAGTTGTCTACCACAAGCCCGCTCCTGTGGTCTACGAGAAGCCAGCACCAGTTGTCTACCAGAAGCCCGCTCCTGTTGTCTACCAGAAGCCCGCTCCAGTGGTTTACCATAAGCCCGCCCCCGTTGTCCATGAGAACGCCGGAGTTCTGAAGGAAGATGGTTACCATTACAGCCAGCCCGCTGTCAAATTCGAACCTACCCAGGAATATCTGCCCCCAGTTGTTCACAAACCAGCTCCAGTTGTCCACAAGCCAGCTCCAGTTGTCTACCAGCCAGCTCCAGTCGTCCACAAGCCAGCTCCAGTTGTCCACAAGCCAGCTCCAGTTGTATATCAGCCCAAACCTGTGATTCCCAAGGTTACCAACGAGTACCTGCCCCCAGTTGTCCACAAGCCAGCTCCAGTTGTCCACAAGCCAGCTCCAGTTGTCCACAAGCCAGCTCCAGTTGTCCACAAGCCAGCTCCAGTTGTCTACAAGCCAGCTCCAGTTGTGCATAAGCCAGTGGTTCCCAAGGTTTCCAACGAGTACCTGCCCCCAGTTGTCCATAAGCCAGCTCCAGTTGTCCATAAGCCAGCTCCAGTTGTCTACAAGCCAGCTCCAGTTGTTCACAAGCCAGCTCCAGTTGTCTACAAGCCAGCTCCAGTTGTCCACAAGCCAGCTCCAGTTGTCTACAAGCCAGCTCCAGTTGTGCACAAGCCAGTGGTTCCCAAGGTTGTGAACGAGTACCTGCCCCCAGTTGTCCATAAGCCTGCTCCAGTTGTCCATAAGCCAGCTCCAGTTGTCTACCAGCCAGCTCCAGTTGTCCACAAGCCAACTCCCCTCGTACAACTGCCAGAGCCTGTGTACCATCCAGCTCCAGTTGTCCACAAGCCAACTCCCCTGGTCCAGCTGCCAAAGCCTGTGTACCACCCAGCTCCAGTCTACCGTCAGCCAGAGCCTGTCCACCAAGGACACCAGGGCTACAGCTACCCCAACGACCCTCACCCATCTTTCGACTTTTAAGGAACACTTGTTGTAATTAGAAACTATTCTTCTCTAGTATTAGACCCTTAATTCGAATGCCTAATGCGAAGCCACTTGTAATAAATAAAAACGAAATATAAAAACATATTTTTCTATCTTATCAATTTTGGAAATTATGAAACTGAACATTTTCAAATAATTTATACAAGTAAGAAGAATCTAGTCGAGAACGACTAGACTATACCATGAACCGTATACTTCAAGCGTACAGTCGTTGCATGTGTGAGAGTGTGTATGTATACGCGTATAGTGAATACTTTCATAACTTCAATGCTCCATATCTCCGGTGTTTCTCAAACGAATTTAACTTCACAGATTCTCATTATTTCGTCTAATGCTTAAAACGTAGATTAAAAGTTTTCCAAATTCAAAACTTTGTTGTTATCGATTACATGTATATATCGGAAACGAGGGAAGATATCGAAAATTGGAAACAAACTTGTACTGACTAGGGATTAGGCGCGCTTATATTCCAAATATGGAGTCTCTAGCTCTTAACTCTGAGATCGACGCGTTCATACATACATACTGATGGACGGACAGACGGACATCGCTATATCGACTCGGCTGTGTTTGCAGATCAAGAATATATATCTATATCTACAAAAAATCTTATTCGTCTTGAAATCATATGAACTTTCCAAGAATATATTAAAATCATTTTTCATTTAACATATTATTTGAGAGCTATAATTATAGCCGAAGCGCCCTCTTTCAGCAGATTCTGTCTTTATTGTCGCCAATTTCTATGCTATAGAATTTTTTCAGATTTAAGCGGTCTGGAAGTATGCTATGTGTTTAATAACGCATCTACCCTATTCACAAACCAATAACCTTTACTTTAAGGAGGTCAAGTTTATACATTGACCGAGAAATTAAAGCCACAACAAAGAGTACAGAACTTGTATTGCAGACAAAAACCAATGAGAGGAGAGAGAGAGAAGAGCAACAGAAATCCCAGAGAAGTCAAAGATATCAAGACTTTTTGGTAAATGAACTGACGGACTGTTGAAACACTTTTATTTGCTTTAGATTGGGAGAGTTGGGAGGTTGTCTGGCTTATCGTTTGGGTCAAACGTGGTGTGTGATCTCTGTCCAGGGTTGTCAAGAGGAGACTGAGAATGCAGAAGCGTCAAAGTTGACAGAGACAAATTGATTTCGATCTGAAGTTGATTGGCAATAAAGCTATAACGAAACGGAAATGTGCTCAAGCTGTTGACAGTATGCTGTGCTTTATCCGGATTCAGGCTCAATCTGTTTTGCCTGCATAACTGATTCAGCTACAACGATTTGAGCTGATTCACGTGATGGATGCTGTGTTGGTAGAGTTGGCAGTTGAGTGCCTGTGCTTAGAATCATCAATTCGTTGTTGCAGAGCAGAGCGGAGGTGAGAAGACAAAAGGCACACAGTGAAACAACAAGAAACGAACGCTCTGACACTTGACCCCACAACAAGTCAAACAAGTATTGACCTTGACAATGAGGCGCTTAGATTTTAATTCGTTGCTTTTCGTTTCGATTCGATTCGATTGGATGGCCCCAAACATCATCCACCAGCTTAGTTTTTCAGTGATTGCTAGTTTTTCTAGGGCCGCTCTAACTATCGTCGTCTGACACAACAGCAACATCCAAAGCATCAAAAGCAACAGCGCAATTTATTAACTGAGCCCCACATAAACAAAAACACGATCGAAATATAGAAGTATAAATAGTTTGAGTCTCCACATCGCAGCCTGCATTCGCGTAAGATACGTTGCTGGAAGCTACAAAACGGTTATCGTTATTAATATTCTTTAAGGTTCATAAAATGGTAAAAACCCGAGACCTAAAACAATTCATAACTTTTTATTATTATCTATTAATTTTTGATCGGCTTTAGCGTCTGTTTATTTGGGCTATGCTGTCGGCTCTCTGCCTTCACTGGGTATTAGCCGATGTTTCTCAGCTGGTTCAGTCGGGCAATGGCTTTGTCTACGATTTGCCCAAGGTCAGTGAGCTTGAGCTGGAGCTAAACAATGATTTTCCCACCGGACAGGAGTTTCCACAGGATGCCATACCCGTTGCTCCTTCTGATGCGGAGCTAGGTCAGAGCGAGGATCTACCTGAGGAGTCGGCTGCAAGCGATGATAGCACTGCCTATGCATCATCCAAAACTCATGGATATGCCTATCGAGTGCCCAGCACACGCTTTATCGAGAGCTAAACCTATGTATCTTTATGTTTGCTTGTACCAAAGTCTTATCAAAATAAACAAAATTATTTGAATATCCAACAGTAGTTTCTTGGTTAGCCTTTCACCAGCTTATTGCTCCAAGGGCTTGATTTTGCCTTGGACAGCTCTTAGAATGATATCGATGTTGAAGCAACACAAATATGCGTAAATGCTCTCAATCATACTAAATATAGATTGATCTATGCCATCTGGTTTTTAAGCGCTAAAGCCAAAAACAGTTTAAACAATATACAAACCAGTTTCAGCTTGAAAGAGTTGATGACAATTTTGCACATGTCTTAAAGACTTGATAGCCTATAAATTTTTGTTTGGTGTGAGCACAATTAATTTAATGATTTACATAAATTACGAAAAAGTTGCGATTAAATCCGAGCAGTGCCACGCAAATCGAATTTCAAACTTGGTAATCGATCAAAGCCGCTGGCAGTTCAACAACCCGCATTAATTAGCCAAAAATCGAAGATGTCTGCAAGCCAAATCGAAAAAAAAATAAAAGTGATTGTTGAAACACAAGATGCGATGCCAGCAGAGCAGCTTTGCTTTTGGTTGATCTACGATCTCTTCCTAACTATTTCGTGACTTCTAAACAAATTAGTAAACTGTTTAAAATGCTTCACAAAATTCTTTTAGAATTTGTTTACGTTTATCGCCCTTAAATTTAGACGTAGCCGACTTTTGATAAGTGTCTTAAGTACTTGTTTAATCCGCAACGCTTCCGCAAGCTTTAAGTGCCATAATATATATAGACGCTCAAGAGACAACTTTATTGTTTGCTGGGGCCATGAAATCTTGACCACTCCAACTTCTTGAGCTGTCGTAATTATTATAAATGAAGTCTAAATGATTTATGACACACAGCGTAGTGCGCTTACAACGCCAACAACCAAATAATATCTCTAGCCACAGCTTGGAAGCGCAACAACAACAACAAGCAACAGCATTAACAATGGCTACAAGAATTCAGTTGGCTATTGGGCCCGCTTTATGACGTTTCGACGCTAATGAAAAGTATGCTCACAAGCATTTATGTTAAAGCCCGTTAAGATGCTACACAAAGACCACAATTAAAAGTGATCTAGCCGGAAGAGATCGACTAGGAGATTCCCTGTACCTGATATAACTTATCGTCAACTAACAAACTATAACAAAACTTGGAGCTGGTAGCTAAAGATAATTATGCGTTTATGTTAATTTTTATCGATACTTATCGATCTTAATAGTGACAAGTTATTGATAGCACTTTTACATAACTTTAGGAAATTTCTCTTCATGCTAACCGTTCTATATTATCTCATTGCACCTGTTTAAAACATTTACAGAACCTCATCACACCCATTTTCACACACATTTTATATGGTACAACGTCGTCGTTACCTCAAGATAATGCATAATGACTACACAACAACGCAACAGATACACCTTAGATACCTTAACCGATACAGATACAGACACACAAAGAATACGAAGAGCAATATAATAATAATAATCGAAAAACAGCAATCGATTTAAATAATAATAATTGGCCTTTTGAGCCATGGACATGGACAGTATTGTCGACGCTGAAGTCTAGAATTGTGACTATAAATAAACAGGTGCCGTTGCTTTTCGACGATCATTGAACGTCTTCAAGCTCAAGGTGCAACATGGTGCGTGTGCTGACCAAAACTGATTCACTAACTGATCTGATCTGTTACTAACTGAACTTATTTTTTTATTTTGCAGAACGCATTTTTAAGCTTGCTTTTGGCTGGTTGCCTGGTGGCTTTGGCTGCTGCGGATGTCTCGCATTTACCTCTCGAGCAATTGGAGCAGCATCACGCAGAACACGAACATGGCTATGGCTATGATTATCCCCAGCCAGTGGTGCCATTTGTGATAGCACGCACAACAACTACAACACCTGCACCCACACCGGCACCCACATATCTGCCACCACCACCTCCGACACCAGTTCCTACTTATCTGCCACCACCACCATCGACACCAGTGCCTACTTATCTGCCACCACCTCCGGTTACGACCACCACCACTACAACGACGCCAGCACCCACACCTGCACCCACTTACTTGCCACCACCACCACCACCCACTCCAGCACCAACGCCTGCACCCACTTATCTGCCACCCATAGTTGTGCCAGAACCGGAGCCAGGCTATCATTATAATGCACCCGCCGAGCCCTTCCTGTTCTAGGCTGCACCACTTGTTACCCCACCCCCACAATGAACAACTGTTAACAGTTTTGACCCGGAATGCTGTTTGTCCCGTCTTACCTAGTCGTTTTGGTATTATATAAGATTCAATATATGTTAAATAAATCACAACATTTTTATTAATCTAAAGCTTTCAATTCAATCACCATCGAATTGTACGTAAAACTGAAATTTCTTCAACTCATTTACAAATTCATGAGCTGATTGTTTTTTTCTCTTTTATGTGTGTTTGTGTATGGCAGACCCAATTTGCTTTAATTGTTTGCCCCGAAAAAAGTCGAAATTGGGTTGCCCCAGCTGCCGTCAAGTTCAAGAAAACCCAAAAGAAAAGTGTGACGCAGCAAATTATGCGTTGGCCTTTTGTCTCTAACGAACACCGAAAACAACCGACGACGAAAACACCAATTATTAATTACTTCCTAAAGAGGTTGAGGAGCTGCTGCATCGTCGTAGTATAAAAGCCAAAACGTCAACAGACTAAAACATTACTTCAAGTTGTCAGTTGGACAGCAGCACAACATAGTTGTTTCTTGTATCAAAAATGGTAGTTAATTTAAAGACTTAAATTGTGGATATATACTCAATTAACCCTTCTTTGATCCCCTAGAAAACCGTGTGCATCCTGTTGGCCTTTGTGGCTGTTTGCAGTGCGGACGTCTCCCACTTGTACGGTGGTGGTCATAATCACCACCATCACGATTCTCACTCGCATTCGCACCACGATCCGCATTATCACGACATCCACTCGCACCACGATCCGCACCACCATGATGAACACTCACACTACGATCCACACCATCATGATCTTCACTCGGAACACCACCACCACCACCAGGACTTGCACTCCCATTCCCACTCTGACTCCCACGATTCACATCGTCCTGGACTTCATATCGATTTTCATTTAAAAGGTCTTCATCAGCATGCGCCCGACGGCTACAACTATGCGGCTCCTGCACCACCACCAGCACCCAGGCCAGAGTATTTGCCACCACCCAAGCCAAGCAGCCTGTATTTGCCTGCAGCCAAGCCAGAAAACAAGTATCTGCCACCTAAAGTAGCTCCCAGTCTGCCACCACCGCCGCCACCACCACCAGTAAGGGCACCCAAGACAGAATACTTGCCACCACAGAAGCCACGCACCAAGTACCTGCCTCCCGCCCAACCAGAGATCAAGTACTTGCCGCCAGCTCAACCGGAGAACACTTATCTGCCAGCTGCTCGGCCAGAGACCAAATATTTGCCACCCAAGATTCCACCAAGTCTGCCACCACCACCACCACCGCCAGCACCAAAGGCAACCTACTTGCCTCCCCCAGAGCCTAAGAACACCTATCTGCCGCCTGCTGAACCCCCAAAGTCAACTTATTTGCCTCCGGCTCAACCGGAAACACAGTATTTACCACCCGCAAAGCCTGAGCACCATTTGCCTTCCTTTGAGCCTAGCTTTCATATTCCCATTCCCTCATATGCTCTCCCCCTGAGCCAGTCCGCTCCCCTGCCTTCACCTTCGGGTCGTGCCAATTCTGGCTACCAATACAATCAGCCACAGCGCCGCTTCAAGCTCTAGGCTTTCAAGGATCGATTTTATTTAACACCCACACCACACAACAAATAGTACCTCATAAGGAATGCAATTAATTTTAAGTAGCTTTTAATTTTAAGTAGCTTTTGAATGTAAACACTAGATTGCTTAATTTTCAGACCATTTTGAAAGTTATTATAATTTGTAACAATACTTGTTTCGTACATTGACTCTCATTGATTTTTTAATCTTCAGAAAATTTTGAAAGTTAATAAAATTATAACAATTGATATACAAAAATTTTCCAATAGCTGATATGAACACCAAAACAAGGTCAGCTGTTGAATTTGATCATCTTTAAACCTATTTCAATCTTTTATAATTATAATTTTTGTTACTAGTTCGTCAAAGGTAATCCAATACTAGCGCATAGTTTTGAAATAACCAGTACTCAAAATTGGCACAAACTCCAATATAATTTCATTATCAATTCGCTCCAATTCCATGTCAAATCATTGTGTGAAATCCAGTAATCAGCATCACCTTTGTCCAGCTACTCGTTCATCTTTCAACAGCGACTGCAGACAAAGCAAAATTAAGCGTAAGCCATTAAAGCTACTGGCTATCTTTCGATAGAGTAGTAGTCAAAGTAGCTTTCGATATAAGCATTTAGCTGAGAAATGGCCCGGACAACGATCACTTTCGGTCATCAAAACAAAAGAGTTCAATCAAATGCTGCCTCAGTTGATTTTCGAAATCCAAAGCATGCTCTACGCTCAAAAAAAATTAAAATAAATCGACCTCAGTTTCGGTTTCAGTTTCAGTTTGAATTTCAACGTCAGCGCTTACTTGCTATATAATTATAAAAGTGGTGTACGATTCCAAATGAATAATGAATGCGGGATATTGATTAGTGTCTATCGAATGCCAAAGACGTTTCGGCTTCAGTTCAGTTACAAATACATCAAAGCTAAAATCGCTAATTGCCAATTGCAGCCTGTCGGCGTTGAACTTGATTTTGTTGCTTAAATGTTGACCTCTTTCAGGCCGGTCTACTGGCTCTTGATCTTGGTTTGAAATAACAACAATTGTAGCCAGTATAAAATCAATAAAATATACACTTTTTAAGTATGTGAGGAGCGCCAAAAAAAAAACAAAATACTTCTTTTAAATACTCATTTTAAATGAGAGGCGTTTATTGCCATCGGCTATAAAACAAAAGCGAATAAGAGCCGCTATGGTTAAGGTGTCGAATAGATATTTACCCTAGCGGAAATAATAATGATATAACACCATGACAGCTTTATTTCTCTATTAAGTTTTATTTAATAAAAGAATAAATTATTGCATCCAGTTTGTGACTGATCTTATGTCAGCTCATTGCTAATTACCCATAAGTAAGAAGGATGAGTTTATGGCAGGAGGTCTTAAGACACTCATTAATTCGCTACACATTTCATATTACCCTTTGTTAGAGTATTAAGAACAACATTGCCTTAGTATTAACATAGATGATTGATTCCGTAGGCTTATAATTAAGTGCAGATCCGCGATTTGATGTCCGCTTCATGCAGAGGCAAAAACAAAGGCCAATCGCATAAGGCGATTGGAAATTAAAATAAGAATTAATAGATAGGTGAAAGAAATATCGCATATTAGCAAAGCTTAGCATCGCATCGCATCACTAAGAGCTGTCAGCAGCTTTTCGACGGTGTCGGCGTCGGCGTTACCACAAATCAGAGAGACGGGGAAACTGAAGCGGAGAATGCGTTGGAGACGCAGTACGCTCTGTTGAGCGGTCGATTCTTGCTCATTGTATAAATAATGAAGCACTTGGCGGAAACTGTATCATTTCGGAGCGGTCATCGTATCGAGAACGTTGTCTTAGAATTGCTCAGCAAATAAAATGGTTGGTATTGAAAAATGTTTATAGTTGAAACCAAAAATGTATCTCATTTTATATTTCTCTCATTCTTTAGAAAGTCCTTGTGCTCACTTTATTCAGTTTGGCTCTGGTAGCCGCTGATGTTTCTCATCTCTTTGGCCACGACCATCACCACGAGGATCATCATCATCACCACGAAGACCAACATCCTGGTTATAACTATGATCCACCAAGCATACCCTTTGAGCTGCCAACAAAGCAGCCCGAGTTAACCTATCTGCCACCAGCTCAACCCAAAGCTGAATACTTGCCACCTGCACCACCCAAGCCTGCATACTTGCCACCTGTGGCACCCAAACCTGTCTACATTCCACCTGCACCAGTTGCACCCCAGGCTACCTACATTCCACCTGCACCCGTAGTTCAAGAAGAGCCAGAGACCAACTACTTGCCCCCTGCCCCAGTGGTGCCCAGCTATAAAATTCCAATTCCATCGTATGCTGCACCACTGGAACCGGATAACACCTATCTGCCACCACAGGAGATCATTGAACCACATCATGAGGATGGTTATCACTACGATGCACCCGCACAACCGTTCTTCTATTAAGCCCCAATCGATTAGCCACGATTTATTACTTAACTCAATGTGTATATACTTATGTGTAATATATATATGTAATCTGTAAATTGCCCAATTGTTTATTTATAACACTTTAAATACATACAACCAATAGAAATCAAATCAATCAAATTATGAACTTGAACTTTGGGAAAATCCTCATTGAGCTTGACTATTAACGGTTTGAGATCGAGTGGCACGACGACATAATTACACATAATCAAATACCACTAAAAGTATATTATACTCAAGCACTTCAAATGGAAGCTGTTGTATTCATTCATGGGCAAAGCAAGTCTGTCTGGCAGTCCGCTCGATATTGAACACCCACAACACAAGAGCAAAAAACGCTTGAGATCGGTATGTCAAAAAAAAAATACAAGCGGATTGTGATTTTGATTTATTGAACCGTTTGTTCATTTTTTAATTCGCGTGAGTAATTGAAGCCAAAACAAGTTGATGCTTTATGGCTCAAGCCACCAATGGAGCGGATAATTTATGGCCCCATACACTTGGTCAGCAATCACAGACGTTGCCCATTGTTTCAGCCAAAAAAGTGTGAAGATGCCACGCCTCCTCCTGACGCCCACGCTCGCAAGCGTGAAAGTGAAAGTAAAACTAATGCGTACAGGAAATGAATAACGAGCTCTCACTAACTATGGTTGGCACTTGCTTTATCGGCATCTTGTTGACAAAGTTAATTTGTTGTATACATGATTGAATACCAAATTATGCGATTGCTGCAGAACCAGTTCAATGCTGCTTGTCATCAAAATGCAAATTTATTAGATAATTTCAAATGTTTTTGTATTGCAATTGAGATTGTTGTTTGGAAGCACCGTTTAAAACAAAACATACAAACCAGAAATTATAATTCATCTTAGTTCCCTACTAGTAGCTACTAGTTCTGTTCATTTAGCAACTGGTTTGTGATTCTACTCTTCTTCTTTATTTTCCTAATAAAACTATTTGAGTATATTATGCAAGAATTTAGACAGACTAAAAGAGAAAGGATGTTTGAATTATACTAATTGATAGGCATAAAGAGCACGTATATTTAAATGCTGATTAGTTACTAAATGAAATTCATTCAACTATTTAAAAAACCATTCCTTAACATGCCTCCAAAAACCATAGCATACTTATATGCTGAAACGTATTAAGTATTCTATACCGATCAAAAGCAGTATCCACAATTTTGTTACTGATTCTCATAGTCTGTGAACTTGAAATCAAAAAGTAAACAATTCATTTTAGCATGGTATCTCACTGTAAAGAGTAGCAGGTATATTTAAATTCTGTTTTATAAATAAGATCTTCTTTTTTTAGCTAATAAATAAAATTCATTCAACTATTTAAAAATCCATTCCTCCAAAAAAACATAGCATACTTATATGTGAAAACGTATTAAGTGTTCTACACCAATCAAAAGCAGTATCCACAATTTTGTTACTTTTTCTCATCGTGTGTGAACTTGAAATGAAATAATAAACAATTCATTTAAACATGGTATGTCACTGTAAAGTGTAGCTAACTTTTAGGCAGTTTTTTGTGAATCCTAAAAAGATGCTTCATCACAACATGTATGCTAGTATAACAGTTTTGATTATTGTGTAAATTCAAAAAATTCGATATCCGCGTATATTCCCATTGAGATCCGCCAATCATTGATGATCAATAAACTCATTGACACAGTTATGTAACGATTGAAACGATAATAAATCAAACGTGGAAGGTCAATTATATTTATATTAAGGAGTTTCCACACACGGAAGTCTTATCGCAATCTAGACGCCTATTCAGCATCCATTAACATGTCATAAATCGATTCAACATAAAAGGCAATCAATTCATCAATCGGCGAACAGCCAAACAGCTAAGTGGTTAGAAAGGCTTCTTAACTCTTTTGGCTTGCAGTTTCGGAGACGTTCCAGCAGAAGTCAAGTGTAGAATCTCATGAGATCTGAAACTGGTTAATTTAATTAAGTTTTTGAAAGTATATTAGTGGATTTACGTGTTTGTTTATATCCCAAAGTCGTAAAACTAAAAACATTTCCCTTCTAAATTGCAAGATTTGTTTAATATATATAGAACATTTAAATAACTGATAGTATTTTAAACTATCTAAGAAGTATTGCGCATCTATGTATTCGCGCTTGTTATACCCTTAACCCATTGAAAATGGGTAAAAAGGGTATAATGTGCAAACGTATGTAACAGGCAGAAGGAAGCATCTCCGACCCCATAAAGTATATATATTCTTGATCAGCATCAACAGCCGAGTCGATATAGCCACGCGTCGATCTCAGAGACTATAAGAGCTAGAGACTCCAGATTTGGTACATAAGCTCGCCTAATCCCTAGGCAGTAAAAGTTTGTTTTAAATTTTCGATAACTCTTTCCGTTTCCGATATACACATGTGATCGATAACAACAAAATCTTGAATTTTTGAAATTTTTGATGCAGTTTGTAATATTAGACTAAATAATGACAATCTGTGAAAATTTTATTGAAATCGGTTGAGAAAGACCGGAGATATGGAGTGTTGAAATTAAGAAGGTATGCACTATACGCGTATACATACAGACACTCACACATAATTGCAAGCACTGACTGTATGCGTAAAGTATAGGGTTAAGGGTATAGTCTAGTCGGGATTTATCGACTAGAGCCTTCTTACTTGTTTTATCTGTCATAATAATTCCTAGCAATAGACCAGAAATCAACAACAGCTTCCGTATGCAAAATAGTACTTAGTTCCTTTGTACTAGGTTCTTCATAATTCGTGATTAATGATGAGTAACTACTAGTCAGAAGTTCTCGGCGGGTTAATAATGAAAATCAGAACGAATCTTGCGGAACATTGTTGCGGCACACATTTTAATCTATGTAGCTTTGTATCTTTTGATGAGCTGTGAATAATATAATTAAAGTCATGCTGCGATATGACGTATCATTCAAAGACCTTGGCCAAAACCAATAAAATATTTCCATATAAAGTATTCCAGTGTTTGTTTTTTTCGTTTTACAAATAATTTATCTTTATTTATTTGAGTTTGCAATTCAACAATAACTAAATACTTTGATTCGAATCCGATTTCGGTTTCGTCTTCCGAACTTCATTTGTCTCTTTGTACTTTTGATGTTTAGTATTTTGTTGTTCGTAGGAAAAGACAACAACGCCATTAGGATTAGGATTGGTAGTAGCATGCAATATTTTTGGATAATAGATAGTGTCGAGGAGTAAGTAGGTCTTGTTTAGGGTGACAGGTTAAAGCTAAACGTTAGCAGTTCCATGTGGGCAGATAGTAGTAGTAGTAGTAGAAAGCGGTAGACGGGATCGGGAACAGGAACGGAAAGGGAAATGGGAAAGAGAAGAGATATGTATATCGTATGTGAATAAAAAAAAAACAAGTCCAAAAACAAGAAAAGGCATTTAGAGTTTAAGATATATTAAATAGACAAAGTTAATTGCTAGGCGCCCCTCTTTAATAGCGGCGCTGACGATAGAAGCGTCTTACATAGACTGGACGACGGTATTGATAGCCAGCCTGGTTGCTGTACGCATGTCCTGCCACATGCTGTGGCTGCTGCTGGGGCAGAGGAGCCAGATACTGAAGACTCTGTTGCAGCTGCTGCGGCTGGGTATAGGCGAAGTTCTGGGCAACGGCAACGGGGCGGGCAATGGGACGAGGTTGTGACAAAACTGGACGAGCGATGGGCCGTGGTGCGGCTGCAACAGCAACCGGGCGTGGCGCCGGGGCAGCTGGAGCCGGGTCCTCGATGTCAATGTACTCCGGCTCTGGTGTGGCAATGTCCTGAGGATTGGGTCCCTGTGTGGCAGAGTCAGGCAACTGTGCAGCAGCAGCGCAGCCAAGCAGCGCCAGGGCAATAAAAACAAATAGTTTCTGGAAATGAAGAAGAAGATTGTGAGTACGATTCAAAGAAAATCAATAAGTCAAGAATTCCGTTTGCATTGAGTTCCACGCTTAAGTTTCAGGTGAATATTTTAATTTTCAACCTTGAAATTACTTTAACACTTAGTACCGAAGATATATCTTTCCATATTTAATCTTTTGCAGATTCTCTTTTACTAAATAGTTCACTCAGTAGTATTTTTAAAAGTGTTCCTTTTATAAAAAACATATTTTATAACGTTTTTTCATATTTAACTCATTAAAACGATCCTGCACGAGCTTGGTAAGTTATTTATAGGCGCGATTGGAATTTATGAGTATTCACTTGAGGCTGACAGGTTCGCAAATGAAGTTATACACTTGAGTTGGGAGCACTCCACATAACTGATTGTTCTGGATATCAAACATACACACAAATCCAAGACCATATTAATAATTATGTATTTTTAGAAAAAATTATTCACTTGTTCACTTTTGATGTTTATAAATGTCCTTGAGATACACTTTTATATACACTTTCTACTCGTTATTCCTGTAAGGATCACATACCATTTTTGATGTGGAATATTATTGTATTTTGATTGTGAAAGAAAAATTTCTCGTTCAGAAGCGCACGAGCAATTTACACTCAAGAAGTTCAAAGCACAAATGATGATGAGCTGGTCAGTTTCTATGGAATTTATACTATATCAGCTTCTGCCAGTTCGGTTTCGGTTCGGTTCGCTATGTGGGTCCAAAGAGAAACACCAGCAGCAGAGGCAAAGCGGCGACCGCCAAAAAAAAAACCAAACTTAATGAAACACACACATACGGTGTTATAACTAAAGTAACACCAACAACATAAACAAGAAGCTGAAAGAAGCATGGCTACAACAACAACATTAACAACAAATCAAATCAAAATTTAAATTATATTTATAACGATATTTGAAAGAAACCGCAGCTAGAAGTGGTCACATGTCTCTTAACTGAGCCAAAGCATCTGCCGAATCTATATTTTGCTAGTAGACAATCCAAAATCTATCCAACAATCCACAATCGCCAATCACTTTGGTGTCGTCACGTCAAAACGCATGACGCATCCGAGTCCAACACTAAAGATAAACAAACACAACTAACAACATTCAAAGCAAAGCAAGTCTAAGTTATTGAACGACTAGCAGATATGATGTGTTTGTTAAACTGACTGAAACCAAATTATTTCGTTCACCAATAAGATAAAAAATTTAGTCTTTTTGCGTCTGTAACACTCCCTACATGTTTTTTACGACTACAGGGTATAACTGCTCAGTTTAAGAGTAATGGTGATCTTTCTCTATGTTTCTATTTCTCGCTCTCTCCGCTCTTAAGTGCGTGCTGTGTTCTTTTTGTGCTTGGCACGGCTTGTGTCTCAAGTGAAGTTCGCTGCCTAAGTCTTTTGTTTCGGTTATTCCGTGATTCGCTCTAATTTGCATAACATTTTGTAAGAATAATATTTTCGTATGAACTATAGCCGTTGTCAAATTATGCAAAGTTCTCAACTTTTATTTTCCTTTCCTTTATGGCGGTCATAAATCTCTTAACCAATTAGAAGGCATTAAGGGTTTGAAACATGTTTCAGGCCGGACAAAGCTTGCTGCTAAATCTTTTGATAAACATAAACTTGATAATGTCAAGAGCTGTGGAGATTGTGTGTGTGAGCACATCCAATTGTTTGTCTGCTCACTTGACCTCTGGCACAAACAAACAAGCAACAACTTAACGGCTTTCGGCAACACAAAAATAACATTTCCGTTTACCAAAATAGTTCGTGTTCGTGTATGTGCGGGGGAAATACATTCACCTGGCCAGCAACAAGTGCTACTTGAGGCTCGAAAAATGCAGCCAATCTTTTCGTATTGTATCAAGGCCTTTACACAGGAAATGCCTCCGACATGGCCCATTAAAAATAAGTTAGTACTGATTCTTTCTTAATTGTGTGACATCATGCACTGAAGAACTACTGCCTTTCACCTGCTGTGAATCTCAGCTAATTTATTGTATCTTTGTCAACGGTTATTAGAAAAATCGAAAAGTAATTAATAACAACTTGTGTTGTGGCATATATCAAATTTCAAGTCGAAAAACTAAGCATTCATAAATCTGCCATTAGCAACGCATCGTATCATATGGTATATTGAGGGTTGCGTCAATATTTTTTGTTGACTACATCGAAAATGGAAAACGTTAGCTTAGTCAAGATAAAAGAAACGACACTAAAACATATTAAGAATTGGTTCATAAATCTGTCTACTGGGCGTGGCAGACTTATTTAGCTGTAGTGAATGATTATAATGGCATTTTGGAATATCGCCCATTTATTTGATGTTTATGGCAATTTTTATGTGAAATGCATCTTGATCGTCATTTCATCTTTTAATTTTCAACTATGGGCAGCAGCTTGTGTGCTGCGCATCGGAACCACAACTAAAGTCGTGCCAAATTAGCATAGTTGACAATCCCCAAAAAAAAATAAAAAAATAAATATACACATGCTTAATCGATAGAACCGGTATGCAAAAGCTATCACAAACATTATCAAAAGCCGTGAGCCGACGCGAACCAATGCTTATTTATGAACCCAAAAGAAGAGTGTTGCATCATTAGCTAAACACTTTTGAAAATCTGGCCTAATTGAAAGCGAATGGAAAGCCCAAACTAAGAAGTCGTAACCAGCTGAGCGATCAAATTATGTTCATTAACCTTGCACGTTGGCTTAAGCAACGCCTAATTTAATTATAATGCCTCAAGCGTGCTGGCGTGACAATAGTTCCAAGTATTTATTCGTATACAAACTGATGTAGATAAACTATGTATACGGCCTGTTATCCAAGCCATGTTTTTGAGATCGTTTACAAGCGATAAAGTTGCCGATAAGAACAATACGCAACGTTTAACCGATAAAAAAAACAGCTAAGAAACGTTTCGGGTTGAGAGTGAACGCCGTGCAGATACCCTATACACTGTCCAAACAAATGCGAAATGTTGGGATGATGATGATGTTAATGAAAGATCTATCAAAGTTTTTCTAGAACAGAGTACAGGGTATAAAGATGAAGCTGTCGCGGTTAAGCATTTCCCACGTCTACAAAATTCAATCGATGAATGCTTAAAGGCACGCCCTGTTCTACAGCTTGATGCTGCTGCTGCTGTATTTGCATTTGAATAAGATGTAAATAATACTTTCTAGAACAGAGTACATGGTATAAAGATGAAGCTATCGCGGTTAAGCATTTCCCACGTCTACAAAATTCAATCGATAAATGCTTAAAGGCACGCCCTGTTCTACAGCTTGATGCTGCTGCTGCTGCCGGTTATTTGTATTTGCATTTGAATAAGATGTAAATAATACTACTACTAACATCAGCAACAGCCAATAATAGATGATATATTTGCATGGCTTAGCAAAGTCAACGAGCGTTTGCTCTATTGTCAAACATACTAAGGCACAGCACAAACTGGGCAGCATTTGTTGTCTTTAACAATTCAGTCGACGACCAAAACAAAAAGAATGACAATATGTTATTTGTTTCTTTGGCGTATGTTAACAACGCAATGTCAAATTGAGTTGCTAGGTTAACACTTCCAAAGCATCTTTAGCATAATTTGACTATAACTACAGAGATTGTGAGATTAATAATATGAACAAAGCAGCTGTTAAATATTGCACAATTTATAGCTACACATGTTGCAAGCGCCATGGCGTTTAAAATTCTTTATCCGCAGCCAAATTCGTTTGCTCCTGTCAGCCAGCTTGAAGTGATTATTGTCAAGTGTCGACAACAATGAATCGTAAATAACTGACATATTTCCGCACATTCACCAGCAGCAGGCAGCAAACTCTAGCATTAGCATCATAAATATAACATAAAGTAAAACAGTGAACAACACATCGAACGCTCGAATACTCTAACTGAAATAGCAATACAAATGGAGTAGAGGAGTGCCAACTACCTTTCAAGCTAACAGTGTACCAAATATTTAGGCATGTTGTGTGTAGAATATTGTTGAGCACTCGAGTGATTTATAAATACTTCAATAAATTGTATTTAAATGTCTGCTCTCGAGCAAATAAACAAATGTATTAAGTATTTCCGCATTTAGCCAATCACATTAATATGTCTGTTTATTTTTAGTACCACTTGACCCAAACAAATGACATCTGACCAAACTTAAATGTCAGAACTGTGATTATAGATCTATTTCAATCCTGAATATTCATTCTATTTGCCATGCGCTGCGAAAGCTGTCTGGGCTGTTAACATTTAATTGGCCAACCGAATTCATTATGCAAATTGTTCGCAAAAAAGAACGAAACAAGCATAGAACAACAATCATAAATTGAGACACGAGCCAGTCAGCTGGATCTAATCATTATTTAACTTAGCAATTAGCTTTTATATCGGCAACATAAATTAACGATTAATAAAATAAAAAATAGAAACAGGCAATCATTATGGGCGGCAGCTCAGATGATGGCCAAAACGCTTAAGCAAACAATTTTGGGATTAGACAGTTTGGCACCTTTTTTGTTGAAGCTTTGCGGCTCGTGCCGCAACTTTGACACTTTGAACTTTTGCCTGGAAACATTGAACAATTGTTAATTGATTGATGGCTTGATTGCCTTCCCAATAATTTTGGGCATGCAATTTGTAAATTTAAACTTGTTTACAGATTGTCTATCTATCCGCGCGATTCTTCATTCATATTTTGGATGGTGACAAATCTAGTTCATAGCAAAACATGATAGTTAACGAGCTCCAACTCGACTCGTTTAAGCACTTAACAGAACAGAGCAGCAGCAAACTTGTTGATTTAAATGTTTATACTTATTTATCTGTCATTCAAGTTAATTTGCACAAATGCAAATGCTCAAAGTCTTTGTCTCTGTCTCTCAATAATCTGCTGTTGGCATCTTTCTATTGTTGTTGTTGCTGACCAAGTTGAGACTCGTTTCGACACGTGACGCATTCAGCCAGCATCAACCAAATAAAAGGTTCTCGATTGCCCGCCACAATGTCTGGCGAAAAATCTTCTGTAAAGTTCTACACAGTGTCAACGGCCCAGCTAAGTATAACTCTGTAAGAGGTCTTTCTAATCTCCTGTGTGTGTGTGTGTGTGTTTGGATCAAAAGATAAATAACTGCTCTCTGACATTGTTTCGCATTTTGGTGTTATGGGCTTTTATATTGTTGTATCTGTGCATCTTTATAAATGGCTTCAAATGTGATTGTTATAAGTGTGTGTGTAAGGCCAAGGTTAAAATTTGTAAAGAGATTGTAAACATTGGATTATTTAATATTATTTTTATTTTTTTTTGGCTTTGTGTGTTTTTGCTTGTTTCTTTTTAGCTGTTTGCAGCCTCATTTGCAATTTTGGCGCTGAACTGCGCTTCTCAACATCAGCGAACTATGTTTGACATGTATTATGGATTTTTCTTTTGACAAGTGCCTGTCAGCTACATGGCCCTCCTCATGGCGCACGACCCACATTGTTGCCACACACACACACACACGCACGTATATAACACTGGCGTGCCGTTAATTGTTTCACGCAGAGCAGTCAGCGGTTTCCTGTGTTGTAGTAGTGTTAGCAGTCAGTATTTACCAGCATTTGCGTGACAAAAGCCACCTAGAGGCATTATGAATGGTTCAAGTCTACACACACAAACACAAACGTACACAAACGCTCACACATAATGCATCACTGATCTGCTTGTCTTCAAATCTGCTGCTTTATTTGCAGCGCATTGTCAAAAATTTAATTGAATTTTAATAGCCAGCAAATGGTGTTGTTGCTCTTTGTTTTGTTTTTTTCGCACCTTGATATTATGGAAATCATGTTTTTGAGCCTAAACCTAAGTTATGATCAACTACAAGAGCAATTCGCTCCAACACACCTCATCCCCCCCTGTTGTGAATCGATGCTATTTTTAAACAAAAGTCTTAGCTAATGAGCCGAACAGATTGAGCCGCTGTCCACAAGTCTTTTGGGGAATAAATGGCAACAAATAATTGGCAATTTTCAGTTATTTTTTGTTAGCCGCTAAACGATTTTGTTCGCGCTTCGTTTATTATTCATAATTCGCAACTGCCAATTGTTGTTGCTGTTGTCTGTTCGATGCTACTTAGAAAAGATTTTGATTTATTTGCAATCACTTGAACGCTCAGAAGGTTAATTGTGGTTAAACGTCTATTAAACCATTGATTAATTTGCAGATAATACGATACAATCAAACAAACGAAACGTGTGTCAGAGTTTGTGGGGGTGGGTTAGCGGTAATTTGCTTGCTGTATTTGGTAATCTAATTCGGATAAGGAAGTTAAGAGCATCAATCTATCAATCATCCTTAGATACTTTACTCGAATATGATGTTCCCACTCTCAGTATTTATTAATATGGTTTGTATATAGTAGTTAAAAATAAAGCTTTTGTGCTATAGTATTAGAAGAAGTTTTTCTATTAAGTGGCAATCATGATCTGGAGATAACTTGTTTTATTTATTCAGAACACAATAAAAAGTATTGACGAGCCATACTGGAAGCTTTGCTTAGTTAAGACACCAACCAAAGCATTCGTCTTTATTTTATCAAACAGCTAAAAGTAGGCACCCATTTTATTCGCTAAGCAAACAGAAAATTTGTACCAAAACTCAATGCAAATCTTTGGGCTTAACCTTAGCAAAAGTAACAAAAAGCACAATCTAGTTTTCTAAGCACAATCTTAATTGAGCTCACAGTTTTCATGCGTGGTTGAGTCTGAAGCAGACTTTTTTCTGCTGCGGCAGCTGCTGTCCGTTCATGTAAATGGACTATTTCATATATCGCTTAACCCCGAGCCGTCTCCACAAATCATCGTACGCAATAAGTGTGTGTGTATGAGTGTTTAAAAAATGTAAAGTGCGTTTTCTGACGTTGCTGCCTCTGCTATTGTTGTTGTCGTTGTTGCACACACCTCACCTTTTTGTATTTTATGTGCCGTGTGGGGAGCCAAATTGAAGCCTGAGATAATAATCAGCAGCACAATTCTGTGCCAAGGGCAATTTCGCCATTGATTGATTTACAAGAGAGGTTTTGGGTTGGATTTTTTGTTTAAATAGCTTTTAGCTGCGGACTTACATTGCGTATGTGTTATTAGTAAACATGACGATCAATTCTGGCGCTTGAAATAGACAGAATGATGTCGATTAAGTCATAATTATAATTTGTTAGTTAATAATAATTTTATTTTTAAATTAGTTGTCGAGATTAATAATCAGGCATTTTGGTTTTTTCTTTGATTGAGATAAAAAACATTTTGCCGCTGGGGTTTGGAGTAGAACCAAGACATATACTATATATTATTGATTTGTTGCTCAAATTATTTACATACATTTGCGTGTTTTGTCTCTGAGAATCGCTGACTACGCCGAATAATAAATAACTTGTTTGGGAAATTACACCCGGATGGAATCAGTCATACTCTTTGCGCCTTTAAACTCGATTCTATTCTATTTCTGTATAATGTCGTTACATAGTATTAGATAAGGTCATTGTGGCTAACTAATGAACTTGTTCTACGCAAGCTTGGACAATGAATCTTTTAACTAATCAGTATAATGCGTGCCGAATCTTTTGACATGCCAAAAAAAGAAGATAACAACAAAACAAATCTAAAAACTGCTGTAATCATAAATCAAGCAAAAAATACTCAAGTGGCAGCAACAAGCTGCAGCTGCAGTCAACTCAAACACAATAAAGCACACACAAAAAGACCTGAAAAATTGCAGGTAAGAGGGCCTGACAGTAGAGTGTGATCGACTAGATAATGTTCAGTAGCTTTGAGATCGGATAGACAAGCGCAAATGATCTGTACTTTATCTAGTCGATTAGGAGTTCTTGTGAATGTTTAACTTTTTTATACTACCCTTTTTCTACCGAGTTGTGTACAGGGTATTAGCACATAAATCACACCGTGGTGAGACACTCGTTCAGACGTTAATCAAAAGCAATCCAGTGGGTCGCTCGCGAAGGGCGCGTGTCTTCGTCAGCCACATCCACTCACAATTGCACTGCAGTTTTGGCCAAATCGAAGGCCAAATATCTAATGCTTATGTAATTACACTCGAGCCCTGTGGCTGACGAAGGCATTGCTTAACCAATTGCAGTTGCAGTTGCAGTTTTTTTTTGCTTATTTTGGGCGCCAAAATTGCTGCTTAATGAAGCTGCAGCCGCAACGGTTCAACTTATTGACTAAGCGCCTGACGTATTGACTAAATGACTGATGATCCAACCGACCAACTGAACTGACGACAGCTTGTGGGAATTGAGTCGTCGCGTCTCGACTCGATATTGATTTTGGCTCGAACTGAGACTTAGAAACGCTGATTCAGGCACCTTGAATGCGGCCCAAGTATGGCAAATACAGGTTGCTTGACTTGCTGCTGCAGTAGTTAAGCCAGCAGTTATAGCCATTATGGGTTAGATTGTATGGATGCATGGATTTATGGATTTACAAAGCATTCGACAAACATTAAACAGACCCGCCTGAGAACGAACGCTACACGGCTGCTTGACTTGCCCGGAATTTCCGTCTCTCTGTGTGTGTGTTTGTGATTAATGGCATCTCCAATTGATTGATTTGACACTGTCCAGTTCAAGTTAACCTCTGACTTGACAGCACCACACTATAAATAGTTAATACATCAAGTTAGGCTCTAACCCGCGATATTAGCTAAACATTTAACTTTCTAAGATTTCTTTTCGTAAGAACAATTCTTCGAACCAAAAATGATACTATATTTATCTACTCTAGGAAGTTATCACTGTATGTACATACATCAGAAGTATCTCTCTTGATTTAATTTTATGCTGCACTTGAACCAACTGGTATTTGGTTGGTGGCATTTTGCTGCCGACTAACCTGCCGGCTCTAATGACCGTCACCATATATCTTTGGAAGCGTCAACGGTTGTCAGAATTGACGCCACAGAAGGTTAACAGCAATAATTCTTAACACTCGGACACTGTCCCAAGTGCAAACAGTGTACAAACAATTACTAGTTTCTGCTCTCAAACACGTAATTGGTTTCTTGGTTGTAGTAGAATTGTTCTTTATTTTGAAACGACGATTTACAAAAGGTTTCACTTGACCGTACCATGTACCTATCTATAAGTACGGCGATCAAGGGGCAATTAATTTGGGATGCTTTATGCTAAGAATACTAATGTTTGGATTTTAGTGCAAAATCTAGAAGGTAAACGGCCTAGCGGGCTTGTTGTAGTTGTAGCCATCGGGACCCAGAGATCCTGTATCGGGAATCGGCGCTGGTGGACTAGATGGAGGAGGACCATAGCCAGGAGAAGGTGCTGGAGGAGCTGGTGGTTGAGATGGTGGAGGACCATAGCCAGGAGATGGTGCAGGTGGGCGTGGTTGGTATGTGGGTGGTGCTGGTGGCTGAGATGGTGGAGGGCCATATCCAGGAGTGGGTGCCGGTGGTGCAGGTGGCCGTGGTTGGTATGTGGGTGGTGCTGGTGGCTGAGATGGTGGAGGACCATATCCAGGAGTGGGTGCTGGTGGAGCAGGAGGTGCAGGTGGACGTGGTTGGTATGTGGGTGGTGCTGGTGGCTGAGATGGTGGAGGACCATATCCAGGAGCGGGTGCCGGTGGTGCAGGTGGTGCAGGTGGACGTGGTTGGTATGTGGGTGGTGCTGGTGGCTGAGATGGTGGAGGACCATATCCTGGAGCGGGTGCTGGTGGTGCAGGTGGTGTTGGTGGACGTGGTTGGTATGGCGGTGGCGCTGGTGGTCCAGATGGAGGAGGTCCTGAAGGTGGCAGGTACTCAGTGGGCGGCTGTGGACGTGGTGGCTGAGGACGTGGCGGCTGTGGGCGTGGTGGCTGTGGGCTAGGTGGTTGGGGACGTGGTGGTTGTGGCTGCGGCGGGCCATATTCAGGTTGTGGTGCCGGTGGTGGCGGGGGACGTTGTGGAACGGGTCGTGGCTTGGGTTGCTGTGGCTGATCAGGTGGCAGGTATTCCGGGCCAGCTGGCGGTGGTGGCGGTTGAGTCTGAGGAGGTCCATAAGATGGAGCAGGCACTGTGGGAATAGGCTGTGGCTGTGGACGAGGTGGCTGCGTCTGGGGTGGTCCATAAGATGGAGCAGGAGCCGTGGGAATAGGCTGTGGCTGTGGACGAGGTGGCTGCGTCTGGGGTGGTCCATAAGATGGACCTGGAGCCGTCGGAGTGGGCTGTGGACGCGGTGGTTGTGTCTGCGGTGGTCCATATGAAGGGCGTGGAGGCGTGGGAAGTGGCTGCGGTGGCGGACGTGGTGGTGGCGTCTGAGGTGGACCATAGGATGGTCCCGGCTCTGAGGGAGCGGGGCCAGGAATCAAGCCAGATTCCTCAATGCCATTGCCAGTGGGTGGCGGCGGAAACGGCTGTGACGGCTGCTTGTAATGGTATCCATCCTCTTGCAAATCCGTGTCCAGATGCGAGACATCTGCATAGACGCCGGCAGCAGCGAGCAGCGCCACCAAAGGTAGTACAAAGCGCTGTGAGATGGAAGTAACAACAACAACAAACACAATTAAGTACTTATATCAGTCCACATCAGAGATTCATTCACAAAACAGCACTCACCATGCTGGCTTATAGTAATATCAACAACAAGTCAGATCGCAAAGTCTCTCACACAGTTTTTCCCCCAGGTGGAAAATGCGAACAAAGGCGAGAGACGAAACTTGAAAGTGTTTTAATACTTTTTACCGGTTTGCGGCACACACGACTAGTAAGTATTCGAAACTGGACTCGACTCGACTCGACTCGGGTGGCAAGCGTTGCCAGCGACGTCTTCGTTGCAAAATCAGAAAATCGAATGATGCCCAAATGTTCTCCCTTGGCGCATTTATACCTCAACACCAGCCGCAGCAGCAGCCCCTAAGCTTCGCTCAATAGGTAAGATGCCAAACGCTTTTTGACTCGTCGCTTGACGCTCGTTGGGGCCAACGAGTTTTAGCTCAAATCTGATACTCACATGGCTCAGTTGCCGTCGTCATCGTCATCGTCGTGATGCTGCAACCTTTGTTTAGTTGTTATTGGTGCTGGTGTTGCTGTAGTTGTAGTTGTAGTTGTAGTTGTAGTTGATGCTGTGCTTGGTAATCAACAGCGATTGTAAGTCAATAACAACGCGTACCAGTTAAGTTTTTTAGTATTTAGCGCTTAGGGTTTTTATAATTCAATCTCAGTCTTTGGCCCTGGACCATACATGTGTTAACCAGGAACCATGCCTATCAGCCAGCTTGCTCATCAAATGCGCAAGCCTAGCAAACCTAGCTTTGTTTTGCTTCTTTAGATACACTTACTTAGTCACACTGTATGTTACACTTTGAGGAGTATATCTCTTAAGTTTATAAGTCATAAGTCTCTACTGCCTTTAAGAAAGAGCAAAGGTACTGCATAATCGATTATGTATCATCAGCAAGTTTCCCACATTCATATAAAGTACTATCTCTCCTCGCAATTCCTCCTTAAAGAGTATTAAGCCTTTGATAATCTGTTGTTAACTATTACCTCTTGTTTTTCTTTTATTATGTATGTAAACTTAATCACAGTCAAGTATTTGCTCAGCCAGCCGAACGAACTGACAGCATCAATAGCAGTACCACAAAAGCGTGGGCAGCCACCACAGCACCACCCGCACTTCAGCTCGCACCACTGCTTGCACGTGGAGGTTGACAAATGTGTGAAATGCTTAAAGCTTTTGAATATTTTTAGACATTTGCAATCATAACCGAAGAGATGGCTGTGAATGACAACAAATCTTGGCTAACAACAACGAAATCGTGCCAAATGAAACAAAAAAAAATAAAATTCTTGCTGCTACACAGTGGGAGATATACTATATTTATGTTTGTTTAATTTACTGTTGTTTATTTGCAGTGGGCAACAATTGCAATTGATTTGAAATGCCAGACACACAAGCTGGCACAGCTGGTCTATAAACACTCGAAGCTGGAGATATAACGCCAATATCAATTAATTAGTAAGCCAATTAGTCAGGCGGGTTACGCGGCGTATTCACAATGAGCTTAGCTTATCTGAGCTTCATTGAGATTGAGTTTGTTTGTTTTTGTATTAAATAACTTTGCATTTTTATTGGTTTTGGTGTTTGATTGCTTTTTGCTATAAATTAAGCTGTGTGTTTTTGTGTTTTGTTTCGATTTTTCATTTTTCATTATCATGTTAACTATTTGTTATTGTAGTATTGTGCGTAAAGCATTTACAAATTGTGTGTGTGAATGTGTGTTTTAAGTTTAATCTTAAATTGGTTTACTTAACGGTCTAACATAACAAGTTTGCAATAACTGTTAGCTTTTTGTTTAATCAATTGTTTTTTATTGCACTTAAACTAAAATCACTTAACGATTTTGCTGTTAGTCAATAAAAGTAATGCACAATTCCACTAGTTGTATATATTTTATGTTTGTTTGGTATGATTTCTATGCCTAAATGGTGAAAGCGTTTAGTTTAATGAGATATAATTTTAATTGTATTAACTTCTTTCGCAGCTAGCCCTTAAAGGTCAAATTTTCATTTGCCAATCGTAGTCTCCACTTTTTCATTCCTTTATTGTTGCGCTTTGCAATGTTTAACCTTTTATTTTAGTTTTGCCCAATTGGGGGTGGTAGGACGAGTAGGCGTAAAGTCGCTTACTTGCCACGATAGATTTCGATGATGCGATCCTGATCGACGTACTCGAAGATATGTGGTGCATCCATTAGGATGCCGATCGTGCCAGCTGTGGTAACTATAAAGAATATATACAGCTGCAAACGATCGATTACCATGGCCACATACTTCCAATCCTCGCGAGTCTAAAAAACACATAAGAGATGAAATCAGTTTTGTTGTTTCTTGGCGAAAACTCACCTGTATGTAGAGATCCTCGTTACGCAAATGCTCGGCTATGAACTCAACCGCTTCTGTGGCCTTGCTTGCCTCTGGGGAGAGTAGAATGGAGTCGGAAGATTCGCTCTCACGACGACAACCATCACCTAGACCAAGTTCGGCTCCGCTGTTCACCTTGCGATTAATCTTGCAGTTGGGATGATGCAGATCCGAGAGCTCCATGACCTCCATTTTGGACTGTTTGCCTCCAATGGCGCTGATATGCTTTGGCAACTCCGCTGGCGAGCCGTACGAGGGATGTGGATGCGCTGGCATGCTCATGCCTGGCATCTCCATCATCCAGCGCAAACGAGTCTTCCTCGGACGCTTCATCAGCAGAAAGGCAGGCAAATAATGCAGGAATACAGAACGTATCCACATGGGCATGCGATGGGTCCTCGGCCCTCGGAAGTTCCAATTGATAATGATGACAGTGACAAGAATGGAAACCGTGTTCATGATGAAAGTGAACAGCAGATACTTGGCAATCAGCGGCAACACCAGCGATGTGGGCGGAAGAATCTTTGACACAAGCAACAGGAACACAACCAGTGACAGCAAAATACTAATGCCAAGCGTGACCTAAGAATTAAGTTAAGTTTAATAAGCAAAGCCTAAACAAAACAAATTATAAATTCTTCGCTCACCTTTTCGCCAGCCTCAGCGGGCAGATAGAAGACGAGCACGCAAAGGAATGAGATCAGCACCGTGGGTAAAATTAAATTCACCGTATAGAACAAGGTTTTGCGTCGTATAATTATGTAGAATGTAATATCCGTTTCGGTCGGGTGATTACTGTCGCCCTCGTAGACATTGAGATAGGCGGGCACCTCAATAATATCCCAAGTGCCAGACTTCCAGTAATCCGATAGATCCACAAAGTTCTTGTTGTTGTAGAGCGCGAGAGAGACCTGATCACCGTTAAAGGTCCACGAACCGAACTTCATGATGCACGTCTGCTGATCGAACGGAAAGTAGGTGACGTCGATGGTGCAGGAGCTCTGATAGATGGCAGGTGGCACCCACAGTACCTCGCCCGTAGGATAGATGAGTACGTTGGATTTGTAGCGTACCTCGTAGTTGCCATCAGCACTATAGATAGATTGATCTTGTTAGTATCTGTTGCTCGCTTAACTGATCTTTATCTTCGCTTCGACTCAAGAAATATGTACAGTTAAACAGAGTTAAATACAGCGAAAGTGGCTGAGTTGAGAGTTGATTTCTTACTTAGTATTAGTTACATAGGGAGTTAGTTAGTTAGTATTTTTATGACAATCTACTCACTTATTGAAGAGCACAATGTCCGGCTTCCAAACCTTATCCGGGGGCAGACGCAGCACCCCAATGCCGCCGTAGTCAGCCTCATCCCATTGCAGCTGATAGTCGTACCAAACCAAACGTAACCAAACGTTTGATTTCATAATTTGATTTTTCTCATTCTTGGTTTCAATTTGTTTTTTTGTTTTTTTTTGCGGTTTTTCAGTTCGTTTCGTTATCAGTATGTTGATTTGATTGTTGTTGAGAATTTGAGATTTTTTTTATTTTTGTTGTTGTTGTTGTGGTGATGATGGTTGGTGGTTAAGTTGGTTGTGGTGGTTGTTTTGGTGGTGATGGTAGTGGTGGTATCAGAGAATCGATCGTTACGCACATTACGTATACGTACGTTTGTTTAGGTTATTTGTATATGTGATTCAAGCGAATCGAATCGAATCGAATCGTATTCATTTTGTATTCGACAGAGAGAAATACATTTGAGAGAGCGGGTGGGAAGGTAGTTAAGTCATTATTTGCATATTGTTTGGTTATTTTTTGTTATTGTTTCGCATAGTTTAGAGTTAGTATAAGTTTTTTAAAATGGTTGTTAATTGTTTCTTTTTTTAAATTTTAAATGCAAAGTTTATTTTGTGATTTTAGAGTTAGTATTTTGTAATGCTAGGCATGAAGTTTCACTACAAACATACAAATACAAGTCAAGACAACGAGTGTTATTAAGTATTTACAAAGCATAATCGAAACTGAAAACTTGTGCGAGCCACGACCACTGATCTAAAGATCTAAGAATGTGTGGGCGTGCCTGCGCGCATTTGTGCGTGTGGCAGCAACAGAACTCAAGAATTTTATTTTGTTTTTATATTATGAACAGAACTCGTAAGTTTTACATTTTTACACGCTACTAAATTTAACATTTTTTTTTTACTTTTTTACTTAGTGGTGTTTAAATTTTTGTTTGGTTTCTTGTTATAATTTTGATTTAGAACACTTACGACATTGATTAGCTGTACGAACGCCAAACCAAATCTTACTCCAACTTTTTGTGTCATATTTTGTACGGGTCGTATGAGTTTATTGTAGCCCCGAAAGAGGTCACGCACCAGGCGCTCTTCGTCCTCGGATGCACTGACTAAAACACACAAAAACAATACGAGAAAGAACACCAAAACGAAACCAAGGAATAAAACACAAAAGCATCGTTGGTTGGAACATAAGGAACAGATCAGAAAACATAACAAAGAAGATACAGAAAACACAAAAACGGAACGTATATGAGCATAATTTTTTTTTTTTGGTTGTATTTTTTGTGGTATTTTTTTTATTTTTATTGTTTCGTTATTATTTGTTGTTGTTAATGTTTGTTGTTTGTGAGTTTTTTTTTTTTTTTTTGTCAATGGGCTTATAATGATAGAAAAAGAGACAGCAATAGAGTGACAGAGACAGAGAGACAGCGAGAGAGAGAGAGACAGAGCGCGAAATTATGATCGGAAATAAAGTTAGAGACTTGACGCCGATATTTTCATTAGCTTTCGCTACATAAATTTTCCATTTTGAAAACTTAAGGATAACAGAGAAAGCCGCTCAGATGTTGTTGTTGATATTGTTGTTGTTGTTTATGTACAGTTGTTGTTGTTAATGTTGTTATATGTTAGTGTTATAGTGCTTTGTTAATGCGAATATATATGTTAAGATATATGGGAGCCTACGTTGCGTATACGCCACTTGGGACGCCATTGCATTAAACAATTGTGCGAATTAAGAGGTTCTCTGGTTTTCTTCTTGTTTATTGAAAGTGTTTTCTAATCCGCACAGTCGTCCCTTTAATGCAAGGACCTCTTCCATTTTAAAAACAGTCCTAGTTCTAGTTACAACTATGGGCCGCCCTACTGCTTACGAACTCCCTAAATCCTACAACAACTAAATGGCAGCTAAATTTTATCCGACAGCTAAAGGCAGAGAGTGGCAGAGAGAGTGAGAGAGAGAGAGAGAGAGAGTGTGTGTGTGTGTGAGAGAGCACTCTCCACTGACAGCTGGCTGAAAGCACATGTGCAGAAAACTGGGATGTGGATGCTGATGCTTCTTCTTTCTCATGCCTATGTCCCTGTGTGCCTTAGAGTGTGTGTGTTTGTGTGAAGTATCCATCATGACCGGGTTATGCTTGGCTGTGTGTGTGTGTGTTTGTGTTATATAGAGCAAAAACTGCCTAAACATATACATATTGTGTGTGTTCTTTGGTTGAGCTATTTAATGTGAAGTGGGTGGGGTTTCAACTGTCTGTATGTGTGTGTGTGTGTGTGTGTGTGTATAGCTATGAACTTTAAGTACACCAAAAAGTACTTTGTGAGGGGTTCGGGTGACTCTTCATTTTCATTTACCATTTGTGCAATGCTGTTCGTCTAGAGGACACTAAAGTATACATACGCTATATTGGACTGCTCATAAGTTGAGAAGGAGTATGAATTAAGATTCGGCAGTTGATACAGAAATCTTTTCTTTGTTTCTTTACTTTGCTTTCGGTTCATCATTTCATTCATTCATTACATTTTCTTTTTTCTTTTTTGTCATTTGCTTTGGTTTGTGTATCCATCTGCGGAAGTTTTAGCTACGCTTTGCAGTACATAATTTGATTCGAATGGGTTTAGTTCGGGTTTAAGGGGGTAGGAAAATATGTTAATTACAAAAGGCAGAGAGATAGAGAATAGGCTAATAAGATGTTTTTAAGAAGGTAGACAAGGTATAATATACATTAAAGATAGTAGTTGCTTGCTGTAGTACTTAGTTATAGTAGTTTGTAGTAGTAGTAGTAGTAGTTGGTAGGTAGTTAGTATTAGGTTGGGAGAGTATAGAGATAAGGTTTAGAAGTTGATTTTTTGCGAGCGTTAGAACTATATATATATAGATAAGAGAAACGCTACGAGAAGATCTAAGCTGAGTTTTATATAATTATTTGATTAATTTAATTAAAGCGGGTGCTAGGATTAAGACAGATAGAGAGAGAGAGAGAGAGATAGAAAGAGAATGGTTTGGAGGCTATAATGGCTACTAATGGTTACGAGAATATAGTAGATATATATGTAGTAGTTATATCGCTTATATGGCATATACAATATTTATTGTTGTTGTTCTTGCTGATAAATATATTTTCTTTATTTTTGATAATTAATGAACGGCGCAGTCGTTGTATTCGTATTTGTTGGTACGCATTTTCTTTTTTCTCTTATTTTTTTTGTTTTTTTGTTAGTTTCTTTGGCAGCGCTGCAGCAGCGACGCTTTGGCAAATTCCTCAAGTATCAAAACTAGAGTTTCGTCGTTGAGTCGATTAAAATTGTTGTGTTGTTGTTGTTCTTTAACTAAATTGTTGTTCTTGTTGTATGGATTGTTATAGCTGCCAAAACTATACTATACCTATACACATACATATATACACTGTATACTACAGCCAGAAGCTGAACAAAAGCTAGTGGCAGAGGCAGTGGCAGAGGCGGTTGCTGTGGGGGAGGCCGTGGTTGCCGTGGTTGTCGGTTGCTTGCTTGTTGGTTGGCTAACTATGGGACTTGCCGAGTTTGTCAAGGCGTCGCTGCTTGCGCGTTTTATTTAATTTAAGAAAAAAATCAAATCATTGCTGTAATATTTGCTATGTTTTCAGAAAGACTTTATGGGTTCAAGTTGGGAATTAAAAATATTCATCTATATAGTATATATAAAGAGTATATGTTTGTTATTTTCAACTTAAATTACATAACCCAAATGGCTCCTTCCCCAATTCCCCGCAAACGTACCTTGGGCAATCAATAGCAGCGCCAGGATGCTGCCAAGCAGCAAAGATCTACTGCGAAACTCCATCTTCACTGCCTTTGTGTGTCCTTGCTTTCGGTTTAATTATTGGCGAGACAGGACATTGTGCTACAAATTGTTTGAATAGTCCACGCCCCGCTCCTGAAAGTATTCGTTTTTTAACTCGAAATATCAGGATATCCATAATTCAAATCACTTCACCTTATTATTTATGATTTTAACTATATATTTTGCTATTTTTACACAATTTTCGAGTCGTTTTTACTGCGGCTGGACGAATTTGTCCGTATTTTACTGCGGCAGTTTTGGGTGCAGATTAAGAAGAAACGCGAAGTTTTTTGGATTCTGGATAAAAATCAATGAGATTGAGTTTCCAGATGCGCACAGCAGCTGAGAGTAAGCGTTAGAGCACAGCGCAGGACCGCTCTCTGAGCGAGAGAGAGCGGATAAAGGAGACTAAAAGAGGGTGGCTCACACCAATGTTCTTTAGTTTGTAAACAAAAGACACGTTGTTTTAAGGGTTGGCCTTGTCGGCATTTCGTTTCTCAGCTGTTGGTGTCTTTTGTTTACGTGTGATATTTGGCCAGAGTTGCCAACATCTGCTACCATTATGTTGTTAGACAGTGCGTGGAATAAGTAATGCTCCAATGCTCCGTCCCTTCCTCAATTTTCGACAGGCCTAGTACAAGTTTTAAGCAAGCTTAAAAGGTCAACGGGGCGGCAAAAAGTTTGTTTACGATTTGTTTTTTTGTTTAGCTAGAAGCTAACATGATTAATTCATACAGCAACACAGTTCCTCATGGCGTCCCAATGATATGCAAAATTAGTATCATAAATTTAGCTACCAAGTTTTTGTAACGCACTAATGGTATTATATATGCTCCCTGGGTAATATTTCACGTACAACCTGTGAAAAAGCTGTTAGTATGGCGAAGTATAGATACCCTATCATTATATATATATAACTAAAATAAGTACTCTTTTCCAAATTGTATGTCTTGGTGAGATTATTTTCACTCTATGGGTTTAAAGATGTTTCCACATCATAAAACCTGTTCAACACATTTTGAATGGTTAAAGGTCTTAAAGAAAAAAATACTTAAACATATAACAGCAATTAACTGAACTTAATGGTTTAACATTTAGCATTGCAACATTGCACATACAAGTATTAAAAGTTATGAATATTCAATTCTGATTTGTAATTGTTAAATGTTACTTTTGAAGAGGAGCAAGGGGGGCTAAAGGGGCTTACTTCCGTATGCACAGGAGTTTATAAATAGCAGCACAATTTAATGCAGTCAAGAACAATGGCAATGCTGAAAGATGCGCCTTAGACTTAAAAGAAAAAAAAACTCTGTTGAAGAAATATACAAAAAATAAAAAAATCTTTAAACATGGCATAACCGAAGCTGAGACCGCGTGTGAGACGTTTGGTAATGAAAGCATATTTTAGCATTGTTGATGTGGCTGGCTGGCTGGCTGGCTGGAGTTGATTTGCAGCTGATTTCTGTTTTCATGTGCGCATGACAGCGCAATACAATGCAAGCGAAAGACTCAGGCCACGAACGTGCAAAAACCTTATGAGTATGAGGAGGCATGTGGCTGCTGCTGATGGAGGTGCTGGATGGAGATGCTGAGAAGACAAAACTTGGACTCTGACTAACCAAACAAACGCTAAGGTCGCCAAGCGTGCATAAAAACTCAATTTTGTGGCTGCCACTGTTGCTGGTTTTGTTGTTGCAATTTGGGTGCCCATTTTGGTGTCACCACACACACATCACATCATCGCAGTTTTCAGTCTCGGTGTATGATAAAAATCGATGGCAACGCCAACGCAAATTACATGATATTAATTTTAGGTGTATTTCTCATTCATTTGGTTTCACTTAATTATCAGCTGCATTTAATTGAAACAGTTTTATTTGTGTGCCTCTATTTCAAGGTGGCTCGTCAGTACGTGCCTCAAAATGATGGCCTACAAATGCTACTGAGATATGAACACACATTAGCCCAATGACTCTTAACAACTGGGTGTTGTGGCTTTACAGTTATGTACGATGAGCTAATGCAGAAGATATGCAAACGATTTGTTTGTTTGTATTTGGTTTAGTTTTGGTTTTTGTTTTTTTATGTTCAAAGATGTTCAATGTCTTGACAGCTTTGTGCTTTTAATGGATTACTTAATTATTTTGCTTTGTATCCGCTTTTGGCGTTTTTGCTTTTAAAATTCAATTAATCATAAATGAAGAATAAAGTAAGTAAGTGTGCTTGCTTTGCATGCATGCTTCATTCTATGCAAATCGTGTGTGTGTGAAAAATAGTCATAATTCGCAATCGTAAAATCGTAAATAGAGACGTAATGTGATACCATAAACATTTAGACTTTGTGTGTTTTGCCTTTGTATGTTTGTTTCTCATAACTAAATAAATTAATTAGCCATGGCAATTCGAGTCGCATAGGTGTGTATACAAATCACTTTAATGATTCCGTGTTAATTTTTACACCAAAGATTCTTGCGCATATGCTAAAACGCTGGCAGCAGAAACAGAAGCAGCGACTGCATATTAATACTTACGAAAAACATAAAAAGACCAAAAATGAGCAACTCACCGAAAATTGCACAATTAGCAAAAGTTGGCCGGCTGGCAGTTACTGCCAACTGTTGTCAGTTGGGCAACATTAAAAGTCCTCAACCATATTAACACTTTGGGCAATGTTTTGCGGCGCGCCACAGCTCTCAAAATTTGTGTCAAACCCAACAACAGCAGCAGCGACGGCAGCAGTCGCAGCCGCAGAGCCACAACAACGACAACAATGATTGAAAATCATGCTGTAAAGCGCACGACTAACCAAAAAAAAATGAAAGAAAATGGAAAATAGTGTGTTGTAGCGCATAAACTGAAATCGATTTGACTCACGTTCCAAATTTGGAAGAGAAAAAACTGTGGCGTTAAGCGAGACTAGTCCAGTGAGAGTGTGGGGCAACGAGGCCAATGAGGAAGTGCGCGCAACAAGTGACACAAGATAGCTTGATTGCTTCCTCATGTGTGGCACATGCCAAAGCATTAAGTATTTCCCGAACTTTGCAACTGACAACAATTGCAGCTGTTTTATATACTATATATGCCTAAAAGTATGCTGCATATTTTTAACTGCGCGCGTATAAGTATGAAAGTATAAGAGTTACTAACAATTGAGTTGGTTTGCAAATGAAACGAATTCAATATTCATGATATCTGTTCTGCAAACAAGTTTTACGTAGTTACAAAAACACAAATTGTAGCTTACATTTAAATTTTTTATTTTAATTACTATACGAGCGGTAGCTAACTACGAGCGAACAAATCTTCGTTGGTATGTGTTGGTATTTAATGCATAAAACTATTTACAAAACGTCTGTAGACCGAAAATTAACACCCCGTCCATAGCCACATCCTTATGCCTAATCTAACCCATTCAATGTGCATACTCAAAGTCAATCTATTTGACCCTTATGCGCTATATAGGAGTCGTATAGCGTTGATTGCTTGCGTCGCTTCAGTCGTGAGCAGGCAATAAACAGTGTGACCGTAAGTACACACAGCAACGCCGAACAGCTAGCTGTCAGCGCCGAGAATGTGGATGTCTTAAGGCATGTCTGATGTGACGCTTGTGGCTTTGACTGCCGATGAGCATAGACATCATCGCCATCTGCTTCTCCCTCCTGCAGCACACGCAGCGATTGAAACAGATTTACATTCTCCGACAACGCTGGACTCTCTGTGGCTGTTTCTGCAGCATCAGATAAAGGCGGCAACGATAGATTTGTGGCCGTCATATTCGAGGTGTCTCTCTTAGTTACTGCTTTAATGTTGCGCCAGTGGCATGGTTGACTCTGTGGGGCAAATAGAGGAGTACTGTAGTGGGTAAAGAGTGGAACAGATAGAGATCCTAGCATACCGGACAGCGTCCATGGCACATGCGCACATCGCATTCAATATATAGAGCTGGGGAGCCAGTGAAGCGAAAGGTTTTCATATACGCATACACCTGCGTTTCATATACACCCGAATCCGTCCAGGAACCCCGAAAGCGTGAGATGAGCTTATCATCCACCGGACAACCCTGCTGATCGATCAACTGTATGCGTTTATTGGCACCATTGTGGGCATAACAATCGTTCACAACAATATCAAAGCCATCTAGGGAAGAAGAAGATGAGTTCATGATATCAGATCTCATATATATCATACCCACCATATTTGCTTCTCATGTAAATTATTAAGGTCAGTGGATCACCCACACGCACTGGACCAGTTACTCGAGGTCCACCAATGCCATAACCATTTTGAATTTCCATATAACACTCGGGTGGACTCAAAGTGAACACAACAGGATTGCCCGTTGCCACTCTGGAAATATTTAGTTTAGTAAGAGCTTAACACAAAAGAAAATAATGCTTACTCCACATCTAGAAAGGGAAACGTGACAGTCTTCCAGAAATCATAACCATACTCGCAGGTTACCTTGAAATGCTCATCGTATTCCTCCTCAATCAATGGATTATATTGCACTGTAACCGTATTCCACATAAAGTTCTGCAGACGATAGAGATATTTAGTAGAGGGTATTGTGAACATGTCCATTGTGTATACGCACCGTGGGACTCTTGCGATTCTCCTCTTGCAACGAATTCTTGCCCAATGTGCCACAGCGATTTAGTTGTATATAGAACTCGTAGTAATCTCTGCCAGAGCCATTGATATACATGCAATCGGGATCATAGGCATAGCCAGCCGAGTACAGCAGACCGCTAAACGAGCCATTGAATCCAATTCTTATTTTCATATAATCATCCTGGCACTCTGCCTCAATATCTACAAGAGATTTAAGATAAGATACATAACTTTTAATACCTCGGACCTACTTACGTTGCACTCTGGTGCTGTTGTGCGTGTATTGGTGTCCATGGTAATCCTGATCCCAGTATTCCTCGTGCCATTTGTTGCCCTCATAGGGTCCAGCATGGTAGCCAGCACTACCTGTTGGGGCGCCACTTGAATCCACGCCAGTTGAACCATATTCCAAGTGTACAGGATGTCCAATACGTTGTGGAATATAACCAGAAGAGTCGGGCACGTGATCAGGCTAGGTTTATAGATGTTCAATTTAGTATATTCAACTCGCAATGCATATATTCCACACTTACCACCTCGTGTTGCAGCCTGTTGCGCTCCACAGCATTGCTGCTGCGATTTCTCACATCCTTGGCAAACTTCTTTTGTGCTGGCAAACCAGCACGTTTGGACAGCTTGTAGGGCTGGGTGGTGGGTCCAGAGATGTATGATTTAGAGGAGAGCGCCACCAACTCCTGCTGTGGTTCATCTGAGCTGTTGGCAGCCAAAGGACGACTCTGTCGCTTGCTGCTCGAGTTTCTCGATGTTGTTGTCTGTACGCGACCCTTAAAGCTGCGCACTGGAGTCGGCGCTGGGGAAGGTGTTGGTAGTTGTGTTGGGGATGTTGTTGTTGCCACTGCTGCCTTACTCACTATGGCATAATCTGTGCTGAGCTCAATACTCCAGCTGGGCTGTAAGAATGAGAGAGGCAGAGGAGCTCTTGATAAATCAATCTGAGTTTGTGGCCTAAGTCTTTTGCATAAAAGTGCTGCATCAGGCAGGCCCTTAAGAAATTGCCAAAAGGCAAACATAATTTGAAGCCACGCCCCTTCTTCCGCTGCCTGCTTTGAGCTCGACAATCAATCGACGCCGCTCTGGGAGGCTACGCAATGTGGCAGCGCATATCCGTTAGACGGGGCCAGATTGGCCAACGATTGGTTACGGTTCATGTGTCCGACTGGCTGCTGCTTAGCATAATCAGGAAGTTCATTCTAATGAATGCAGTTTAACTGTTAAATAGATTAGTTTTTCCCCCCCAGAAACAAACGACTTGAGCAACAATCTTGCAAGCCAACATTGAGTAACAAAGTGAAAGGTAAATATTCTTATTAGATTCTCAGATTCTTCGATTCTTACCTGCATCATCAGCAATAGCAGCAAATAGATTGCAAATCTGCACAGCTTCATGTCTGGCACGCAACTGAACTGAACTGCAAAGATACAAATATAAATTCAATATAATTATTGACGAGAAGGCTAAAACAACAACAACAACAGCAACAATCTGTTGTAACCTTGTTAGTGGTCACTCAAGTGTTCAGGTGTGTTCAGCCTGGATGCATCGGAGTTACACCAAATGCGTAGCATCGCAGGCAGGCAGGCAGGAAGGAAGTTTGTGGTTCATAAATTAATTATGGTCAATATGCGAAGAAGAAGCAAACATAAACATTAACAACAACCAAGAACATAAGCACCACCAACAACAACAACCAATGTCGTCGCCCAGAACAATGGCTGGCAAAAGCTTGACAAAGCCAGCGCCTGCGTCGTCGCCTGTCAGCCGTTAAGGTTAAAGGCATAAAATGGCAAAACATGTCAGCTTTAGGATGCCTGCTTTAAATATAATTATGTTAATAATTGGTTATGTTAATATTAATATTAAAAGATAACATTCATTAAGAGGAATTTATTTAAGCTTTGATTGGATAAACCTTAACATGTCTATTGAGCGTAAAGGTCAAAGACATAAACCAAAAATCTGCCGCTGCTTTACGATGTGATTTACGTACTTTAATTAGTTTCAGAGTCAAACATGTAGAACCCTTTAAAGCCCCTTCTTCTTCTTCAGCTTCTTTTGGTTAAGTTCTAAGATGAGATTTTAATGAATGACTCCTCAACAGCAGACTTTTGTCTGCATGCCACAAACAAGTCAAGCCTCCCCATCCTCCCCCTTCAACCCATTGACGCCCCCGCACAAATGGTTGGCTGAGTTTTACGCTTAGCTGTAAAAACGCACGCCGTTTGCTTAATTGTTGTTGTTATAATTACTTTAGCCATAGCTTTTTTGCTGTCTGAAGTTTGTTTTTTGTTTGTTGGATTTACATCAGTTATGCAATAACTACTTCTGACTGTTTTTTTGGCTTTGGTTTTGGTTTTTGTTTTAGTTGTGGTTTAGGTTTAGGCTTAAGTTTCGGTTTCGGTTTTTGGCTTTCATTATTTTTTTTTGTTCTTTAACGGCGGCCACGCTTTGCTCCTCTTCGGCTTGTTGGCTTATAATTATATTTAATTGTTGTTGCCTGACCTTGAGCCGTTTTTTTCATACTTCGCATTCACCTACAACAACTTAACGGTACACTTACGTTACGGCCATAACATGCGGTTAACATTAAACCGTTTGAAAGCGGTTGACAGTCTTTTATACCGTGGGCGTAATTGCAGTTTATTGACCGCATATCTCGCAGATATGATAGTGATACAGTTAAGATGGGCAAGGAGAGGAACTACCAATAGTAGAAGAGGCACAGGAATGTAATATTACATAAGGTAACATAAAGTGACAAACTAAATTGTCTAACGAAAATATATAATGAGTGTACTGAGAGATCCTGTAGATCGGAATAAGAATTCATTTTGCTAACTTCAATCATTTACTCACCCCTTATTATGTATATAGAATATTCCTTTAGCCTCTTCAAAATTCCTTCGAGCTGCTCGAAAACTGACCTGCTCCAAGCTTTGAATGTCAGCCAAAAAGTTAAGAGCCTTATTTTTAGCTCACACACGCACTTTGACCAACTGACATGGAAAAACTTGGCCCATTTTGCCACAAAGTGTTTAACAAACCCACAAAAAGTTGACGAGGCGTGCCCAAAATGTAATAAAACACACTTCTCACTTTGTTGTTGTTATGCGTGGGCGGACAGTGACGAGAGGGGGTGTGTTATTTCACTTTCGATCTGACCAAAAACGCCGACGAATTTTAAATGTTGCGAGTATTGCGCGATTTTGTTATGCTTGTTGCAGCAGTTATTGTTATTGTTGTGTTGTAGTTGTAGTTGTTGTTGTTTTTTACACCATTTATGCCATTTATCTAGCCAAGTGCCTTACATGTTGCGCGTCTTTTAAAACTTTTGTTGGTTTTCCGTTTTTTGTTTCTGTGGAAGCCCGAAAAATCACTCAAGTGCAACTTGCCAAATAGAATCAGCAGAGCCGGCCCAAACTATATGTATGTATATGATGTTGAGGCTAGCCGATTGCCAAATCTTACATAACAGCCCTCCTTTATGAATTCCGAATGCCGTCTAACGGTCGTATATGTACTGGTATATACCGAAACCAACACCAAGTTCCGATGGTCTACAACAGTTGAAGTTAGGCGCAGGTGTGAAGCGAAGCGCGGATCACTCGGATCTTTATAGAGTTTTGCCAAGTTTTACCTTAGAAGCTGAGCAGCAAAAGAGTGAGCCACAACACCACAAGAGCAGTTGGGTTGTGAAAGAAGCTGCTGTTGCCTGTTAGCCCATCTACGAAACATAGTATCTGCCTATCTACGTACACTGCACTTTACTTTAGGGGCACAAGATAGCTTTGGTATGTTTATGTAAGAGTAAGTAAAGACAGAAACGGACAAGCGATATCAATATCAATCAAGAATATGCCATTTTTTCTCAGTGCAACAACCAACAGGTTCATCCACATCGACTTTGTATTTTACTGCTTTACTTTCGTTCGCAATTCGCAGTTATCTTCTGCTTTACTTTACTTTGGCTCGGTTGGTGTAGAGCGGAAGTGCAACAGGAATAATGTATAGAGCACGTTGCATGTAGACAGCTGACCCATTACCTTTTGCGTCAAGGTCAACGGCACCTAAGTGTAACTGTAACTTAAGTACTTAATTGGCCGCCCTGTGCAACATGTTGCAGCAGCAGCAATAGCAGACGATTTTACGAAGCGTGTCTGCGTTAACAAATTACTAATTAGTCAAGTTAGTTGTACACTTAAATGGCAGTTAATTAACTGTTCAACACACTGGGCAAGTTGTGAAAGGTGCTCTCCCTCCATTGACCCTGAAAAAGCTGCACTTAATAACGCTATGGATCTACTTATGGCAAGGGCAGTGTAACTATCCACTGTGACGAGGACTGGCCCAATTTATGGCATATAACATTCATGATTGATCTTGTTTTAATTTGCATTCCACGTAATTAAAAACACAGAAATTCAAATCTAGTTTGTAGCATTATCATTTTTATTGGGCTTTCTATGTATTCATATATTTTGTAATCATTTTTTTTTCTCTTCATACTTTTCACATTTTCATCAACATATTCAGGCATGCAGCAGAATCACTTATTTATATTATTTTCTCGTGCCATTTTGTAATACATTTTACATTTAAGTTAAGCATACGTTTCACAATAACATACATATCAGTTTTTACCAAAAACATTGTTTAAATTAATACACAAATTCATCATCGACGCTTTCTCTCAGTGCAGCATACGTTTAAGACTTAATTCAGAATTTCGATCGATTTATAGTTTAAAATACATAATAAATAATATTAATAGATTAAAGTGTAAGGCTACATTAATAAAATGTTTTTGTTTGCATATATATTTTATACATTTCATTTTATTTATATACTTTTTTTGTAAGTTTTTTTTGTCATTTTTTGTTATTGTTACGATTTCTGATTTCTGCATATTCATTTTGAAAACTTTTTATTGCATTTTTTGGTATTTTTTTTTTTGTGTTTTTTTTTAGTTTTTCTTTTTTAAAATTGAAACTGTGAACATTTAAAACTACGCATTTACACAGCATTTTTTTGTTGGGTTTTCTTTCATTTTGTTCTTATCGTTTTTACACAATTACTAATTGTTAATTTTTGTATATTTAAATATTTAAGTGTTCCGATTTTTGTTTTTTTATTGTAGTTGCTAAGATTTTGATATTTTTGCGGCATTGTGGATTTTTCTTTAATTCCTTTTTCTCATATTTTTATTTTGATGTTTTGGCAATTTAAAATACTAATTAAAATTATGCGCGTTTGCCAGCGCGACTTTTTTTGTATGTTTTTTTCTTTTGTTTGTTACTTTGCCATGATTGTTTGAATATGTTAAAGCTCCCGCCACGTCCTTGGTGAAGGGGGGAGAGTTGCTTGCTGAACTAGCAGCACTTGCGGTTGTTGTTGGCGCCGCTAACCACCTTGCAACCCTGCATCTCCGAGCGGCGCGGACGATGGGACTTTGCCTGGAAGTCGCGCACCTTATTGGCACGCTTAATGGCGCTGCGGCAGAGCTGCTGATGCTGCTTCTTATTATTGTTCTGTAAAAAGTATAACATTTAATACTCTTCTCCTTCAACGCTCCTCTCTTTCTAAGCGCTTACCTTTTGGCCTTGACGAGCCAATGTCTGCTGCTTTAGCTCCAACGCCGCATGGCGATCGAAACGAACGCTGTTGGAGCGTTGCGGTTGCTGCTGCACCGCCTGAGCCTGAGCCTCAACCTGAGCTTGGGCCTGCTCTGGCTCCGGCTCTGACTCTGGTTCGCGTTGCAGGTGCAACTCCGCTGCTCCGAGATCAAGATTTACAAAACTATCGATGCGCGCCTGGCTAGATCTAATACTATGATACACCGACATGCTGCAAATGCGAAAAGGAAACAATTTAATGATGCACATCTATAAATATCAAGTATACGCATTGTATCGAAAGCAGTAGCGGGAGAAGTTTTGGAAGTTGGAGTTGGAAGAGTTGTTAAATGACAACAAAAATCACCAACCTTGGATGCTCAATCAATAGATTCTCAAAGGGTGATGCTTCCATATTGATTGGCCCAATCGAGGTGAAGCATGGTGGCGGTGTTACGTACCAGGACTCCTCCATCAGCACGCCGGCCCCATTCCCCACGCTGCCCGAGCTAACCGAGCTGCTGTCACTGCCACTGGGTGAGAACGCAACGGGCGCAAACAGCGACTGGCTGACAGCATTGTTGTCATTCTCGCTAGCTGGCACACTTCGTGGTGGACTCAGAGTTGAGATGCTTAGCGTGCCTCGTGCCGCACGTGTACGTTGCAAGTAATTGCGCTGCTGCTGCGGTCTCGGTCCGCTGTACAGGGAATGCGAATTGATATGCTGCTGCCTCCGACGAGATGAAGCAGCAAAAGCGGCAGTTGCTCCTCCTCCGCCGCCGCCGACAGCCCTCGTCTGTTGCTCGACCACAGACAAGTCCTCCTCGGAATCGGTTCGTGGCAGCGAATCGTCTTCCTCCTCTGCAAGGGTAAACATGAAAGTAAATTTGGTTAAGTAAGATTAAGAAAACACAACGCTTTGAAGTAAATATCATTTACTTTATTATCAATTGTTATCTTTTTTTATTCGATTCGATAATGTTTCTGTTGTATTGTAACTGTACAAAGAGTATCTCTGTAGTCCTGTCAAGAGCACACAATCGATTTTTATCGATTATCAATGTTTTTTAAGCTACTTTATAAGATTAGACCTCTGCCATTGCTTATTTCATTTCCCTGCTCATAAATCTCTCCCTTACTCTCTCGCTGTCTTTGTACTCACCCTCCTTCTCGACAATGTACCATTCGTCCTCGTTGAAGTCCTCGTCGATGGCGCACTCGCCGTTGGGTGTTAGTAGTTTCGTTAATGTTGGTGTCTGCTTGCGTTGTCCGCCTTGCTGCTGATTCTGCTGCTGTTGTTGCTGTTGCTGGTTTCGTTGCCTGCCACGCCTATTTTTGGCGCCGCCACGCTTGCCGCCTGCACGGACAGTGGTGCCACCACGTTGATTGCCAGCCACAGATGGGGTAGTTGAAGTCACCTCGATTACATCGCCAGCGGCTGGATCGTTGCCGGATGGTTGATCGTTAACGTTGGCCTGGACAGGATTCGTTTCGCTTTTAGTTGACTCAGACTCAGTTGCTTGCGCTCCAAATAGAAACGTTGCGAGACTGCTAAACATTATACCACTTCTGGCTGGCTTAATGGGGGGTGGTCTGGCTCTAGATTCTGGTCTGGTCTCAGTGAATGCGATGTGATTTAAATGATTGATTGATTGATATTGCTTGTTTGAGATATTGCTTATCGAATTGAGATCAATATGTTGAGAATGAATAGTAGATAGACAGCTAATTGTAGAGATTGCTTATGTTGCTGTTAACTTTGTTCCTTGGGATCAGTCTTTATATATATGTATATATATATTCCTTTTGTACGCTTGTTTTTGTCTTTTATCTGTAAGCAAAAAAAGAAGATAAAACAAACATCTTATTAACACAGTTCTAAGCTCAACGCGTCGGATACTTAATTTTATTTAATTGCCGCCACTTTTATTTTTGGTTTACTTAATTACTCGCATTATTGGCTGAAATTCAATTGAAATTCGAAAGTGAAATGCGAAATACGAAATACGAAAATTCACAATTGCATACATCAGCAAGCAATTACATTGATTACACTAATTTGTTACTCTATTGCGCGATTGGTGTGCAAAATCAAAAAAAATTGGAGCAGTTTGACAAGCACTGTGCTGACAGCGTTATAGATTTTTATATAGTAGATGCCATAAAGCGACGCTGCCACGGCCCATTAAGTTGACAACTTGATAGCTCAATGCCCCTCCCCTTTTCACTCTCCCCCTCCCGCTTACGATCTTATGCAAGTTGTGGGCATGCGGCAGGCATATGATCATGGCAATTATATACACACACACACACATATCATTTAAGTTGAGCGCACGTCATCAGACCTCTCCGCTCTAATCTCTCCACCGTCTCCGTATCTGTGTGTGTGTTTGTATATTGTATCTGACACTGCTAACAGTAAATGTATCTATGTTCTTTTTAGTGTTTTTTATTGCACTACAAAACGTTTCTATTTCCAGTCCGCTGTAAGTGTGCCAATGGGCAGAATGCAAAATGATGGCTTTACTTTATTTCAATTGCCTGTGAAATTGTGAATGTGTTGTATTGTGAATGCATTCGCATTCAATTCGCAATGATAGCCCAAAGCAAAGCTCAAAACTAAAATCCAATTGCAGTTGAGGCGCAATTTACAATTTGACCGCAACTAAACAAAAAAAAAAACAAAGCAAACTCGAACTCGAACTCTGCTTTTGTGTCTCTGTCTGTTTTTTGTTTTGTTTCTCCAACTCTGACTAGGGTTCGGGCAAGTGAAATCTGCAACAGAGACACAATAGCAAGCTAACAAGCTACTAGCGTCTATTAGCCTGGCTAACAGCAGCAGCTGTAGCTGTGGTTGTAGCCAACGTAAACGTGCGACAATTTGCAATTTGCTCCCCAAGCCAAATGTCAGCGAAAGTTTGCCCAAAAGGATTTGATTGACACAATGTTAACCAATTGAAAAACGTATTTTTCTTTTCGCATAGAATTTTATGTGATTGAGCAAACTTTCACAAAGCACTGTTGAATATGTTTTCCCCACGTTCACCTCAAGCAATACTATATACTATAGGGTCTATATATCTTGCATAATCTGTTTTGGGCACACGAAGCACAAAGCAACGTTTTGGCATTCTAAGCATGCATATATTTCCAATATGCAATCTACATGCATATACAGAGATATATAATAAGTACATGTTCATATACTATATATAATTACGACATCCCGTTTGGTTGTTGCCCATTTAAAGGGTTAGTGCATTTCGTGCCGTGCCATTATTAATATTGACAAACACGTACCAATTTATTTATGAATTGCGTTTATTTTTATTTTGCAAAAACAGCTGATAAAGGAATGCAGCAAAACAAAGCCAATGACTGTTGTACATATACATATATTGTATATGATGATTATCATTATATTTATGGGACTGGACACATATTATTATTTTCACTTTTGTGTTCAGCTAACCCATGGTCATGGCTAAATCTAGCTGTCAACTAGAAGCTAGAAATGCACTCAATTGTCTTAGCTATAGATATACTATGCTATCTAGCGTTTATTTTAGATGTGGCCTTGATCGATGGCTGCTCGCTAATATAAGATACACTAGATCTACTATGCATGGTATATATTGTACATATATATATATATATAGATATGTTTGTAGCGCAACCTTGCCATAATGCAATGCAAAGTCAACAAACTGATTACACTCTTTTCCTATCGCTGGCATTAGTTGAAAATTGACTGATAAGTTCATAAAGTTATTTGCCAACTCATTTTCAACTACGATAAGACCCCCAGACTCGTTGGCTAGACGGAATCTAAACACTATATAAATATAGCTAACTGCTAACAAGAGTCGAAAGTTCAAATGCTTTAATCATTACGGAGAGAGCAGAGGCTGGGAATAGCAATTGAGTATAGGTTTTGTGGCTGGGCTAATGAACTTGAACTAATTGAAGCAGGGGAAAGGGCGAATCGTATACGTAATGCCCAAGTAATAATAGGTTCTCTGTGATCTGAAACATCTAGAAATAATAACTTGCAATCTTAAAATCTTATCGTCTTTGAAGCAAAATACAAATGTAATTATAAATTTCTCAACTTTCGATAAGAAAACAAAGAGCTATATAAATGTATCTAAAGCTTTTGCTCCCACATACAAACAATCTTTATAGTATTCCGCCCACCTATATAAGTACGTATTAGAATCGTCGTATCAGTTAAACGTATTTGATTAGTTTAAAGCTTAAGACCTTTGTTTCTTTGTGTTTAACTATTACGCAAAGTTGCAAATATTAGTGTACAGTTTGAGCTGCATTGGAATGGTGAAACCATTATAACAATAACTTTTGATATGAATTATGCAATGCACACCTACAAAGAAGCTTAAAAGTTGACGTCATATCTGACCTTGTAGCATACCAAAAAAATAAAAACAAGAAACAAGTATAATCTTTTGCATCTAATTAGTATCGTTTTTGCTTAGTGTTGCACCTTTTGGAGCATCTCACCTGGTTAGAGAATCACTTTTAGATAGCAAAGTTTCAAGATAGCTTTATGGGGTTACTTTTTTGGTTGAGTTTTAAATTTCACAACGGAACGACATAACACACGAAAAACAATCCGCAACAAATGATACAAAAGCACACAGCGAACACAAAAGCAATTCACACTGCAGATACTGCAAAGTCGACACTCGTTTGCCAACTGAAAACGGAAGCGTATTTGAATTTCAAAAGCGCACCAAAAGAACACAAAAGCTACACAGTTTCACTCTGCGACTGTATGCGAGCGTCTGTGTGTATGAGAGAGCATAGTGTATCTGTATCTGTGTATCTGTGCATCTGTGTATGTGTTCACTGCAGCTTATAGTTTGTTCTTTTTTTCAACACTTTCAATTTTGAGTTTATCTTAAGCATCTATTTACCTTTAACGGTCTCAGTTGTATTAATCCGTTCCTTAAATGTTGGTTTACTTGTTTCACTTTTCTTTGGGTGCACTTTAACTGTGCTGCTGCTGTTGTGTTTGCTTTCAAATATCAGAGACGAATGTCAACGGGGCGTCAGCAGCAGCTGAGCCAAAGTATCTGACTGCCCCCAGAAAGAGAGAGAGAGAGCGAGAGAGCGCTATTCAAGCAAGCGTATCTAAACACATAATTATGTATTTTTTTAAAACGCAAAACGCAAAATGCGCGTGCGAGTGCGAGTGGGCAGAGGGGGCAGGCATCGCATCTTTTTGTTGTTGTTCCAGCTGGTAAACAAAAAGCATAGCGCCAAAAAGCTGTTTTATGCTCTAAAGCAGCTGAGCAGCTGAGCATTCAGTCGCATTCAGTTGGATTCGTGAGCGATCGATCATGCGCAAAGTTCGTGTTATTTTGTTTACCAACAAACGGGCGCAAGTGGAGCTCTCTCTCTCTCTCTCTCTCCAACAACTGTACTCTCTGGCTTACGTTTTGTAGTTTGTTGCTCTCTCACTCTCTCTTTCTCGCGCTCTCTCTCTGTTTTAGCGATCAGCTGCGCTAACGTTGGCGCGCTGACACACTTTTCGTATGTCCCCCATCCCGCCCTCTCGTCTCTTTGCTTGCTTTGCTGTGTGTATCTTTTAGATACTTTTGAACCTAGAGCACGCCAGACCGAGTGGTGCTCATTGCTAGTTTGCCTTTGCTTCTGTAGTTTGTGACTAAGAGAGCCACACAAAACAGAACTGCCAAAAAGAAGAACAACACAACAGTACAGTAGCTGCTTACGGATCTTTTTGTTAGTCTGCTCAAAGTTCAATTTATAAAAAGAAACTAATAAAAATATATATACACAGTTTAATGCCAAGTCACGGCCAGCAATAGCTTTGAGCATTTAATCAGCTTTTGAATTCTAATGAAAAGTTCAGCATAATATTGTACTTATATTAGTTTATACATATTGCAATTGGCCAGACATTGCAGGCATACCAATTAACTAGCCAACTTTGGAGACAAAAGCTACAATCAAGAAGTGGAAATGTTTAACCAACTCAAACTTTAACTAAACTGCATATATTTAGCCATTTGTTGAACTTTGTACTTTGCCTTATTAGAGAATTTCTTGCCCTGAAACATTTACTTTAATAGCCAAAAGAAATATGGCAATATTAGAGAAAATAATTCGCATACTTGCCCGGACAAAAGCTTTCGTAATTTCATGCATATAAGCATTATAAACAATAACGAAAGAGCCGAAAAAAAAACACACACACAAATTAGCGAAAAAGCTAAACAACCTCGCAGACAGGTTCAAGGTTATTTTTTGTTCGTTGTGTGTTTGTGCAGTTCGTTCTGTATTTTTAGAAATTTAATCATCATGCAACAGCTGACAAAGTGAAAGAGGCCAACAAATTGTTTTTTGGGCCAAAAAGAAAACAAGACAAACAACAACCACAAAGTGGCTGACGCAAGACTTGCGACAATATCTACACTGATTGTGCGTAGGTAAAGATCTTTGGCAAAAACAAAATAACAGTTTTAGTTCGCACGCGCTTCGATTGTTGTAAACAAAAAAATATAAGAAATGTGCCACTGCGTAGCGGAGCTGAAAACAAAAGTATGTAAACAAACTTTGGCGTCAGTTTACCCGAAAATAAATAGTAAACAAAATACTTACAATGATTGCTGGAAAGGTATAAACACAACAACAACAACAGCATACTTTAAACTCAAATAAATAAACAAAATAGTCGGAATATTTTTTGGGTATTTTTTTTATTTTTCTTTTTTTTTTTGTTACTGGTGCTGCAATCTATCCAATCATGTGGCATGTTTACTGATAAACAACTGGTAGCCCCATAAATTAGCGTCATCCAATGCTGAAACTCTTTCGACAATCAAATGTTTGTCCATTTTCGAAACAAACATGTCGGCACTCATCAAATAAAACAAAAGGGCCAAACATCACCAACAACAAAGCATTTATTTAACTGCGTACAACTCAAGCCATTTCTCTACTCCCCCTGCTGCTTCTTCATGCCACACCCACCCCCCAAACAACTGCGCTTTAGAGCACAGCTTGGGTTGCAAATGCGCAGTTCGTTAGATTTGACTGCGACTGCGACTGCGACTTAATGACATTACTCGATTTCTATTGTGCTCCAGCAACAGCCAAAGAGACCAAGTGAGAAGGCTCTAGTCGAGCAATCCCGACTAGACTATGCCCTATACCCTATACCCTATACTTAACGCGTACAGTCTCTGCTGAGTGAGTAGACTTAATTTCGATCACTTGTGTATATCGAAAACGGGCAGTGTTATCGAAAATTTGAAACAAACTTGTACTGATTGATGGATTAGGAGAGCTTATGATCCAAATCTGGAGTCTCTAGCTCTTATGGTCTCTAAGACATTTCTATATCGACTCGGCTGTTAATGCTGATCAAGAATATATATACTTTATGGGGCCGGAGATGCTTCCTTCTGCCTGTTACATACTTTTGCACAAAACCATTATACCCTTTTTACCCATTCTAAATGGGTTCAGGCAAAGCTGCTTTAAGTACTTCAGATTGAATATGAGGCAAACTAAAAGAGCTTGACGCAAACCTTTTGATGATTTGCCGCAAACGTTCGACACTTGTTCTTGGGTTTGCATATAATGAGTACAGACTGTACGTAGACTGTGGACAAGCCTTTTTGACAAAGTTCAATGTCTGACTTGCGTTTTATCAGGCGGATCGATAATAAATATGGACAGCAGGTTCCAGCAAGAACATGTTTTAATTAGTTGTTTCAAGTTTTTCAGCACTTCTAATGAGACGGTTTTAATTAAATATATACCGTTAATGTTTTTATAACGCGTAATTGATAATGAGACGCAGTTGATATATATGTATATGCAAACATATGTATATTAAATATTTTTTAGACAATTCATTTATTTTATCACCTTGTTTATCTCTCTCACCCTCCTTATATGCATCTAAAACTCTCGTGCTATTTAGCTGGGTTAATGGGTCAATCGTCTCTCAATCTATGAACAAATATTGCCCAGCCAATCAATCTAACTGTCACTACGACGATTACAACATCTGAGAGTTCCGATTCTGTAATAATACTAACAACAATGGCGATTGGCGGGCATTGAGTAACATCATCATTATTAATAAAACAACAGCATACCTAGCTGAAGTATTCCAAAGTCGCAAATGAAGTGCTTAACAAAGCAAAACGTTTGTTATTAATATTTTAATTATTGTTATTAATGCATGTTTTAGATATGATAAGATAAGATTATTCACTCTTCGCAAAGTGCATTGATGAAATTGATTGTAATAATGCATGTACAGTGTTCACTTAGTATGCCAGAAAGTTGAGTTTGCATATCCACTCGAGAACTGTTGATTCACTGTTGTTGTCTGTTAGTTTGGTTTAGCTAACATTCACTGTATCGATGTCAGGCAATAATAAATATCCATAAAATGCATCAAGTGCAATATTTATGGCTACAAAAGAAAACCATACACCTCACCTTCTACCCTTTCAACATCCCCTCATTTGCGGTGGTTAAAAGTAATTGTTGTAACCGCAGTTGGTTACTAGGTTCGATTGTTGTTGTTTAGTGTAATCGTTACTGTTGGGCAAAACAATTTTCCCCTACAATCACGCAGCGAGAGCATGTTTTCTCTCTCTCTTTCTGCCCAACCCCACTTTCTCTCTCTCTGCTGGGACACCCTGTTTTGCTTTTTTGGGAGGGTAAGCGCATTGGCAGTTTTGTTTACAAACAAATTGGCCAGATGTCTGTGTTTGACCTGCGCAGTAATGGCCAAAAACATTCCTACATATATATGATTATGCTCCAAGCCCAGGACCCTATCATTTTCCCTGCAATTATGTATGTGCAGACATGGGTCTGTATGTGTAACACCAACTTCCGCAATGGGAAAAAAGTAGGCTCTAAAAATGAAACTTTGCAGCTTTGACTCCAACTGTTAACTTGGTCGTGGGGAGGTCACCTTAGCTATTTGGTGGGCTAAATCCGATTATATTTATTTTTTTTGTCACACTTTGCGTTGCAGATTATCGATTAAGGTTGTGGCTGTCGTTGCTCCTGCTGCGAATCAGCTCAAATGCCAGTTGAAAATAAACACGTCAGAGCCACGCATATAGCATATACAAATAAACAACCCCCACGCGTGGCAGGCTGGAGAGAGTGACGGTGGAAGGGAAGGGAGGGAAGGGAGGGAGAGCTGCGCAGTTGAGCGTGTGTATAAATGGCAGAGCCTACCTGGTTCAATGATGCCCATACTTTAACTTGCTAACAGTCCAACAATTTTGACGTCATATGATATGGAAAAATTCAGTATTTTGTGACAGAAGGTGACTTAAGATAGTGCCACTTAAGCTATAGCTGGTAGAGGTAGGGCTTAGGTTCGTGGGTTTCCCATTTCCAGGCGGCAGCTAAAATTCACTTTCGCCTTTTCTGGTTTGTTTGTTTCATAAATCAGCAGCGAAAAAGGATCTCTGCCAGGCACCACAAGCGAAATGTGAGAAGTAACAAAAACAAAGCAGAAAACAGAGCACACTTGATGTCTTAACGCGTGTGTGTGTGTACACTGGGAGAAACTGCTAGAGAAAGCGATTAGAACACCAAAAGTTAACTTACGATTCCCTTAACCCAATAAATCACTTTCTAAAACTTAAACGAAACGAAGAAGACGTTCTTCCAACAACTTTAAATAACTTGCACTTGATTTTCTCTGAGTGCATCACTGTGACAGACAGCCGTAATTACAGCTACAAAAAGTCGTTGACTAACTTTCAAAGAAAAAAGAAGTTAATAGTTTATAAATTAGACAGACAAACAAACGTAATTAAGGGTTTTCTTTTCCCTCACAATGTGTGCCATTTTGAGCAGCTTGGGATGGGTTCACCTGAAGATTATGACCTGTACAGGTATGCCTGCATATATAGTACTTATGTAGTTGGGAAGAACTGCCGCGTCAGCTAATGAAAGCAACTAATGCGCTCTAATGATGTCTTCATTGTTAAACTTGGCCCAAAAGGTTGCCGCGCAAGTTGCAACTGCAAAAAAGTATCTATAAAAGGCAAAGACTGGTTCGACTAGCAAACAAAAATAGCACACAAAAGGAGTTTTGGCCAATTCGTAGCTGCTTCTGTTGCTGCTACCCTTTTTTTTGTGTCTGTGTGTGTGTTTGGTTGTTGCCAATTACAGAGATGCCAGCAGCCAGATTTGGTTGCAAGTTGCAACTACTTCTTGTTAGTTCAAGAGCAAGTCGTGCTGATCTCAACCATACCGAAAATGTATCTGCCAGATACACACACTCTCTCGAACATCAGCTGTTTGCTGTTTATGTTTTTCTGCGCTATCTCTCTCTCTCTCTCTGTCTCTCATATAATCATTTTTCTTGCAGACTGCCCAGACTTGATTTATTGCCGGCTCGCTCTAACTCCAGGCAAAACATAATACATCCTCGAAAACAAAAAGCAACCGAAAAAACAAGTAAGAGTTCGATGGTCGTGTGTAGCCGACTAGCAAATACCCTGTAACTCGATCTAGCATACCATTTGTAAAGTTTGTTAAATGGAAAAGTTATTCAAGAATTTATAAACTCTTTTCTTAAGTTCATTCAATATGATAAGTATATATGATCAGAACAGATTCGCTTGTTGTAACTGCCTTTATCGTTCCATCAAATATTTTGAAGAGTCAACCTTTGAATTATTTTCGTAACTGAGCTTATTAAGATACTATACCGTAGTATACTCGCATAGTCAATATACCCCTTTCACACATTCATTACTTCAGTTATACAGGGTATCAAATAAAACAATGAGACAACCCGTGCAGCAATACCTGTTCTGTTTACTTATTGTGCACTTTTGCTGTATGATTCAATTGGAGCCTGTAATTGTTTTTGTTTTTTTTTGGTGTATTGCCCATTACTGTGTTCACCCATACATACACATAGTAACTATATATACTATATATGGGTATGGGGTACCAGTCTAATGGGTACTGCCTGCATTTCATTGTTTGAACCCTCATCAGGGATAAAGGTTGCCTCTTCTATCATTTCTTTGCGGTTTCTAGACTCTTTTTGATGTGCTCAAATGAATTATTTCTTTCTATTTATGAACCAAACAAATGCTGAAATTCATCAACAATTCCTTGGCTCTCATCCAAAAAACAAATTGTACAAAAAATATTACGAAATTACAAAACAGGTGACAAGCAATATCGAAAGCTTGAAAACCTGACAAGCAAAATGCTTATAAACGGATACTTACACGAATTTTACAGGAAATTTATGTAAAGCCTAATTGAGATGCATATCAATGGGGTTACGATTAAAAGGTTTAATGCGATTTGTCATAATGCCTAAAAGTTCAAAGCACAAACACAAAAAAAAGCGTTAAGAGAAGCACTTAATTTTCAAATCGTATTTTTGCTTTTTACTGATAAAGATCTTTCTGTGGGAGGAAAAGGCATAAAACGTGATGCTAGTTAAATTTATGGGCTAATCGAATTGAAGCTCATGACAAACACAAGAAGATACAGAACAAGAATCGAGAGATTCGCAGCTAAAGATAGTTCGATGGGTTTTGAGGGTACACACAGAAAAAATATTCAGCAAAATTGTGAATCTTAATCAAAAATAAAGTGTGTAATTATAGTATTTAGGTATAGAAAAGCTGAAAACAATTAATTGTATCTCATCTGAATCGAGAATATATACTTGCTTTAAGCTTAACAATATTTTTTGCAGTGTAAATAGTACTAAGATCTTTTGTTTGCTGACAGGATGGACAAGTTTGCGAACGGTTACAAGCACAGGTCAGACTGAAAACACACACGCACACACACACACACACACACACACACACACACACTCACACACACTCACACACACTTACATACATGCATACATATATAGAGTGTGAACTCTGCGAAGGTGCAATCAGAATATATATATATTTTTGTTATTTCTCTCGCTTCGCTGAACATTTTCTATGTGTGTGTGTGTTGTTTTTTTGTATTTATTTATACGTAAATCGTGCATAAAACGAATTTGATGCAAAATATTCATGCATTTTTGTATGTGCTTATGTTGATTTCGAAAGAAATTGCACTCTTCTTCTTGCTCGTTTGCCATTTTTATGTTGACTTCCGCAAAAGCATTTTGTTTTTGGTGCTTATGTGTTTGTATTTGAGTTTGTGTTTGTGTTTGTGTTTGTAACTGTTTTTATGTTATTGGGGGTGTAAATTCACACTTACTTGGCTGGGCTTTCTTTATTGATCCACTGCAATTGAATTCAGGCACACAGAGTCAAAGTATCTTTTTCAATTGAAAACTAAACTTTTATACCACGAGTTTTCTACGTTGATTATTTAATCAATTGAGAATTTGAATTTTATTATTGTGCGCTCAATGCAGAATGTTTCTTAAGCGGGGCGGGGGTGTTTATTCAGTTTTGAATGTTTTCTGTTGTTTTGAGTGTAGTATCTAGAATCAGAAGCAAGACGAACAACACAAACTCCGACGACTGACGGCGAGCGAATGAAGGCAGAAGAGATCCCAAGTCGGATTGCTAGTCGTGTTTCGTCAGTTGCTGCTTTAGTTGTTGCTGTTGCTGTTACTGTTGTTCTCGTTGTTGTTGTTGCTGTTGTGAGTGGTGGTGGTGGTGTTGTTGGCTGATGATGGCTGGTGGCTCAACCAGCTGAGCTCGACACACTTACCCTGTTATATTGCTGCTGGCACATAACAACAACTACAACAAACGCTTCTGCTGCGCCTGTGCGCGAGAGAATGTCTCTCTTGAGTACTCTACACTTATGTAGACAGTATGATGAAATTACTTAGCATTTTATATAGCCGAATAAGTTGCATGCAGTCAGATGATATGAGCTTGATTCGTAAAGTTATTATACTCAGCTTGAAGCAAACTTAAGTTTTATTTATTACTCAAACACTTTTTAAGAGCATCGTCTATTCGACTTCAATCCCTACATTTTCGCTCGCTCTCTCTCTGTTTTAATTGGCAGTTCGCTCTCATCGCATTAGCAGCTGACTTTTGTTTGTACACAAAAATCATATTGCATCCACTAGCGAGAATGAGAGTGAGAACTGGTTTTTGTGCAGACCAACTTTTCTACATCTAAATACATATGTACTCGAATGTACTGAACCGATTTGAGCAAGCAATGGTGACTCCTCATTCGTCAAACTATATTAGAGACATGCATAAATTTCAATTATAAATAAAATCATTTAAAAACTATTTAAATTTGAACACAGTGACTGGAAAGTCTGTTAATCTTTTGATGTTTTTGAATTCTGCTGCCTAATGTTTTGGCTATCGATAGTTAATTAACATTGTGCTGTTAACGCACGGCTGAGAAGCGTGAAGTTGGCGTCAACGTGTATCGGTATATATCAGCAAAGTGATATTGCAATATATCGATAGCATATGCACGTGTTGATATTCTGATATTCTAACAACGCACATTGAAGTGATTTTGACCCATAAAACATAAAGAATATAGAAAATGGGTCGGCAAAATCGGTCGCGCAAACGTCGCGATGAAATGAACAAAATCAAGAAAGCGCGCTACGACGCCAAGGAATTGATTCGTCTGAAGAAAACGCTGGGCTTGCTGGACGCCGACGGCAAGGAGATTAATATGGAAATTGGCGAAGTGGCTGAAATCAAGACATCCAAAGAGATCAAAAGGGTGAGCTATGCGAAAAGAGACGCCAACATTGCAAATATACTAAAACTCAAAATACAAAACACAGGCAGCCAAAACGAAAGAGCAACAGGAATTGATTTATGAGCATCAGGAGAGCCTGGAGAAGGGCAAAGAGATTACCCAAGTGAATGAGAAATCTGGTGTGGAGCACGTTTTCAACAGCAAAACTCTCAAAGATCAATTCGGCAACTACCCAGCGTGGTTCAAGAAGAAGAAGACTGCCAAGCGTCTACGCAAGAAGCAGCATGCACAAAAGAAGAACTTCAAACAGGCCTGGACAACAGTAAATGTGCCACTCTAAAGAGAGAGTGGGGCAGTTGCCACGCCTAGCCGTTAAGCATAATTAGTGAATAGGGAAATCAATTTGTAACTACAATGCTGACTCGTTGTGTTAGCAATAGGAGATGTGTTTTAATGGTATTGCATATTAAAGCCTTAAAAATTACACACATGAATCGAAAAACTTAAAGATAGGATAACGTAATGCATACAATTGCATGGAATATATATGTTTATATTAGCTACTTGGTAGATGCCATGGCGTTAACAAATCAAACCACATTCAACGCTTAAACTAATCAAAGTGAGTTTGCAAAGAAAAAACACTTTCTCACTGTATGGAACAATAGCTGCGCACGCTGCACAGGACTCCATTGGTGGCCGCTTCCAAGCGACGAGTATTTCCCGTCCACATAGGCGTTCGGTTGGCCAAGGCCAACGTTTGTCATTCGGACTTTACTGCCAGCTCCATTGTTTCAGTGGAGTCGCCATCTTCCTGCTGTGCCTGTTGCTCCTCAATATTGCCCTGCATCACATCCGGATTGCTTTTGAGCACAGAGCCGCCCGTAAAGCCGAGAATGCCACAACCCACTGCAGCAAGGCCACCAGCCTTAATGCCAGCCACAAGGCCAATAGGTCCACCTACACAGGTGCCCAGGAGAGCACCCACAACAGGATACATGGCTTTCTTGTAGGTGAGTGCATTGCGCAGATTCCTTTCTCCTTGTTGGACATTCTCCAACGCCTCCTCTGCATTTTCCGCAATGTTTTGCACACTGACAGCTTGCTCTTGGGTCAGCTCTCTCATCCCATTGAACATGCCATGCAGATCATAGATCTCATGCTGCAACCGTTCCATTTGCTCTAAGCATGCCTCGCGTTGTGCCAACTGATGTTCCTCCAGCCGAAAGTCTGTCTCCAACTGTGGCAGAGCGTGTTGCAAGGCGGGCACATTATCAATATCCACTGCCTGATTGTCCTGATCCTCGTCATCGAACTGTGAACTGGCGCTGGGCGATTTTAGCTTCATTTCTAGTCAGGAATGCAAATTGTATATTGAAAATAACTGTCTTTATAATAGAGATGAGCGATAGCAAAAGCATGGGCCTACCTGCAAACTTTTTCATGCCCTCGAAAGCTTTGTCCTTGCCCGGTTTCATGAGCTCATCGAAACGCTCCAAATCCTCGTCGCGCAACTTCTCCCGCAGCGCATCCATTTCGAGCAATAGATTCTTCATCTGTTTAATCACCCGCATCGCATTTAGTTCCTCCTTTTTGATCTTCTGCCAGTCCCCGAGAGCTAGGCTCTTCTCAATATTGCTGCGATGATTTTGTAGTAAACTCAAATGATGTGGAACAGCTGAATCTTGGAAACGCTGCACCGAAACCTCGGCCTGCTTTAACGGTAATTTATCGTTCGTCATTGTTATTGCACTTTGTACTATTTGTGTTTTGTGAAATTAGTTCTCGAGTCTTGTCTCCGAATCGTGCGGGTATATAACCCACATCCAATAACCACAATATAAGAGCACTTTCGAATATCTGTCTTGCTGTGTTCTCTTATTAATTAATAGAATGCCACACAGCTGCTGGGAAGTTGCTTATTGAAACTGTTAAATACGACTTAAGTTTTTCTTTTGTTTTGGTTGCAGCAATAATTTCAGCTGTTTTCGACTAATACACCACGCTTCTCCCAAAAGGTGCAGGTTACGCTGCGCTCTACGAGCAGCGTGACGTCACACAGTGCGATGTATATTCTTTGTTAGTTATTCGCTCTCTTAACCACTTTAACGACAGCTGAAACTCTTGAATAATAATTTATACCTTATTATTTTCATATGCAAATTGATACCTTGATTCATAAATAAACGTAATATCTTGAATTGTCGTGCGTTACCTCACTTTATCATACCATGACCGCCTTGCGGCGCTGCCAACTTAACTCCATCCAGCCACTCTGTTATCAAATATGTTAGCTGGCATCGCTCCACTGTTAACTTACAGTAAATGTAGCCCGCATAAATTCAAATTACAATCGCTCGGCGAATACAATAAAATGTATTTATTTGTGCTCTATTTTCTATATTATATACAAAAAAAATACATGCAAATACTAGACACTCAGACACATGTAAAATAGCTTATATTGTGTGTGTGTGTGTGGGTGTGGGTGTGTGGGCTTACAACTAAAGCATTCGATTTTAATACATATACATTTATGACACGAGTTCGCTTAAGTACTAAATGTTGTTGTTCTTGTTGTTAAAATGTTTTATAAACTACGGAGGCACTTGCGTTCGGGAATGGCTTACAAGCAGGAGCAGCTACTACAGTTACACAAAGAAACAGATATATATATATATATATAGCTAAAATCTTATAAACAAAATGCAGTTCTGTGTTGGCGCTGGCAAGAAATCCGCTGCCCCTGCCCCATTTAGGGGCAATTTGCATTGGGTCCATTTCGACATTTCATTAACAAATTCAACATACTCTCCAGCTTATTGGTGCGTGATTCTGTTTTATAAATATTCGTCTGCATGCGATTCACATCCATCGCTTGTTTTTCCTGTCAAATTAAGGACATTAATAGAAAATTCAATTATGTTTTAGTTTTCGCTTACCAAAGTGCTTAGCCTGCCCTTGAGCGTGTCCACCATACTGTAGGTGGCCTGTAGCGATTTCTGCAGCTCATTCGTATGCACTCGCTCATTGGCCAGCGATCGTTCGATTTTCTGCAGTCGCGTTGCAACCTCAGCATCCACATCATCAATATCATTCTCCAGATCCCTTGCCTCGAATGCATCATCTGCATGCGAGGAATGCTTGCGACAACTCTGTTGATCCGAATGCAGCACGAATCCCTGGCGACAGCGGCAATAATACGAGCCTTGAGTATTCACACATTGCTGATCGCACGGCTTCTCCGTCTCACACTCGTTCACATCCTGTTCGCAATAGCGACCCGTAAACCCCGAAGGACAGCTGCATGTCTGCGGAGCGGTACAATTGCCACCGTTCTGACACCGTGTGGTGCAAATAGCTAAGGTTCAGGTAAGGTAATGAAAAACCGTTCTTTTCGTTGCCTTTCCATATCGCTACTTACGTTTCATACACGCATCGGAACGTGGCGATTCCTTGCTCCATCCGGTACAGCAGTCGTAGGTCATTTGTTGAGCGGGCTTATGCTTGATGACGTCCCTGTAGGCCTGCTCGTGTACGAGCTGGACTCGCGTACACATCTGGCCCACATGAGTGGGTGGCTGACACGGAGTGCTGATATGCTTCCATGTGGGTCGCGTGTACACCTCCGTTGTCTTCACCGGCATCGTGATCGTGCGTTGTTGCACGCAAATGTGTCGACTGTGAGAAAAAAAAACCAAGAAATAGTTGAAAGACACATTAACATGGGATCAGTACACATTTCAACATCTCACAAGCAAAAGTGAAATTGAAACTGAAATCGAAACTGACTTTTCCAGCCGGCAACGAGACGATGACGACGACGATGACGATGACTTGGCCAACTAGTGGCCAATTACTGTCATAATAAACTGGCCAACAGGTTGGACCACGGGCCAACTGGTCAACAGCAGACGCCCAACAGACGATCTGTGTTGCATCTGGTACAATTGTCACTTGTCATTAAAATGTACAACACATGTCACGAGTTGTGTCCCCAAAATCAGAGATGAAAAAGCCTTTTTCACGCGATGAAAACTGGCTTGAATTTCTTTTTTTTAGCGAAGTTTTTCTTATGCAGTCATTAAAGTAATGGTTTTATGCACAATTTTGCCATATTCAACTAATTTTATGGTTTTTATAACTATTTTATCGTTACATTCAGTTAACAGATTTATTTGCTATAAACCAGTGGCAGTAAAACTGTCCAACAGTTTGATTGTCACTGCTAAATATATCATAATGATTTATATGCTTTTAAAATCCCAACCTAAATGCAAACAAATAACAAATCATAAAAAAATGGTGTGAAAATTATGTTTACAGCAGTTCGCCTCAAACTGTAAACAGTACACACAGTAAAGTCAAGACCTTTGCCCGCTAGCAGGCCCAACACATAAACGCTGATAATAAGCGGTTTTTGAAAATACTTTTTCGATTTTCGAACAGCCCAAAAAAAAAACAACACAATAAAAAGATGCAAACTGGCCAGCAAAGCATCACATAAATTGCAAGTTGCAGAGCTGCTGTTGTTATTGTCGTTGCAAGTTGCTGCCAGTTGCCGGTTGCTGCCAGTTGCTGCCAGTTGCTGCTGGTGTCGTAATTGGCAATGCGGGTTAAAGCCCAAAACAATTGCAGGCGCGTGACGTAGTCACTGACGGAACCGACTGACTTTTGTCTCTGTCTCACCGACTGACTGACTACTTGACTGCCGCTCGTCGCAAGTTGCAGTTGCACAGCAGTTAGAGCTGGTGACTGGTACACTCAAAGAAAGTTACTTAAAATTCTCATTGTTTACTTTCACTATTCGAAATTTCAATCACTGAGTTCAAACATATCCCGTCAACATCTTTGTTCAAGTCAAGAACATGCATTGCTCAACTCTTTTCAACTTTTTGCTTAAGCTTAGCTTGCCACGCAATCGTTTTTCTGAGTGTAACACGGACATGAACCCGTTGCCGTTGCTGTTTGCCCAAAATTTGTGACTTTGGCCTGTCTAATAACAAAAGCGCAACGGGTCCTGAGACCCAGATTGCTGTACTCGGGACATTTAACAATTTCTTTATTGCTGCACATGCATATTTATGTTCTTGTTGTTGTTGTTGTAAAACTGTAAAACTGCAAAACTGGGCTGTTTACTGCTGTTTGTTGTTGTTGCTGCTCTTGGAGCCATAATTCTCACGTTATTTATGCAGCAATGTAAGGGCGCCACAACAGCAACAACAACAATGAGCAAGAACAAAATGCGGAAGTTTTTCTTACCCAAAAACTGTGCCAACAAAGTGCAACATGAAATTCTCATTCCCCATTCTCTTCACTAAAAGAAACGCGTTCCCATTCCGCACAGACTGCATAAATCTTTACCGGATCCGGCAAGACAGCATGCTGGGCACAGATGTATCCATGTATATGTGTGTGTGAATGACTTCATTGCGTTTGTTTAGAAACGTTTAGAGTAAACATTAAATTTACATTTTTAATTGTTTGACGCCTGAACACCTGTGGCGTCTTTTTGAACTGCATGTTACCGAAAACAGAGCTGAACCTCTTAGCCAATTATAAAGTGGGTTAAGAAAGAGTATCAGAAAGTGGTCGAAGCATTTTAGAGACCGATCTTTCTTAGGCACACGTACTCGCTTTGTATAAGAAGCGAAGCTTTTGTAAATCTTCGTTTTTATGCTCAAAATTATAAAAACATCAATCAAAATGTATTTCACATGAAATTGTATTTGTTGCCGTACCAATTAATCAAAATAAAACTTTAAGCTGTTAAATTTTACAAGAAAAGAAGAAAAAAAAAGGCAGAAAGTTGGTTGCACTCTTTATGTTTTGCTCTGCCTCTTCGCCTTGCCACATCTGGTGGCACAGTGGAACGGCGAGTGGTGGTCCAAGTTATTGGTTTTGAACTTTTGAGTGCACGGTTTATTGATTTACGATTTATTTTTATTGAACAACAGAAAGCTGACAAAAAATATTGATGAGCCTTCTTTGAGCTGATCTTTTTCCTTATTTGGTCTGAGTCAACGCCAGGCCAAAAGGTGAACCAGAAGCGAGTGTGCATGTGTGTGTGTGGGCGTTGTCTTAATGGACTGCAGCATCTTGGTTAATAAATGGCCTGCTCATATTCATATATATATACTATATGTCAATAGTTGAAACCAGCATGCAACATTGTGGCATCCAATTTTTCAATGCTCAACCTTTAGATATGATAATTGTTTCAGATTAATTGTTATTGCTGCGAACATATTTCTGAGGATCTTCAAAGAAAACCCAATTTAGATATTTTAGGTATTTGTTGAGCGCGAGATTGCTTCTCATTAGTTTTATTTAAGCTGGAAAAAGCTTAAAAATAATCAAAATATTTTTTTTGTTTCCTTGTTTTTATATATCGTTTATTTTATTCATTGCAAATAGGCTATAAATAAACTTCAATTGAAATTGCTTTTTATATAAAAATCATTGTTGTTTCTTTAAAGGTTTCATTGTTGAGAGAAAGAATAAAGACGTTGCATTCGTGGGAATAGCTCGAAATGGGCTTTAATCTGTTTCTGTTTCTTTTGTAAGACTCGAACTATGGTGAGTAGTATTGTATTTATTGATTATATTTATGCAAAACTCGAAAACCCTTTACACAACTCAACAACAACAACAAATGGAACTCCATTTGAATAGAGCTCTCGATTTAAGTTGAGTTATATCAGTTTTATGAGTAACTAGCCATTTGGGGCTAAGTTTGGAAACCAGTTTACTTAAATGGTTTTTTTCGACACCACAAAACCGAAAATGCATTTAAAAACTTAAAGAAAAACAGCTAAAAATAAAGGCTACAAAAGTTGGCGACACTTAACGGCTGTTAACGGCGTAAGGTTTTGGCCATGACCACAAGGAAAAATATGAAAAAATTGATTGTTTGTCAGGCTATAGAAAAATATATTTTATGACCGTAACGCTTAACGTGGTGAAAAGCGTTTACGGTCAAGACAAAAACTAAACGCTTAAGCTGAGAGAAAATACAGCAGAAAGAGTGAGAGAGAGAGAGAGTTAAGGCTAACTGTACTTTTGGCTTGTACTTTTGAGGTTGTATGTGATTGCGGGCCAAACTAATCTGATTTGTTGCATGAAATTAGAATCTAAATTGGCCTGAACTGGCCTGGCCAACAAAATGCAATTTCAGCTGCTGCTGGCAACGTCTGCGGCTTGCCGGCCACAAATGCATCATTAGGCCACAAGTTGCTGCAACTCCCACAACTCCCCGCGTTAACCCAAAGCATAACATGACGACAACCACGACAACAACAACAACAACAACAACTGTGTTGCATTTTTTCGACATGCTTCCTGGTCATCGCAATGTCTTCTCCATGTTGTTGCCAACAACAGTTTCTCCATTTGTGCTAGCCCCTTTATTTGGCTCTTTACTTAGCGCTAAATGCGAAACGCCTTTCCTTCTAGCAGCAGCAAACGTCGACGACGCACTGCATCAGAATTTCTTAAAACATTTGATTTCATTCCATGCCAAGCTGCAAGTGCAACAAGCAGACAACATTGCCCAGCTTTTAGCCTTTTATTTTATATCTTTCTATTTCTCTTTTTGCGCAGTCAAGAATTATTACAGCACTCAGCAGCAGCAGGAGCTGCTAAGAGAAAAACAAACAAGCTAATAGTCGACTAATAGCTACTCTAATGTTAATGGCTTTTTAATTACTCAATTTTTAGTAGCTCTCTCTCTTCAGTTAAAATCTTGAGTGTAATTAATTTTTAATCACTATTGCTGGCGAGTAGTTTCTCAATCAAAATGAAATGGAAAAATCTATATAAAAGAATGTTTTTGTGTTTATAAGTTGAACAACCTCTCTCTGCATTTTGCGACATCCATAACTATTCCTATACACCCTCAACCTACCCTAACATACAAAGTGCTAGTCACGGAGATCTGTGTCTTGCCTCATAGAGTTGCACTCCTCAGTTGTTGCAGTTCTAATTTGGAAGGTAAATTTGTCTTGCTTGCGCGCCACAGATTATATATTCAATAAAAATATTGCACAAGTGACTTTTATGCAACGCAAAAAGTGAAATGAAAATTGCTGGCTAAGAAGACGTGGCCAACAGCAATCTTCTTTGCTAATGTGTGCTGTATACGAAAGAGAGAGAGAGAAAGATGACAGGAGGAGTTGTGTTGTTGTTGTTGTTTGCCAAAAGGAAGTGGGTTCAGTGGCCGGAATGTGGCATGCGTCTCTTTCTCTTGCCACACTCTCTGTGTTCTGTTGCTTTTACAACATAATCGTAATCTGGGCAGCGATAAGCGATCTTCTCCTTCTACTTGCCAAGGGCCTGTCAATGCGTTGCGCCCTACTAATGCGCCTTCTTTCTCCCCCTTCCCATCCACCTCTCCCTTTACCACTCTCTCTCTCTCTGCTGGCAACCCGAGTCGGCGTGTAAAGCATGATTAATGGCCCCCAAAACTTGTTTAAACAACAACAACAACACAGACATGCTTGAAGCCATGGCCGAAAATCCGATTAGTGAGCAAACGTGAGCAAAGAAGCGAGTGAAGACCCCAAAACAGAGTTAAGTAAAGTAACATAAAGCTCACGATTTCCATTTTTCTATAGAAAAACCGCTAACAAAAGCGCAACGTTAAAAATTTTCATCAAATTAACATATTTTCGGCTGCTTTATATATTTTCTTTTGTTTGTTTGCTGGTGTGAGTTTCTGTATTGAGTGATTCTTATCAAATAAATCGCGTGAAAAGTTTCGAGCAATGCCTTTATTTATTTTTATATTGGAAAGCCCTATCTACATATGTACGTATGTATGTTTGTATGTATGTGGAAGGCAAGTGTTGTTTGCTCTACTAACAATCAAGTTATTTAAGCGCCAGTCTTCAACTCTCGACTTGACTCCAGTTTCAGTTTCAGTCTCTATCAGTCTCTAGGCTATGTTTTATAGTTAGCCAGATGCAGATACAGATACAGATAGGTATATGTATGCATGTATATTCGGTCGTCATCTTGTGGTATCCAATTGCAACATAATTAAGTAAGCCAAATGGCGTGCCTCGTTCTCTACGTCTCTTATCGCTGCTGGCTATTTGTTGTGCTGCACTCACAAAAAAAATATATTTACAAGTTTTCCCAGAACCATTAACTATGTATGGAGCATAGTTTGTGGTGTTTAAGCACAGGAAAGATTTTTAAAAATATATTTTGTTTTGTTTAAGAAGTGAAATATAGTTAATAGGAAAATATTTTGTGGTTTTGATGAGGTTTAATATCATATTCTTTTGTCGCAGTGTATATGTTGTATATGGAATTTTGTGCGTCATGTTCGCTCAACGCTTTTTGGGTGGTTCATTTGTGTTGTGTTTTATTGAGTGTGTGTGTGTGTGTGGCAGTTTTGTTGTCTTTTGTATGCCTGCAAGACAAAAGTCACCGTTTCCCCCCACTTCATTCCCCACACTCCTTTAACGAGTTTGCATGTTATATGTCTGACCTGTCCAACAGTTCCGCTGTCTCCTTAACTCCAAACCTCGTCTCTCCGACGACTCCAGCTCTTGGCTCGAGCCTGCCAGCATTGCATTAACCCAATTTTCAACTTGAGATGCGAAGCTGCGTGATTTGCAAATTATTGTGTAGCCTGATGTTGTTGCTGCCGCTGCCGCTGCCGCTGCTGCTGCAGTTGCTGCTGAAGCTAACTGAAAGACAGTGTGTCATGTCCAACTGTCTGTCTTTTCCGACCGTCTGTCTGTCTATCCGTCTCTCTATCTGTCTGTCTGTCCAGTGTATTGTGTGACTTACTCAATTCTAGCCATATACTCACTAATTGCATTGAGACTTTGTCCAGACTACTTTGATGCATGGCAAGTGTGTGTTGTATGTAAATATTAAACATGATATCGTATATTTGTTCAATCAATAGACCATTATAAATTGGTTTGTTTATTTATTTGTTGGTTCGTTTTTTCTTGTGTGTGCAGTTTGATTACGAAACTGTCGTCAGAAATATTGCAGTAGGCACTTCGATAGATGTCTTTGATAAAGTAAAGTTTTCAAAACTTAAGTAGAAAACTGAGAGCACATCTGATTAGAGTGTGAAGAGTTGAAGTTAAGAAATCGAAATCGAAACTAGATAACCAAATAAAGAAACACTTTAGCTCTTGCTTGGTTATTTCTTAGTATTCCAACATATCATAAACTGAATTTGCATATAACTTAACACACAACTTCAATAGCGGATATAGCATGTATTTCGAAGGACAGAACTAAGAAGTTTATACCTTGTTAAGCTCGTAAAAACATTTTTCTATCTACATTTGAATACCAATTGTTTAGATCTTTATAAACTATGTTCTGTTCTTAAGCATTTCTATCAACATTAATTATAATTTATATGCTATATATGGCGAATGGTAAGCTTGTATTCCATGTATGTCATTTCAAGTCGTGTCTTGTCGTGACATGTCGTGTTTTATGCACGTGTTCGCAATGTTCTCTCTCTCTCGCTCTCTCTCTGTCCTGAGATTTTTCTTTTCGCTTCATTTGTTAAGAGAAAAACTCATTAAAGCTGAAAGCGCGAGCGCTTCTTTCTGCCTTTCTGGCTGGGCCAAGGTTTTACCCTTGCTTGTTTGGCTGCCTGCTTTACCTGATGGCATGACTTGGTCTTGCTGATAAGAGCCAGACTTTGGCTTCGACTCCCACTCCCACTCGCACTCCTACTCCAAGACTCGCATAAGTTGTGTGGCACGTGTAGGCGTTGCCCATTGAGGCATAATGCTGTATACTTCACGGTGTGCAAAATGTTAACGAATTTTCACAAACGGCAACCCATTCTAAGTGGAGTTTTTCCAAGCTGCAGCATATCAAATCAGCGACGCCGGAGCCCCGTAATTATTGCCCAGGTTCGCCTTCGATTGTTGACAAGCAATTTGCAGGCAGGCGGGCAGCGGCAAACCAAGTTAGGCCAACATTTACAAACTTGGCTTAAACTGTGGCTCAGCTGTGTGCGTTTGTTTTGTGGCCATGTTAGGGTCACAAAGTTGTTTAAAGTGCACATAACTCTTTGTTGTTGTTGTTGTTGCTCTGTGCATTGTTGTCTCATTTGATTTAAGCATTTTTGCCAATTGTTGTTGCCATTTTATGTTATTGTTGCTGTTGTCGTTCGATTGAAGTCGTTGTTGTTGCTTATACTCATATTGAAGTCAAGGCCCTGCTTTGTTTTCCATACTTATGTTTGGTTTTTGGCCACAGATGCAGCTAAGAGATTAACAGATTAACAGGCTGCAACAAGTGGCCTTTCCATTTATGTTGTTGCATTCACGTGTTTTATGGTTGCAACTGTTGCTGCCACAAGTCCAAGTCCCCAAAAAACACCTCGAAAATTTATGCGCGAAGTCAAAAAACCAAACACCAAATAAATAATGTTCCCAACGTAATTGAAATCTTCAAACTTCAATCAAAGCGTGCGCCCCAAAAAAAGAAATAAAAAATAACTACAACAACACAGACATCCATCAATTGTCAGCTGCAACAGCAACAGCAACAGCAACAACAAACACAATCACAGCAACAAAAACAAATTGCGAGCAACATGCACAGGAGACAGGCATAAATTGAAATCATCAACAGAAGCGCGAACCAGTTGAGCATTAGTTGGTTCCACGAGGGGGAATTGGAGAAGGGAATTTACTGCATTCGTATACCCTGTAATTGTTATGAGTGCGTTAACGGAAGGGTAAATTTTGCTTTATGTACGAAGTGTTTCAGCTATTATCACAAAATGTGGATTTATCGATAAAAATCGATAGCCAGAATGTTCTGATCATATCTACATGATCATGTGTGATAAGAAGTAGTAGTAGTTCAAGTCCATTTCCTGGTTACTATTAATACAACATATGGATCGATAAAAATCGATAATAATCTATCTATCTGTTTAATAATCATGTGTGAAGCTCTGTGATAAGAATCACAGTCTTAGAATTACTTCATGTTGACTACAACAACATGGTCTAGGATAACTTTCAAGTCGAAACACTCTGAAGCCAAAGGTTTCCCAACATAATTTGATATCTGCAAATCGGCGCATATATGACGCTGATTAACACCGCATTACATTGCCCCGAGGCGGCAAAACTGCAATTGAAACGTTGCACTGTCCATTAGAGGCTCCGGAGTCGGTGGCGTGTGAATATACAAATATATATATATGTATGCAACAGTCAACGAGAGACTGAATTGCAAACGCTGCCAGCAATATGAGTGCTCATTTCCATATCCACTGTTGCAGCAGAAGCAAAACTAGCAAATATCAACTTGCAACTTGCAACTGGCTGTTAGCTGCTGCACGTGCAACGCTTAAATAAATAGTGCTCGTAATAGAGGCTAGGCAAGCGTCAACTTTTGTTATCGTTCCTGTTCGCTGTTTGCTCACATCGCCTACATGCAAATTGAGCGGCCCAGCACAGTGGTACAAACATTGATTATTTGTGGTTGAATAGTTAAACTCGTATAGTATGTGTGTGATGTGATCAGGTTTCTGCATGCGATGTAGTTTTCGAGAAGTTTTGAAGTCATTGCTTAACAGTCAAACAGTTTTAGAGTGTCTGCTTAAGAGTCTGAGCTTAGGGACCCTTGTCTCAGGCAAGTTCATAACTACTGTCTATTTTGTGCCACTGTGCCGCAGCAGCACATTTCATGACTGATGATGCGATTGGCTTCTCTGCCTGCTGGCGCTTTTTGGCAGTTGTTGCTGTTGCTGGCACATAAATCAAAATGTGTCATAACTAGCAACAAAATGGCAACTGCAACAGAAACTCTGGCAACAACACTCAGATCAACAACACCTTCCAAATTGCAGAGGCAGAGTTTGACTGCCACAGATTATTGCACATTGCACATACGCAACGTTGGCCAATTGACAATTGGCATTTGATGCCTTCAAGTGTGTGTTCTGTGTGTGTGTGTTGTGTGTGTGTGTGTGTTGAGTCTGCTGCATTGTTGCGTGTGTCTCTTTGCCCTTAAGTAGACGCACATTAATTCCAATTAGAAAACATCAACACTGCCAATTGAAAACTCGTTAAAGTTCATTACCTTAAAATGACCATGCAGACAAACGAGAAACAGCAACAACAACAACAATGAGTGTGTCCAATGCCAGTTACAATACTATCTTTTAGCCATTTGCTGGCATTTGTTGCGTTGTCGTGTTACACTTAAGGAGCTGCTTTCAGTTGTTGCAAGTGCGCATTGATTTGTTGCAATTGACATAACAATTGAAAACCAAAGCCAGCCACTTAGCCTTGCCTAGCTAATAATAAGTATTCTCCCGCAGACATTTGACGCTTAATATGTGTTGTTGCCTTTTATTGTTGTTGACATTGAAACCTTGCAGCTTGACTGTGTCATAATATTTAAATAATTTACGAGTGCCAAGATAAGCTGCAGGCAGCGGCAGCAAGGGGCAAGCATAAATGTTAAAGCAGCTCCGACAGCAACAGCTGAAAATTTATAGCTAACTTAGCCTTGAGCGCTGCCCCATCTGCCACTCCTTCGCTTCTCCTCTCCTCTCCTCTCCTCTCCATCTCTGACTTTGCTGCATAATGCAAGTGTTGACGCCCTAAAGCTGAAATATCACGCATACGCCCTCTAGTCCTCGACTATGGTAAATAATCGTGTCCAGCGATAAAGCCATAAACTGTTGAACATCATTTAATACGTAAGAAACTAATGAGAAATCGTTTGCTCTAACAAACTTCCAACACAAAACTTTGAGTTTAGTTTTTCAATTAATAAGTTTGCTTGTGAGATAAAAATCAAACAGAAATGTAAAATGTATTTAAATCAAATGTGGGCTATTGTCAATTTGAATGCACAATTGTCTCGTTGCAATAATCAGGTCGCGTTTTCTTTCTTTGCCAGCTCATGGAATGTGACGTAAAATACCTTGGGTTAACATGTTTCTCCATATTTACTAGTTTACCTTGAACTTGATCTCGTGTTGCACTTACAAATATCTTATCAAAGCAAACATACATTACAAGCTTACCGTTCCATTTCCTTAGCATCTGTGGGATAGTTTCGACTAATAGTATTCGTCTCATAGGGTTCTTCGGTGGTGCTGCCAACACCACCACCACCGCCTGTACTTGGCGCCGTTGTTGTGTAGCTGTAACCCCTTCTCGCGGGCACCAAGGGTGGCACCGTGCCCAAGGTCAGGCCAGGAGTTATGGCACGACGATTGAGGTTTGGTGGTGGTGCAGCTGTGGTTATGGGTGGCACATACTCGTAGCCACGTCCGCCACGCCCACGACTGCCCACACCAATGAATTCCACGTCGCCAGTGTTATCCTCGCCCTTGCCAGCATAGGGTGATACGGGGGGCAAGGGTGGCGGCGGTGGTCCAAAAGTATTCGTATAAATATTATACGTATTGTAATCCCATTCGGTGGGTCGAGATGCAGCACTGGCTGAGCTCTGATGTGGATGTTGGTGGAGGCGACGGGTCAAGACTTTGTTGTAGGTATTTTGTGGATTGTGATGGAGGCGACGCAAGCGTGTGGAGTCTGTGGCACGCAGCGGTGGCATTGTCACACCCGGCAACAGTTCCACCTCCGACTTGACATGATGACGATGCAAACGGTGGAAGCGTTGGTGGTGCAAGCGGGTGTTATTGTGGTTGTTGTTGCCTTGTTGAATACCTGTTGCCGCTGTGCTTAGCAACAGCAACACTGTGGAGCACAACAACAGCATCATCTCTTTCTATATATATATATGTATATACTGCAACTGAAAAATAAAAACAGGAATAACTTTATTAAGTGACGAATCGAATCGAATCAAGTGCTCAAAATGTAAAATACAAAAAGAAGAGAGACATTCACTTTCCGTCAAGTTAAAACTCATTCAAATTCCTAGCCACCTCATGTTAATGTAAGCAGCAAGGCGGATCAGAAGTCGGACAGTCTCTGTCGCTATAACGAGTATCCTCAACGCTCATTAACAATTCCTTTGTCTCTTTTAGCCGAGTCAAACTGTCTGTCCATCAACAGGCTAAGAAGTTGTATAATTCAAGTCAGGAGTTGCATAAACAGACAGGAGGAAACTTTAAGATAACCATAACTAATCGATAAATATCGATAACATTACACAGTGATGAATCAATAAGTTAGTTATCAAACAAGTTTCAAGTACAAGAAAATATTTAATTGCAGCTTATAACATATATCAGATATAACATCTGGGAAAACAATAGTACTATTATTTTTTATGAATATTTGCAACAGCTTGAAAATGGAGCTCAATGCTTGCTTAACTGTAATAGGGCACTAAAAGTTCCTGTCTGTTGTTGTTGTTATTTTCATGGTCGAGTGCCAACAAAACACACTTAAATAAGAGTGAAGAACCCGAAGAAGAGAAGACAAAGGCAATTTGTACGTGAACATGACGTTGTGCCTGCGATTTCGTTTATTATTATTTTTCTCGTTGTAATCATTGTTGTTGCTTAACAAAAGAACGCGTTAACAGTTAAGTGAACCGACGGCAGCAGGCCAAAACCCAACAAAAACTGACCTGAAATTAATTGAAGTGTTTGTGAAGTGAACCGAACCGAACCGAAGCCGGAAGTTTTTTTTCGTGCGATCTTCAAAACATTGCTTTGTTCCTCATCGCATTTATCAAAATTTCACGCCAGTTGTCATTCCATTTGTCAACACATAACCCCAAACCCGCCAGCTCCCATCCTCCCCTTATCCCACTCTGTCTCTTAGTTACAATTACGCATGGAATTGCTCAGTGAGCTTATTAATATTCATTGCTTGTGGCACACAACGAAAATTGAATTTATGACTCAGCTCATTAAACTCAAAGTTGGCCTAACATATGTAACACTTGTGTCTCCCAATCTCTAGTCACATACGAACTCGTTGTTGCTGCTGTTCCCATTACGAAGTTATTGAGAAAAACTTAATAAAAAAAACTAATGAAAATGCTCATTGACAGCAGCCACGATTATTATTACCAATTGCTGTAGCTAATTGAAAAAATTAACATCAAAAAAGACCAAGTCATAAAAAAGAGAGTGGTTTTTTCTTCAGCTTGTGTTGCAATGTTTTTTTTTTTTTCTCAAGACGACTCCTTTCTGGCCTTCTCATCAGCATCAGGTGCGGCCTGAAGGCTTTTTAAGCCGCTTAGTAAGTGAAACCCCCCCAAAAAAAAGAAAGAAATATATACAAAGGCTTGTCTCATCCTGTCTGAGTGTCCAAATGTGTCTGACTGTCACTCAGGCTGCCAAATGTTTTGGCTCTTCTTATGACATACACACAGAGAAATTTATGTTTAAGAAGTATAATCGTACTTTAGTTTCATATAACCAAAACTTATTTGACTTAACATAATTCCAATCTTATAAACGTTAAGTTCGAAAACTTTCCGCTTTTTGGTAGCTTTTGTTCTTATTTGATTTTTTTTTTGCCGTGCATCAATCCCTGCCCCTTTTTGGCTCAGTTGTCATAACGTTTTCAGAGTGTTCCAAGAAACGCAAAAATATAAAAGGTTTTTATTTTTTGGGGGCGCCTCTCTTAATCAAAACTGCAGACACACAAAACCAAAATCCCAACAGCACAACAGTTTTCCATTGAAATCTATGTTCGAAAAAGCTGCGTTGACAACTCCTCGCCTTGACCTTGCCCCCTTGCGACCTCCCGCACTCTAGATTGCCAAAATTGGTCAGGCCAAAGATAAATCAGGCAGGCATTCTATCTCTATCTGTCTGTCCATCTCTCTCGAGAGACAGGGGTCGCGGCTTAAAACAAAAACCATAAGATCGTGAAATATTTTGATATATTTCTAATTAATAGTGCTGGCATTGGACGGATAGATAGAGAGAGGGGCAAATCAAGTTTATCTGCAGGTAAAGCACAGTGGCAAACTTAGCTGGAATTTGGCCATAAATATTCTTGTTGGTATTCAATATATATGTGTGTGTGTGTGTGGGGGAACTTGATGGAAATTAGTGTGTGTATTAAATGTTATTGATTTGTTTTCCCAGCACATAAATCACATGTTAAATGCTGCATGCCACACCGCCTTCAACAGAGGCGTGGACAGCGCCCCCCTCCCCCAAAACAACAGCAGCAGCCGACGTCTCCGCATGAAAAATGTCAACTTTATTTTTGTCAAACTGACTAAAACACAGAAATACAAACATACATTGAGATGAAAGCCACAGAGCTGTGGGTGTCCACAATAGTTGTGGTTGTGTGTATGTGTGAGTGTGTGTGTGTGTGTGTGTGTGTGTGAGTGTGTGTGTGTGAGTGTGTGTGTGTGCGTGTGTGTGTGTTGAATGACCCAGACAAGAGCTATGGCCAATGAATCACAAGAGATGCGAGAAGCAGACGAGAAATGAACAATTATATTTTGGTGATATACTGCTAGAACATATGACCGAACCGACATAAGGCAGAAGCAAATAGTGAAGCTTCTTAATGAAGATCACAAGTTGAACGCAACACAAAAAATGTAAGAGAAACAATTTTTTGTATGAATCACAAATATTAATTATTCAATTCTTTCTTTAAGAACTTCTTCAACTTAAACTGCTTAAGATACATATAAAAGAACTAAAATGTTTCCCAAAAAGTACCACAATTTTATTTATATATTTAAAAACCTTTTAGTTGTTGGGTATCCTTAATATAAGTAAAGCAAAGTTCAAAGTTCCAAATAGATTTAAAAAAAACTTAGTGCAACGATCTAAAGGAATTCTCTTCTGAATCTTAAGAGGCAGAATTGCTGGTTTGTTTGTTTTTGGCCTTTTGACAGCTTTTTCTTTTACACATACTGTTCACTTTATAAGTTCAACAAACTATGCTGTCAGTTTCACTTGAACGTATGCACACTGTACTTAATATGCGCTGTCTGTACAAATACTCAACACACATATCTATATATATATTGGTCTGTATTTTCTTTTCTATGAAGATCCTCACACACACAGTTGGCATAGTCTGTGGCTTCTCCAAGTTTTGTGGCTGTCTCGTAAGAAATGTTCCCGGAACGTTCGCCTCGTTTAATTAATACAACTTTTGCATTTCTTCATTAATCATTTGACTAGCCGGGCAGAGAAGTGGAGAAGAGGCAGACAGAGGGCAGGGGAAAACTTTTGCTGCTGGTGCTGCTGCTGTTCAACTTATATTGCAATTGCTTAATTATCGTGGGCATTAATTTTGGACTCTCTGCACAGAGATTTTTGTGTTTCTCGTTTAGAGTTTTTTTTAGCGGGTGCTCAACCTGTTTAAGACCAAAGAGTTTGAAAACTATATGCATATACTATATACACACACGAGTGTTTATGTGTTGGTGTTGATTTTGTTTTTGTTTTTGTTGTTGTGCCGTGCTGTGCTTTTTTCTTTTAATCATTCGGGTGCCGTAATTTAAAGTAACAGCTCCTCAGCTTGGCCATTTAAATGTTAATTAAATGCTTGGCTGCCTTTCCCTCCACGATCCCAGAGTTTGGGGCACAGCCCAATGATTTTTTTTTTCTTTTTTTCTCATTTGTGCAATTCAAACAGCTGCGTTTTTATTTATGTTTTGTGTAATCGCATAACAGCAACAACAACAACAACAAGGGGACTCAACACAAACATGTTACAAACACGGCGCGCCTCAAGTTCTTATAAAGAGATAAACTAAAAGCTTAACGCCAACATCGCGGCAACAACAAATCTGTTTGGCAACACTTACGCACTAGCAACAACAGCAACAACAACAACAACAACAACAACAACATGTTTAATGGCAACTCTTTTTCGGAATTTGATTTTTAAGTACTTTACTTTTAACATACCTTGTATTCATAGCAAATTGTTAAACGGAAGCTGTTCACAGATAGAAAAAAAACAACTAGAATTTGATTTCCCACTAAGCATGGACTTGTTGGCGGGTTTGATTCTAACTGTCGAACTTGAATCAAGCATTTTTGTACTTGATTGCAGTATTTCTGGACTTTTACTTGATTCAAGATCACTTTTCGTTCTTTGTTCTTTATAAAAGCATTTTATAACACAATATAAGTAGTCCGTACTTAATTAAATGATTTTATAACTTATTTTAAGTATTTCGTACTTAAATTAGGTTTATTTTTCTTGATCTATTTAAAGTTTCCGATACTACAACTTTTTTTCTCCTGCCATCTTCTTTCTAAACTTCAAATATCTTGATTACTGGGTATCTTCTAGTCGTGCTTTCTCTTGCCCCTTCACACTTTGCACTTCTTCAATTAAAACTTTCAACGCTGCGGCGCTTTGAATGTGTTTTTTTTCGTTCACCGGACAGACAAAGATGAACTGCTAAATGTTTTAGATCTCCTCAGATCAAATTAATTTCATTCAACAATTGTTTGAATGTTTTTCGTCTGGCTCCTAAGTTCTTTTGCTTTGAGTGGAACCACCCTCACAGCACCACCCATTGTTTTGATCTCGTTTTGGGTTCAATAACCCCTCCCCCGGCCCAGCTCTTTGTGGCATTTCGATAGATCGCCTGTCTGTCTGTTGCTATATCTTATCTGACAGATCGTCAAATATGTGCCAAGATATTCTTTCATATCTATAGCATACTCTTCGTCAAGCTTTCTCACGTTGTCGACGGGGTCAGGAGTTAAAGCATTTATGATTTAGTTTATAAGAATACAAAAATATACAAATATTTCATAAGTTGTGCAAAAAATCATTGACACATGTTTCATTAGCTTTTACTGTTAGTTTGTGTGTTCAACAAACTGAATGCCTCTGCTTTGAAGAGGTGATAGGGATGAGTTTGGGGGGGCACGATTGATCGCACGCTTATGTTTTTGCGTGTTGTTTACACTTTACGCTCGTTTCAATTAAATGGAATGTGTTTCAACTCAAAGTGAACAATGAAAACTATGCGCAACATGTTCCAAAACCGGACAGTTTGACATGTTGGCACCCGGCAACAATAAAGGCAAACAAAATATCTACTTTCAACCATTAACAAGCGTAACATAACGATTTCGACTTAAACTTCAAGAAACCTCAACAAGTTCAACTTCAATATGCAAAACTTACTTTGCAATTGCAAATCCGTGAAACAAAAACATGAACATAATAAAAACTAAACTCCAGGTTTGTGCCAATTCGTTTTGTAGACATGTCGCTGTTTTTTTTTTGTAATTGCTAATTGCTTTGCAGCTGTAAAAAGGGGCGTGTGGCACGCCCACACACACTACAAAGCAGTCCTACCTCAGTTTCAACTTGTGTCTCTTTGTTGTCTCTGACCCACAGAGACAGAGAGAGAGAGAATTGTGTTACACTGAGAGTTACAGACATAAGACACAAACATAAACCCCATTTACAGTTAGCTGCGTTATTCATGCAAATGACTTTGGTTAATTAGTTAACGAAACAAGAAAAAACTTATGGCTCGGGTTCTGACACAAGCTTAAGGCCAACATTGCAAGAAACGAAAATGTTTAATATGCACAGAAAAAGTAGAACAAAGACTCAAGTGCAAAACGTTTAAAAGTTGGAGTGAAAATATATTTTAAGCAAGAACTCGTAAAGAAAACATAAATCAAGCTTCTTTATACAAGCAAAACATTCTTTGTTCGAGTTCGTTGAGCCTAGTTTCTGTTCAAAAAATCTTAGTAAAAACTTTTTAAATGAAAGTTATAAATTTTTTATATATTTGAATGTGTTGTTTTCTCTTTCTACTCTGACGTAAATTGCGCAAGTCATGTCAAGCAATATTTTTTATATTGTCTACCAAAAGGCGTCACTGAGAACAGGCACGATTACATTTTGAACGATCGTGACAATGTCAGAATGTTGTAAACGGAAAAAGGAAGGATACATATTTGTGCAAAACGAATTCGATGTCAATTTGATGTCATCACTTCCTCACACGTCAGCAATGAAAAGCTTATTAGGCAAACTAATTAAATAGTTAGTTTTGTTTAACACCTGACACATTAAGAAAACTTTTTACACTTTCTCATCTTGAACATTCTCAAAACTTATTCCCAGAGTTGCATTTTGATTAAGTTAGACTATTGGAAGTTCAATCGTTAGTCAAGATTAATTGCACTGGAGTAACAAACTAGGAAGTGTTTTATGTCATATCAGAAATAATTGCAATTAACATGTAATTTGCATTTAACTTACGCGCCGTTGAATCCCAAGTTGGCCAAGTTCTTTGAGCCAAGGTCCAGAGGCACGTCAACTCTTAGGAGCAGGAGAAGTAGGAAGAGCTCGCCCGGTATATGGTATATATGGTGTATAAATCAAAGACTCAATTGTGTCAAATTTGCAATCACAAACAATAAATTGAATTATTTCGCGCTGACATTAAGCAGATACGCCGTAATTTACATGCGTAATAAATTATATAGATATAAAATATATGCTCATATGTCAAATTGTGTAAACATTTCAGTTCAAGATTAAATCGGCTTCCGTGTGCCGTATGCCATATGATGAGCCAAGCCAAGCCAAGAAAACCTATACCATATATATATATATATATATATATATTTAACTTCTTTTGCAAGAACAACAAAACTCTCTGGAAGATGTTGATCACTGATCACGTTCGATGCGTGATATTTGATCACAAGTAATCGATCGATCTTTGCTTACGGCACAGCACAGCAACAACAACTATAAACTGATCGCTTAGAAGTCCCGAGACGAACTGACGACCAACCGAGCAGCAGCTTCACAACGGAATCAACTGCCTCGAGCACGACCGAAACCGAAAGTCCAGTTGACGCGAACGAACCGAACGTTCGTTCGGCTCTACTATGCTGTTGGTAGTATATGGGCAAGCACTCATACAACAAGTTCGCTTTCTTTGTTCGATGCTGACGGCTGCCTTCGGTTTGGCCGTTGACTGCGACGCCAACTGCGACTGCGCGCTGCAGCTGCAGCTGTTGTGTTTTCGTTGCGCCCCCGCAAGGTAACGAGCTAGCTGCAGGCGCATCGAACTACATAGAAAAGAGTTGTTTGTGTATACCCTGTACTACTTACAATAGGGTAGCTAGACCCACTTTCTCAGCTAGTCTTGGCTGGGCTTTGAGGTATCTGCATAGTCTAGCTCTTTCTCTCTCTCTCTCTGTTAGGAGTAGTTGCGGCTTATGCTTTTTATGGCTATGTGGCGTTCCTTCAGTTGCAAGTTGTTAAGTTCAATATTTGCACTTGGGCCTCTCGCTGGCAGCCAGTTTAGAGCTGATCTTGGCATCGAGATGGCCACAACCAAGAACTTGTTTCGCGGCCCTTGCCCAATTGTGGCGACAGTAAGCGGAGCTGTCATCAACTACCGCTTACCCCACTGTACCCACAGTAACCAACGCTGGCCACTGTGCACAATCGGGCATATGTCACAAGGATTTGTTGTTTAGTTTTGGCGACCAAAGCTGTAAATCGTTTTAGCCGCATCGCATTTATTGGCCTATTAGCTGCCGTTTATTGAATGGGGTATCAAGTTCGGATTCTTTTTTATTCGTTTCCACTTTTTTCGGTGGAACACCCACACACACACACTTCACAATGCAATCAAATCAAACATAAAAGCTGATAAAAATTCAACTGAAAAAGACACCAGTTAAGTTGGCTACACCTCTCCCTCCCTCTCTCTCTCTCTGTCCCTCTCTCCCTCTTTTTGTCAATTAACTGATAACATTTGCATATCGTGTGTGGGTTCCCCGCCTCACAAGATCTCAAATGTGTTTACATATTTAGTTAATTTGACAGCCATTTGATGGTTGCGACCCGAAAGATAGATGAAAAAACACTAGCTGAACTTTAAAGTGGCAATCGAATAAAATCTGTGAAAATATAAAAAACAAGAAGAAGCACTTCACACACACACACAAATAGTCTTGAAGATCATGCTTGTTCCTTTGAGAGGGTATATGAGCTTTGACATAAAGCTTGAAACACAATCCAAAAAGAACCTAAGAATATATTTAAGAGATTCTTAGTTGCGACTTTCCAATGAAACTTCATGTTCATAGATTAAACTATCCTTTCTTTGTAGTTCTGAGCTTCTGCGCATCAAAATGATCTCATACAAATTATTCAATTGGTTATGTTTCCAGGGAACTCAAATAATTCCATGCGTTTGATCAATTACTGCTGAGTTAAACGTTCTCTTAATACTCTCTCAAAAAATATGTTTTCACAGCAAGAAATTAACATAAAATAACGTTTGCATATAAATGAGAGTAAAAGTGTGAGATACAAACTACTTAATACACTGTTTGTGGTAAAGAAGATTAGAAAAAGGGAAAAAGAAGCTTATTCAAGATTGGATTTTTAACATTCCTTTGGTTTACAACTTTTCTATTGCCGTTTCTCATGCTTTTAAGCTGAAACTTAAACGGATAAACAGTTTTAGATTCTTCGAACATAACAGTGTAGATTCATAATCCGGGTTAAAACTGCGATTTGAGTTTTGTGGTGTGTCAGCAGTTTTATAGAGTTGGGATCGTTGTATCTATTCTGGCTCTGACCGCTGTCAGCCAAATGCAATTTGCTTGTTTGGTGTGTGCCCCGTCAGGCCCGAGTCATTTCGTTTGTTTTGTGGGGGCTAGGCCATAACAATATGGACCAATATGCAGTGTCATATGAGGCCAGAGCCTGGCTTTTCCAAACTCCGACTGGCATGGGCCATAAATCGGCTTGAACGCTTGCGCTTGGCAAATTGTCAGGAGTGGAGGAAAAGAACTGTGAAGCTGTCAGCAGCAGCAGCAGCAGCAGCCCCCAAAGCGATAATTTATTTGATCGCAGCTTTTTTCCCCGCCGCACGACGCGATGTTGACGGAAGCGCACGAATCTCCAATTGGCGCTTCATAGATAGTGAGAGACAAAGCGAATCGCAGCTTCAATTTGTTACCTGATTACGGATCACTGAATCTTTAACCTTGACGCCTTATTAAGCAACACTTCCTGGTTTGAGGTTAAGGAGACAAAGTGACACAACAGACTAATTGTGAACATTTCCAACACTTATCGGACGTGCTTTGTGTTGTGTATTTGTCAATAGTTAACTCATACATCTAGGCAATACATACTAAATTCCTGACACACATTTGTTGTAGGCAACAAATTGTAATCCTTAAATAAACCCAAAAGCCAACAATATCAAAATGTTCTCGTTTGCCTTCTGGAGAAACGAGGCGAAGCGGAACCAACGCGACAATGTCTCGCAATTTTGGAAGGATTTGAATGCAACATTTGTGACGTAAGTTCTGTGAATCGAAAGTATGAGTATTTCAAATAACAGTTTCACTTTCTTTTGCAGCTTGCTCGGCTGGAGCTGGGTAATTTATACTATCGCTGTTATCGTCATCTCGATTTGTGCCTATTTTGCCTACTGCGAGAGCTGCCAAAGAACAGAGATTGTACGACGCAGACGCGTCACTCAACGGGCACAGGAAAGGTTAGTTTACAGAGTTAATCTGAATTAGAATTGAGATTGGGTTAGAATGGGTTTGTCTTTTTGTTATAATGATGTCAAAGCTGTACAGATTTGCAAAAGAAACCTAATTTCTTTTATCTCAAGTATGATAATGGATTAAGGAAAACTTTCCGCAGCTTTAACTTTGTCAAAAGTAATCTAATTTTCAGAAACTAAAGCTTCTTACTTAGTGTTGAGTTCAACAGTAAAAGGTGAAAACCCAACTTTATGTTAAAGCCTCTATCCCTTTACTGAACCCTAGGAATGACTTCTTAAAATCCAATTTTTATAAACCAGCTTTGTTTTTTATTATTCGATCTCTTAATTAGTACTTCATTCTAAGTAAGAAAACCGATTCTGCATTTCTCTTTCGTAATGTGTTCAGAGTTTCTGAAACTATTGTAAATGGAACATCATCAACTGAGTAAATACACCTAATTAAATTCATTATTTAGTTCTTAGTTTGTTGCACCTTCCAACAATTAATTGCACGTTTTCTAACACTCAGACCACCACAGAAGCGACGACCTAATGCTGCGTATCGAGATCATCAGATCTATCGTCACATCATACTCAGTTTGGCCAAGTACATGAAGAATCCGGAGGGAGTGCGTCCCTTTATCGATCACATGGATCATTTGTACCCCTTGCATCCGTCCCAGGCAAATATGGCACTAAACATTGGAGTGGAGGCAAATACCGCAGAGTCTTGATGTGCATAGTGCATCTCTGATGGCACCCTAAAAAATACAAAACACAAAACATTCACTCTGTCAATTGAATGCTTAATTATATACCCTCTCCTAAATAAAATTAAAGACCTAATATAACATAACATAACAGTCTTCTTCTTTCCCCTTCAGTTCATGCGCACTTTGTTTTTAAATTCTATGCCTAAAAATATGCAATGCTATTTATAACAGCGCCGCCACCGCCACTTCCAGTCTAGGAAGAAACGTGTGGAAAGCGCGACAAATATAAACAAATGCCATGTGCGTCAAAAGCTTTCGGCGAAACTAGGCGAAAGCTTTCGCTTTGCTGCTCTTTTTCCTGTTGCGTGTTGTTGCATTCGCACATTCCAGCAAGCTCGCCTCTCTCGCTAGTCCAGTTCAATTTTCGTACTCAGTGGCCCAGTCGCAAATCAGACAGTCAGCGCGTCGCACGTACGCCACGCATCGCAAGCAGCAGCAGTAGCAGCAGCATTAGCAGCAGCGCGGGCAGTGGTTGTTGGAAACAGTCAGACACAAACCAACACACATACACACGTATAATTGTACCACCTACACACACGCACACACACACACATACTGGCCAGCAGCGGGCAGCAAACAAAATTTTCTGTTCTTCTGTTCCGCTGCTTACCAAAAAAAAAAAACCAAACTTGTTCAGCTTTTCCTTTCTTTTTTTTGCATTCCCTCCATTCATTGTATATGTGTGTCAAAACGGGAGCATAGCAAGAAGAAGAAGAGGAAGCGACAAAATTGATAGAATTTTTAAGTAAATTATGCAAATTTATTTAATTAACCTTTGAGAATAATTGAAATAAGAAAAAAAGGAGAGACAAGGAGCGCACACTCACACATACACACCTCCGCACATGTCTCACAGGCACGTGAACGTGAGTGTATGTGGTTAAGTGTGTATGTGTGTTGAAGGCTAAGCAGCAAAAGAAAAACCAACAAGTAAACCAAAAAAAAATAAATAAAAAGAAGAAAACTACAAAAGCCAAAAAAACAAAATGTTGTGTGTGTAGCAGGTGCCCCGAAAAACATTGTGGCAAGCAGCACGTGTGGCAAGTGCATAAAAAGCAAAATAAATGAAAATTTAGAAAATTTATATGTTAATAAGTGAAAGTGAAAATTGAATGAAATAAATACAAAATACAAAGTTTATGAATCAAGACAACTGAACAAACAAAAAATATTTCCAAAATGAAAATCCCATTTAAATCAACGAATTTACAGTTATCTAAATTGAGTTTTAAGCCCAGTTTTAGTCAAGTTTTCATATAATACCCTTCATTTAACTATCTTATCATAAATAATTCGATAAATGCATGTATTAAAATATAATTTGGCGGCATAAAGAAACTCCCCACACACATATACACCGAAACACACACACCTAAACATTTGATAGTTTTCCCCTTGCTGTTTGCCCCGTTTGTAGCCAAGCCAAGTGATAAAGACAAAGTGTTCAAGACAAAATGTAATAACTGTTAAATATACAACAATAAAACACCTATAAAAATAAAACGAAAAACAAAAATGATGAATAGCACTTGAAAGAAGTCATGTCAAAGGTGAGTATATCTGTATACAGCAATAACGGAATGCATATATATATATATATAGACACACCTAGAAACTCACACACACACACACTCGTGCAGAGATATAGAGAGCGCATCCTACCTCAACAGAAAGCAAGCAAGCGAAACAGCAAAGCAAAACATAAACAACCCCAAAAAGAAATGCCCACAAAAAGAAAGAACAAAACCGAATAAAAGGCTGACAGCAACAACAACAATCGCGTCGACTGCGCAGTCAGCGTCGGCATAGCAGATGTGCTTTGCCAAATGTAACAAATAGGCAGAGCAAACAAGCAAACTCAACTTGAAAAGCTCAATCCAAAAAAAAAAAAATGTTTGGCAAACAGGCAGCAGCAGCGGCAGCAGAGTCGGGATTAGCGCCAAGCCAAAGCCAAGTCGCTGCGTAAATATTGAAAAGCTCATTTGAGCAGCGCTGCCAGCGTCGCAGCTTAAGTTTACCGTTATGTGTGCCTAGCACTGCTCTCCCACTTTGACGGGCACTGTATCAAGTGCAAATCAGTTTGTAACACTTTCCAGTGCATGCAAACATATACGATGATATTTTATTTATGACAAGTGGAAAAGAGAGTTTTGGGATTTGTGTTGACATATATATATATGTTGGAAATATATGTATCCTACAAGATTTAAGTGTTCTCCTTTAATTAAATTTAAAGGTTATTTGTTGTAGGGAACCCAGTTGGGTATTGCATGCGTATCCTGCGTAAAACATTTTATGAACTTTTTGTTTTATGGTCAATTTGTCTTTGCTGTCATAAAGTAAATGCCGTTTAGCTTAACTCAAACCCAAGCTCAGTCTCAGCCCATCCGTTCTCTTATCTATGAACGTTCAGCCCTTGGTTTAGCTGCCGTCGTCAAGTTGTTTATTTAGTCGTAAATTTCTGTGGGAGGCTCAAGGACACGGGAGAAGCGCCCGTATCAACATTATTACCATGGCCAGCTTTTATCGATCACACAATGGGAAATTTCACACCTTGCCACCGGGCCAGGACGCAAAAGGCAAGTCGCGTTCGTTTCACTTGCTGCAATTTGTTTGTGGCACGCCTACTTCAAGGTCGTTGCGGTTGTGGCAACTTGCCTATTTTGCATATTTCAAGGGTCTCTCGCTTCGATCTGGAATGCGAGCCTAACAAAACTAGCTTTTGTTGCGGTTAAATGCCTTCCTTTTGCCTTTCTGACGTGGCACAGTTGGCACTTTTCACACATGACTGGCCCGTTGTTGCATGCAACACACACACTATGCACACTTTACACTTGGTGCAAAGAACAAAACAAAATTTCATAGCACACTTCAAGGCTGCATTCTAATTAACATGCCAATTCTGCTTTCTGCTTTCAGTTTTTAAACCCGATTTTTCTTTCCGTTTTCTTCTTGGCCACGTAATTGTTTGCTTGCCATCTCTTTCTGTCGCAGGCGTTTCGCAATAAGTCTTCCAACCTTTTCATAGAGTTCAACATTTTGATATTTGGCCCCGTTATTAACACAAATATTTGCCACAGACACTTAACAGATCAAATCGAAGCATATGTTTATACTATATTGAGCTCATTTATTATAGATACGTTCATGTGTCGCCTACGCTCAGAGATTTATGACCGCAACGTGTCTTCTTCTTCTTGGCCAACAACAACATTCGGTTAGCTAACAAATCGCGTCGCGTGTGTTTCTGGCCAGACATCTGTTATCACAGCTAAAAGCAAAAAGAAATTAGAAAGTAAGAGTGAAATAAACAACAAACAAAATATTACATGTGTTTCTATATCTACGATATATATATATACTATATATCTAACGTCAACAACTTGATTCTAAATATAAACGAATGTGTAGCACAAACAACAGATATTCACACAACAATATACAAAAATTAAAAATGCAAAGAGAAATGTTTCATTGACTACAAGTTACTCTATATGAATTCGTTTATAGCATTTAATTTTCCTGTGATTGTTCAATTTTGCTTCAAAATCGTATAATAAAAGCGATAAATTCGACTTGTTAGGATACAATACATCTTTATATCAACTCATTTCAATCAAAACGCTTCAAGTTAAAGGTGATTTTTATACCGAAAAGACTTGGTTTAAGCTGTAAGCGACAAAAGTTGATTGATTTATCCTATCGATAAACTTTAAGCCTGCAGATTTCTGCCGATAACGTCAAACGTCTATGCGATAAGGTCTACACGTGCTTTAATCAATCAGTATTCAACTGTCTTTCATGCTTTATGATCGTATTCGGACAGTTCTCGTCTCCTATCTCTTGACATTGTATACCCTATCATATGTATCTCTCTCACAATATATATCTACGCACAATGAACACAATAAGTTTGGGCAACAGCTCAATCGAAGATACTTTCCCTACATTGCCTCCATCCTCAACCACTTCCTATCTATATTCTATCCCATATCATTTGCAGCTGTTTGTATTCTTCTTTCGTTCAGTCAGAGTCAAGTTCGTGTGTGTTCTTCTTCTTTTGGTTTATTTCACGGACGTTTCCCTACCGATTTATATAATCATATATTTATTGGGGGGCGTGTTATTGAGGCAAATAACACACATTTACTTATTAAGATAGTTAAGTAGTTGAATGAAATGTTATTTGTGAAAAGAGACAACTGACACAACTGCAAATTGTCTGAATGCCCAAGCAACAGCAATCTCGAATCTTGCATTCTCAAAAGGCACAAAACAGAACCAGAACCAGAACCAAAGCCAGAGCCTTGAAACAGTCGAGTGAAACAGAAGCCCGAGCCAATCAATTGCAAATGTAACACAAGAGTGAATAAGATGGGATTGACAGACTAGCTAGATGCTCTGTACTTAGTTTTGGTAATGTTTCCCTAGATGGTTATATAATCGATAATAATCGATAACAGTTAAGCCTAGAGTATTAAGAATACGAGTTTGTATTCTAAGCTTGCAAATTTCTTCATCTCTTGCCTTTCATAACACTGCCTACACTTTTCCCATTCACACAGGGTATTGACACTTGCTCCTGCTATGCCACTGACATTCACTTCCTCTATCTCTCTCGCTCTCTGCCTCCCACCGTTTGATTGACATTCAGCGCGCACAGCTGACAGCAAAGAAGAGGAAGCAAACGATAACCTCTAAAGCCAAACACACACACATCTTAAGCCACAATCTGTGTTTGGTGCATCAGGGCTGGCTTATCAATCAAATGGCAGCAAATAAACAAGTTGCAACTATTACATACAGCTACTATGTATTACACATTGACAAATTGATGCATTGCCATATTGATTGCATTTGCTGCTTCCTGCTCTTCTTCTTCGTCGTCGTCTAGTTTGCTGGCTGCTTGGTGGCTTTGGCTTTGAATGCCTTTCGCTTTGAATGTCAAGAGTTGCAGTTACTTTTTATTTATTCTTTTATTGATTGACTATGCTTGTGTAAGTGTAAATACGTGTGTGTGTGTGTGGTGTGTGTTGTGTCTTGGTGTTTGCCTTGTTATAGCCGGGTATCAGGGCACACGAATGTGCCCTTAGCCTTTGGTGAGCCAAGTTTTTTTTATTTATTACGCATACGTCGCGTGTTGCCCTTAGCGACCAAACTGCAACGGCAAACAATAGAAAGAGACAGAAGATAGAGCAAGGGAGAACCTTGTCAAATATAATTTACAACATTTCGCAACACTGTTTGTGTGTAGAACAAACGTTTCCAAGCAAATCAAAGTCAGAGTCATAAAAATAAATAAAGCAAATAATTATATTAAGAGAGAGAAAGCGATAAAAACTGCAAAGAGGGAATATAAAACGAAAATGTACTTAAACATGGGTGCGTCGCCAAGGCGCTCCGATTGTGTGTCCTTGTCCAAACCAGCCAACAACAACAACAAACGCACAATTGGGCCAACCGAATGTGTACTGAATATTGTGTATACGCCATGAGTAATGGAACTAGCTTTTACCATATGTTCGAATAGGTTGTTGCCTTATGTTTACGCCACACCCACCACTAAAACAATAATAACAAACACGTGAGCTTCCGTTCTTCTTCTTGGTGGTGCTGGAATATATAGAAACTTTCAGTTGTTCTTGTTGTCTACTTTTGTAAGTTAATAATTACTAATAATTGTTTGACAAGTATGGAAAATACTGTGGGATTACTTGGTACTTAAGCAGGTGATTCAGAAAAGCAGCAGTCGACTAGCAGATACCCTTTGAACAATATCTGAAAATGCTTTTGGTTAAGTTTTCTATGTAAAATCTCCCTTAGATATTTCGAGGGCATTGATATGAGTAATATTCCCAAGCTCTCTGATCTGATCTATGTTACGAATGTACAAACTAATACGTTATAAAGTATACGAAATATCTTTGTCTAGAATAACCTTTCACTTCTTTAAGAAAGAACGCCAAGCATCTATAAATATTCCTCTTCAAGTAATTTCATTGAATTTAAAATTTGTCCTTTTGCTTTTGCTGGCATTTAAGTACTCGTCCTCGAGTGCGGACAAAGTTTTCTCTGGCCAAGTTAACTGCGCTCCAGGGCAGCCAGTAACGGGAACAAGGCAGCAAGGCATCATGTCACATGCCACATGCCACATGCAACAGGCAACCAGCAAAATGTCATCCTGGGGCAACAACATTAACAAAGTTATTAAAGTCGTCCGCGTGACGTATCTGCCACTCCCTCTCTCTCTCCCTTTCACTCTCTGAGTATCGCTATCTCTTTCTGTTATGGCCAAACCAAAGTTTGCTGCCTTTTGTTGCCTTTAAATAAACAGACATTAAAAATAGCATAAAACTAAATAATGGAAAAAAAAATAACATTAAGGTAAATATGGCTGCGATGCCATCTACATCTCTCTCTCTCTCTCTCTTTCTCTGTGTGTGTGTGTGAGAGGTCATGCTTGTTATATAAGCCTGCCAGCCAGATGACGTACCCAAAACACCCTTCCCTACCCCTCTCTTTGGGGACTTGCAGCAGCCAACGCGAACGTCATCAACTTTTGAGTGTTCCTTTGCCTCCTTGCACCTTGCTATTTGCTGTTTGCTGTTTGTTTTAGCTCTTTCTTTTTTTCAAGCGTGCATTCACCTTGGCCTTCGCGTCACTTTTCGCTTTTTGTCTTTATTTTTAGCGTTTTGCGAACGAGGGTTGAGAAGGGGGTTGAGAAGGGGTTTGGGGTTTGTCATCCCACCTGAGCATGACATTTAAATATATGTACGATTTTGTCTCGAACTGTGCAACCCCCCTCCCTGCATCCCTGCCATCTTTCCAAAGTCCCTCTGCATAGATACATTTGTATCTGTATCTTTTTATTTCGCGCATGAGTTTGTTGCGCCATAAACACGCATTTCTGCGATACATATTTTATGGCCTCAAATGAAATCTACAAGCACAGCCCACAAAATGACAGGATACAACCAACCAACACACATACGAACACACACACACACCCGCACACACACTCGTGTGCATTTGTATGGAAACTGAAAAGTTTTGCCTCTTGTTTCATGCCTGCAAAAGTTGAAGGCTGAAAAGCCCATTCATAATTGAATGTTTAGCCCAGTTAATGAAGCGAACGGAAAGTAGGAAAAAGTTTTCAGCTATGATAGCAAAATGTAAGTCAAGCTAACATTTAATTATACATTATTGAATGCAAAAGCGAGTTCAGAACATTTCTTTATGCAAAGCAGCTGAACCAAATCACAATCAACATTATTGATCCCCTTCTTACACCCTCGCTTCCACTGTTGACGCAAGGTAATCAAAATTTCATCAAGTTTTCGCTTATTGTTTGCCATTTCCTCTCGCACGCAGCAACAGAAAGTGAAAGTTCTTTTGCTTAAACAGATTGCCATAATAAATCCTTAACATTTACGTGTTTATTGATTTTTAGGGGTTCGTTGAACTTGCCCAATGCTACACTGAGAGAAATATGTATATATATATATATATATATATATGCGTTTTAAAGAATCTTCGATTGTAGAATGGAAAGTTTTTAGTGAAAGGTTTTCGACTCTACTTAAGATCTGCAACAAGATTATGTTTGTGGCAATTAGAATGAATATTAGAGACAGGAAAACACTTAATTTTATTCAAGATTTTGTGGTCAAAGATATTTCAAAACTTATCAAGCGATTTCTGTGTTCTTCCGTTGAAATTCGACTTAGATCTTTTCTAGTTTATTTAAGTTCTAAGATCATATTGCTTAGTGATTTAATTTTTAATAACATTCCCACTCGATTTAAGTCTCAAAAACATATTCTTGAAACTTTCTTATGCTCCCCTTTCTCTGTTTCGCTCAGTGCAAACCTACTTCTCCCCCTTACCCTACCTCCACCTCCCCCCCTTAGCGTGCAGTACAATTGCCTCATTATGCTTACGTTGAATTTAGCTTGGCAGCAATAACTGTTATTTCATTGTAATTGCCTCGACACACACACACACGCAGGCAGGGAAAAGTTGCTTGGGCGACATTTTGGCGCCGCCATAAAACCATTTTGCACAAATGACATTGTGCACACAACAACCTCCCCCTCTCCATACCCCTGCAACTGCAGCAGCAGCAACAATGCTTACGCAATGATTGACAATCTGCGAGTGTGAGGGATGTTGAGGGGAAAGGGGTTAGGGGTTAGGGATAGTCAAGCTTAACCCAAAATGCAATTCAATGTTATTTATCACCTGTCGGCAGCCTTATCACAAACTGTCGTTAGCATTAATTAAATTACCAAGTTGTGTGATAGAAGGGGGGAGTAACGGGAGGAGAGAGGCGCCAACAAAATGACAAACTTGTTACAGTTACCCACCCCACCCATCCCCTCCCAATCCTTACTTACCTTACACAATGCAGCAACCCCCTACTGAGAGAGCGCGCGATGGAGAGGGGTGCGAAAAGAGGGGGGAAGGCGAGCCAATTGTGGCGCCCAGCTGGTGTCCTTTAATGGCATTTGATAATGGGCTCCTGTTTAGTTGGTTTGTTTGTTTGTGTCTGCGTGGAAAATGGCGCGATGACGTCGCCAAATGATGCTGCCTTTGAGAGGGGGTGGGAGAGAGACAGAGAGCTGTCTCTCTGATAGATAGATAGATATAGTGGAGGTGGTTGGTTGATGGTTTAAATTGTTGGTATTGGCCTAACAACGCTGATCGATGGCAGAAAGCACTAAACAACAATCACAAAGTTAAAGTAAATAGTGAGAGCTTTTATAGATAGACAGTTCGACTTAGATATACCACGTAACAAACACTAAACAGCTTTAGTAAACACACTCTATGAGTATTTTATACATTTAATTTAGCTTAGTTGACTTAGTTCTTGTGCACTTAACATATTCAAGAACTTTATATGTGTACAGTTTGACATTCACAATTAGTGCAAACCTACAAGAAACCACAACAACAACCAAAGCTGTCCAATATGACAAGTAGCTGTCAAATATATGTGCTATAAATGATAACAAATTGATAATTGTCTGTCAACTCACAAATGACATGTGCAAAAGAACATTACAGTTTGACAGATAGCTTTAGGTTGTGCCTCTTAGACTGATAACGAACTGGAATTTAACATGAACATTACTTAAAGCTGTCAAAATTTTACATTGTGTAACATTAATAAAAATAGATGATAAGACTTTCATTCACCTATAAATCGTTTTATCTTTAAGGTATATTTGTCACTTACAGTTTTCAAGCTTGATGTCAATATATTTCATGCATAAGCTAACTGTGTATTGAGTTTCTCTGTTATTATTGTACAGTTTTAAAGTAACTTTTGTGCTTGCCATTTTGCCATCACTGGCTGTCAAACTGTGTCAAGTGCACAATTCTAAAGTGGGTCACTGCAGCAGCAAGAGTAGCAGCAGCTGTCGTCAAGGGGGCGGTAGGGTGGTCAAAGTGGCACCGACTGGCTGGAAGGATAAAGCAGGCTTATGTAAAAGCGTTTTATGCAGCTAAAAGGCTTACGTTATAGTTGAAGTGTAATAATTTATTGATTATGATAACGTCAGTCTCTCTAAGCACTATTAATTATAGATATTTATAGTGTATAATGCACAACAGCAAAGCAAATCAAAATGGCGTACATGTCAAGGGGATAACATAAGGTATAAATCAAACATATGTATAAGACTTGATGTATAAGTCAAACTTTAGTATAAGACTTGACGTATAAGACTTAACGAAGTATAAGACTTTAGGTATAAGACTTGAAGTATAAGACTTGAAGTATAAGACTTAAAGTATAAGATTTGAAGTATAAGACTTGAAGTATAAGGCTTGAAGTATAATACATGAAGTATAAGACTTGAAATATAAGACTTGAAATATAAGACTTGAAGTATAAGACTCGAAATATAAGACTTGAAATATAAGACTTGACGTATAAGACTTGAAATATAAGATTTGAAATATAAGACTTAAAATATAATACTTTAGTATAAGACAAACTTAAGTATAAGACTTAATATAAAAGACTTGACGTATAAGACTTTAGTACAAACTTAAGTATAAGACTTAATATATAACACTTGACGTATAAGACTTTAGTACAAACTTAAGTATAAGACTTAATATATAACACTTGACGTATAAGACTTTAGTACAAACTTAAGTATAAGACTTAATATATAACACTTGACGTATAAGACTTTAATACAAACTTAAGTATAATACATACTTAAGTATAAGACTTAAATATCAAATGTATAAGAGTGAACAGTTCTTCAGCTCCCCTTTTTAGTATTTAAAACTTACCTACCTTTTGTAACAATCTACTTATGTTCTCTTTGTTCATCTTTCTCTTCTACCAAATAGATGCGCACAATAAGCTTAAAGTGACAGCAACAAAAACAACTAATAATAACAAAAAAAAAACATACATCTAGAATTTACAAGCAAAAGGATAATCACAAAACAACAAAAAGCACAAACCGCAGCGAAAAACCAAAAACTTAAGTAGAAAATATTTCAACTTTTTAAATTAACGTAGCACATCAAAAGCCTTACGAATATTACAACAACAACAACTAAAACAACAAAACTTTGGTGCTGTGCTCTAACTAATTAATTAAAGTAAATTTCAATAACAACTAGTAATATATATTAACGATATATAATCATTATTCTTCCACTTAAAAAGTTCGAAATGTGTAATTTTTGAATAATAAATATTTAAATATACTAACGAAATAATAATTAGTCAACAAATTTAGAAGCATACTGTTCAAAAACTTTTAGTAGCGCAATAGCAACAACAACAATAACGTACGATATTAACTCAAATAATCAATTTTATTAAAATTAGCAAGAAAGCGTTGTGAAAAAAGAAAACAAAAAACTTTAAATAATATATAGCTAAAACTATTGTCTATTAGTAGTTTTTAAACGATACTAAACATTTTTAGTCAAAAACGAAAAAGAAAACCTTTAAACGAGCTTCTGAACGAAAACGAAAACGGAAAACGCAAATAAGAACTAAAAACAAAAACAAAAACGAAAAAAAAACGTTCACCTTAACCTTAACCGCCAGCAAACAAGCGAAATTGACTTTGAGCCTGCAGCCTAAAAGTAGGCAGCACACAAAACAAAAAAGATTTATACAAATTTAAAAGCAACGCTGACTACACTGGCGACGGCGACTGCGACTGCGACCTTCGCGTGCCTGTGCACTTGCATTTTGGCTATTGCACAATAGAGGGCGCCAGCAAGCATGACAGGAAGTGAGGCGAGCGTCGAATTACGTGTGTGGGCCAACTTTGCATAACCTTAAGCCCCTTCTCAGGCCCACTCAGCCCCGCGCACCGTGCTACACATAAAAAATGCAGGAAATGAGCTACCTGCAGGATAATTCCAAAATTGAGGCACTCACCAAAGCCGTACTCATCTCAATATTAGGCGTGGCCATTGTGCTATCGAATCTATTGATTATAGCCACATATGCCAATTTTAAAGGTAAGTGCGAGAGATGCAAGATGTGGATGCAATTATACTCATACCCTTTCGCATACCCTTTCTCGCCATCAAATAGGTCCCACAGAGGTCATTAACTATTATCTACTATCGCTGGCGATTGCCGATCTACTATGCGGCCTGCTTGTGGTCCCGTTCTCCGTTTATCCCGCATTGACCGGGGAATGGATGTACGGGGATATTGTTTGCCGTTTTACAGGGTATCTGGAGGTGACGCTGTGGGCCGTCTCCGTCTATACGTTCATGTGGATATCGGTGGATCGATATTTGGCCGTGCGCAAACCGTTGCGCTATGAAACGGTTCAGACGAAAACGCGGTAAGTGATCGACAATCGATTAATCGATAATATAAATTGTATGATTCGCTTGCAGTTGCCAATGTTGGATGGTCTTCACATGGATATCGGCCGCCCTGCTCTGCTGTCCACCAATATTGGGCTATACGCAACCGATCGAGAATAATCTATCGCACATTTGCATGCTCGATTGGGGCAATATGGCGGCGTATACCGTTACGCTGGCGATACTAGTGCTAGGGCCCAGTTTGATATCGATAGTCCATAACTACGGGTACATATTTGTTATGATGCGCAAGCTCCGATCCGGCGAGCCCATACACGATAAAGAATATGCAACTGCATTGGCTGAAAATTTATCGAACCCTAGTCATATGATGTCATTCGCATTAGTCTTTGCATTCTGGATGTCCTGGCTGCCATGGATATTGTTGCGACTCTATGAGGTGGTCACGGGCGATGTTATCCAAAGTACTCTCATCAATTTCGCGGTCGTCTGGATTGGCGTATTGAATTCCTTTTGGAAGATCTTGATTATGTCCGGCATGTCGCCGCAGTTCCGCATTGCGCTGAGAGTATTTTGCTTAACAATATGCTGCAAGACTAAGGGCAGATTGCAAGCGGAGCTAATCGGGTTGGACCCAGATGACTAGAGCCGTTAAATTTTCAAGTATAAATTGGTTGTGTCAAAATGCATCTTTGTGTCCATTATAAGTCTATATATATTATCATGTATATGTAATACATCTATATACCCATACACATATATTGTGCATATAGTTGCCCCTTCATAACTGAACCGTACTTGCCACAAGGCCTACTAGTTGCATATTGAATGGATCGCTCGGATAATAATGCGTTAACAAACACTCCCAAAAATCTTAAAGACATATTCACATACTCGAAAAGATCGAAGAAAGTTCGATAAATCTAGTTCGTAAGCGTAAAAGTTTTTAAACCGCGTGTAAATTATGTTTCGGATTTTTTGGGGATTCGGACAAAATCGATTATACATATTAATATTAGTATATTGTGTATTTATGAGCTTACCAACACGTATATATGTATATATATGTATGTATATAGCCTCTACCTATATACAGCATACATATCTAGCTATATTCCATATTCTAGTTCGATCTTCAATCCCTATTTTGTTATCGTTTCGTTTCTTTTTTGTTTTCACAGTATCAGCTCTTAGTGAAAGCAAAACATATTCAAATTAAAAAAAGTTCATATTAAGTAGCATTCTAGAATTTAGAGTTTTGTATCGATAAATGCCAAAGATAGAACGAGACAGTCATACCGAAATTAGTTAGAGTTTTGATCTTAGCACGCTTCAGTACGAATCGAAAAGTCCCCTTCCCCTTTAAAATCCCCGAAAAAATAAGAATCATAACCTATAAAAAAACAAACACATTTCCAGTAGTCTTAAAAAACATATATAAAACTTCTATATATGTATGTGCGACTAGTTAAATGAGCAAACGATAATTCAGATATATCGATTGATATACATATAAATGAATAAATATATATTATATTTAGTTTAATTTAGTGTTTAGACAAGTTTAATTAGTTCCAATCGTATCAAGGATTATATACTGTACATTTATAGGTTAAATACTAACGATTATCGATAAACGATTATTTTTATTGCCGATGGACATGAGCAGAACTTTTTGCACGGATTCCAACAGACTGTTGCGATTTTGCCTAGTTCCCTTAGTGGGTTAAATTCAGTTTCCCAATGATCTGTGCGTCGTTGTGCTCATGTGGAATGTTTGTTGTTAATTTTTATTGTTAAATATGTTATCCGCAAACAGGCCAGCGTGCATTGTTTATTAATTGTACATTATGTTTGTCTTTTGCTCGGGCATTTCTACTATTACGTTTATTATACAAAATGTTATCGATTTGGTATGTTGTAAGTTAGCAAATTGTAAGAACTGTTCAAGCAGAGCAAAACGTGTTAAAACTCTATAAATTAAAATATAAAACGAGAACAGTAAACTACAACGTAATTGGAAAGGTAAACAAATCAAGTGTTTTTACTCCTTTAAATTTCAGTCAACGTTAACATTTTGGCGCTCTGTACACTTAACAGTGTAAGTGTTGCTTAAATTCTGAAAATAAATACCGATCAAATTTATCGACTATCGAGCAACTCAGCTGCTTGTTCAACAATTGGTTTTATCTGCAGACGCTGCATTTCAACAATAAACAAATTTATTAAATGGAGCATCGCAAAAACGACCCTGGAGCAGTTCAATATGGCAACTTCATGAACTATTACCAATTCAATTCGGCTACTGAACGCGTTAAGCTGCTGCCATCCAGCAATATTTGGCTGGCCAACAAGCTGGATGCACAGTCAAAAACGGAACAGGAACCTTACCTGGTGCTGGATGTGGGCTGCAATTGTGGCGTCTTCACCCAGCTGCTGCAGCGCTTTCTTACAGAACAGCTTGAACGGGACGTTCATGTGCTTGGCGTTGACATTGACGAACGGTTAATTGAGCGTGCCAAGCTAGAAAACACGTGCCCCGAAAAGATCACATATTTTTGTGGTGATGTCTTGAATGTTGCCACCTTCGACGACAGTGTTTTAAGCTACTTGCAACAGCATCAGCGCACAAAGTTTGATGCCATTTGCTGTTACTCAATAACCATGTGGATTCATCTTAATCATCACGACAGTGGCTTACAGTTATTTCTGCGAAAGCTCTCTCAGATGGCTGAGCTATTTGTTGTAGAGCCACAACCCTGGAAGTGCTACCAGACGGCCGAACGCCGTCTGAAGAAAGCGGGAGAGGTTTTTCCATTGTTTCTGGAACTGAAGTGGCGCTCGGATGTGGAGCAGCAGATCCAAAAGTACATGCAGGAGGTGTTGGGCCGCCAAAGTGTTTATGAATCAACGCCGACCAAGTGGCAGCGAAAAATTTGTTTTTATAGATGAGATGCTCTGTAACTAATCCGCAAAAGGGAAGTTTTCTAGCCATCAACATTCCGCCTGAAAAACGGCTGTTTGGGTCAGTTCTGACCGCAGCAGCCGCAGGTTTAAGTCATTACACAAAAGTGGCTCTTAATGCACGGCAATGGTTTAAAATCTATTATAATAATAATATGCATTTGTTATTTGCTTTTAACAGAAATATGTTATTAAAATGTTAAAATACATGCGATATCTATCGTAGCTGTCCGACTACTTTAGTCAGCGACGCAATTAAAACATATCAACAACATCAGTCTGTCGCCCGACCGCCACAATCTCTAGTGAGAACAACAAATGTGCGAGCGGTTGTCCAGGAACTGCAAAAAGTGAGTTAAGAAAATAATAATAACGAAAAATCTTCAGCAGCTGGATATAGAAATGTAAAATACTTTAACTAATGTGGATCATTAAGGAGCATTGTGAAATAGCAACAAAACTAGCATCATCGACAATAAAGCAACGTGCAAAAAAATTCCAGCTGGCAACAAAAACTTGTTCAGCTTGTTTGTGTTCTTTTCGCTTGGTTACTTCAATTAATTAGCTAAGCTGTTTACATACATACGTACTTATTTATATATTAATGCGCATGTATGTCTGCAAGCCAAAATCCTGAAGGTAGTTGCTGAAACATTTGTATGAATGTAACCTTTGGCCTTCTCCGTCACTTGTTGTGTGCCCTTTTGGGGAGCCTCACGCAAACTGTTTTTTTTTTGTCGAGATGACGGTGACACGCAATTAAATTAACTTCAGGTGCTTCCTGAAGCAAGCCGCAGACAAACACACGGAGAAATATAAGAAGCGCTTCCTTTTCACCTCGGCTCCAATCGCTCCGGACTGACTTACCCCCCGTGGTTCATAATTTTGGCTGCCAGCTGTTTTAGCATTCACATGGCATCCGCAAATATGGCAGTGTGTTTCTGTCTTTGGATGCCATGTTGCTTTTGCATTATGTGTGTGGATGCTGACCTGTTCGGATTGCTTTTGCTTTTGTTTCTGTTGTACTTACATACTTATATGTATGTATGTGTTGGCCAGCTGTTGAGTCTGACTTGGATCCTGTTTGGCTCCACAAACAAACTACATATGTATGTGTGTAAGCCTAGACTGTAAGTAACAACGCCATTTGCTTTGCCTACGCTTTCTTGTATGCACATATTTATATGCTTACAAACATACGTATATCCTGCAAAATGTCTACCCCGTCGCACAGTGGTAAGAATTCAAGGAATATGATTACAAGCCTATTAAAGTCTGTCTGCATATTTATGTTTTGTAATTTTCTCATTTACAATGATCGTTGCAATTCCGGTTTTAATAAATTAGATAAGTACCACAATCTGGTTCTAACGTTCCACTGTTTAGTGCCGCCTTTCTCCGCATCCCCTTTTTTAAAAACGACACACAGCTGTAATTGTTGTTATTTTTATGAGCGCTTGCCAATCCTTCACCCTGCAAATATATACACACACAGACCGTCGCATATGGATATGCGCATTCACTCTAACACCATAACATATAGCGAGGGTTTTATGTGGACTCCATTTGGCTTCGCTTGGCACTTGAATCGCCGCCGTCACCTTCTTCGTCTGTCTTTTCAGTACCTTCGTGCAGCGCAATACGCGCGGTGTGTGTTTTGACTCTCGCAGAGTTTCTTATTTGCCGCCCGCCTCGTTAATTGTTAGTAATCCAGCAGAGAAAAATGAAAGAAAAGAAAAGCTAATACATGCATGCATTTATGTGTATCTACTTAATTTTAATTGTATTCACATCAACGAAAACAACTACAACAATAGGCATTTGTTAAAATTATCTTCAACTCCTTCCCACACTCTTCTCTTTACAGTTTTTTTGCAATATGTTGGCGCAGGTTCAGCGAAAAGTATGATATGAAAAAAATGTGTGTTTAAATATAAAATGCTATAAATAATATGGAATACTGTGCGAACAGACAACAGCAACTCCAAAATAAATGAAAATCAAATGAGTGTGTTGTGTGTAGTGTGTATGAGAGACTGTGTGAGTGTTATTAAGTGAAAAAGTGAAAAATAAAGTAAAACAAATATGCGCGCATTTTGTGTCTGTATATGGCTGAGCGTCACGCACGCACACAAACACCGAACAGTGGGCACAAATTAAATGAAATCCAAGCAGCGTAAAGCTAAAACTCCCTAGACAACCCCCTTTTCCTTCCTCGCTCCTGCCCCTGCCATAAGTCTGGCGGCGCTGTTGCTTTTTGGATTTCATTTGTTGCCCCCTCTGTTTTTTGCAATAACAAACAGTCCACACACACACACAAATACAAATAAAATAAAATAACCAAAGCAGACGACAGAGGATTCTGTTTGGTTTACCGTTGCGCATGTCACGCACAGTACAACACCAACAAACAACATAAGCAAACAAATATTTCAGTATTTTTAATGCGTTTCGTTTCTTTTCTTTCAAATATTTGCAGTCAGCGCAACTTCCCTTATAAACAGCAATTTGTCTGATCAAATAAAAAAATATGCATTTCATTAATGAAAATGAACATAAAATATAAACAAACTATATATTTAAAATAAAACAAAAAAAATAAAATGTGAACTTGTGTAATGTGAAGTTTAGCAGATAAGCGCGAGTTGTATGTATTATTTAAATTTTTGTTCGCATTAAAAAATTAAAAAATTAAAAAAAAAAAAAATAACAAAACGTAAAAACACTTGTAAAAGTAAATAACAAAAAAATCGTAAAAGTAAACCACAAAAAAACCGTAAAAGCAAAGCAAATACACAAATCCAACAAAGCACCAACAACTACAACAGGACCAAACATCAAAGCGAAGAAAAGAGATAGCAACAAGGTGAGCGCAACGCGCAGTACGCTTTGTTGTTGTTGCTGCTGCTTCTAAGTAGCGAAGGGAGAGCGAAGGTGAAAAAGAGAAAATGTCAACGTTCTTGAACAATTTCTTCCCGGCAGGTAAGTTCATGCAAAGCAAAACCAAACCAAAACAAAACCCACAATCAAAATCAAAACATGAACGAGACCAAAAAACACCAAAAACAAGCTCTTTAGTATTTGCGTATGTGTGTGTATGTGTATTGTGAGTTCGTGTGTGTGTGTGTGTTATTGAAAGTCACCTTTGGCATATTTTGTGCTTGTCAAACTGCTGTCTACGCTCTCGCTGTTCCTTTTCCGCCTTTAATTTAGTTATGCTGCGCTCCTACTGGAAATTGGCCTGCACTGGAAATTGAATTCTCTGCAAACAGCTCATCATTATTGGCAATTACGTGCTGCAGCCGTGACCATGATGCTGGATCATCATCATGTACCATGGAGAAGCAGAGATGAACAATGAATGCATTTGCCTGAATTAGTAATGCTTAAGTGTTTTTCTTCTTCCTCTTCATCTTCTCTGTAATCAATCTACCCTTGCGCTGTAATTACATATGGTGAGAAAAAGAGATAGAGATAGGGTCGCATTGTTTGTGTTCTTGATCAGTTGTTAGTGTGTGTGCAACCCTGCCTTCCAGGGGGCTTGTGTTCAATAACAACAACAACGAACAAGTTCCACTTGTTTTTCCCACTGTTGTGTGGAACGTTTAATCCTGCAATACCTGTGTGATAGTCTTTAGAACCACTTCCTTCTGTCCTTTTGCTTAACAAAAAATAAATATAAAATAAACACACTCAAAAAAAAAAAAAAATCAAACCAGTTTCCTGGGCACATCGAACGGCAGCTGACGGAAATACAATTGACTTGCAAGAGTTGCGAGTTCTGGGTTCGGTTCAGTTCTCTTTGGCTGTCGGTGCATTGGGTTACCTATTGTTGTTGTTGTGGTTGTCTTTTGTTATTCTCTCCTTTTTTTTTTTGATCGCATCGAGTGCAATTCGAAACTGGTTTCTTGGCTTCCACTTTGGCTTGTTGCTGCCACTGCCTGTTCTAAGATATTATCATCAATTTTTGGCCAAAACTGCAAACAAACATTGCTTTGTTTGCCCTCTTCTGTCTTTAACTACCTCCTTTTAACAATTTGTGAAATGCAAATGCTTTAAAATATTTTAACTTGTTTTGATTTTATTTGATGTCTTAATTATAGTTTGTAATTACTTTCCACTAAGTCCCAATTAATTTCCTTTGCTTTGTTTACGATCCACATAAAAACATAAACCAAATTCTTTGCCAATTTTCGCACATTTTTATGTGCAATGAACATAAATTAAATGAAAATTTGAAAAATCTAATATTTGTTTATTTCTTAAGTCGTTTAAGTTGCGTTTTCTTGGTAATTAAGTTTATTTTTACGAAACAAGAGAATATAACTATTTGGGGCATGCTGGCAATGTAATACCCTATCATATCAGATTCTCAGGGTATTCAGTGTTCAGTTGTCTAGTCTTTCATAGAATTTAATTGCCGCCTGGTAGGCAAACTTTTGTTTGTTTTGTTTTTGTATAGTTACAGTTTTGTTTGTTTGTTTTGAAATTCTCTCATTCATTGAATGTCTCTATTGTTGTTGTTGTCGTTGCTTGAAAGTATGCAACACATTCCAACAGCACACACATTAAAGACGCGTTTCGCATATTTCCTCTGTTATCACAACGACACTAACATTGCCATACCAAAACCAACATACACCCCACCCACCCGTCTCTATCTTCTCTTCCTCATGCATTCTACTCTGCTTGTTCTTCTTCCTCTTGCCGGTGGCTATTTAAATTCGCTTTCGCTTGCCAAAGTGTGGCTGCCCTTGAGGGTCTCTCGCATTACTCATACGCCGCATCGTTCGCAACGCACAATAAATTTCCCTCATTCCTTCTCTCTCACTTTTATGTGTGTGTTTGTGTGTGTAATTTGAATGAATTGTGGCTGTTTTATAGCCATTAGCTGTATCATTATCTATTGTGGCGAGGGACAGAAAAAGAGAGAGGGCATATTGTGATTTGTTCTGTGATTTTGGGGAACGTCCTGTGTTTGCCCCATAACTGAAGTTCCTGTGCCTTGCTATTTACTCCCAAAGGAGCAATCGTGTGACCATTTTGTATGTAGGATCACAATGAGTACAATTATTACCTGGAATGACTTAGAACACAGTGTTCAAAACAATAACATATCTCCAGTAAACTCTAATAACTAGAACTAGGTTCAAAAAGTTAATTCTTGTTACTAACATAAATTGTCACGCTTTTCTCCTCAACAATTACTTAATTGTGATTTATTTCACAGCATTATTATATTATACAAGTGTAAATTGTGCTAAACACTCCACTTGTTGTTGTTGACCTTTGACAAAGTGTGAACTTGTGATCTTCGAACTGGATCACACTACAGTGCGGCGCTTACAACTCTTCTACAGTTTGACATGCACTCAAAGCAACTATGTCTGTCAGTCACTCCTACTCTCAAACTTTATTATCAGTCGCTTAGCAGACGCAGTTTCTTTTAATATTCGCTTTTTGATGACTTTTATTTCAGTTTTGTTTTTTTGTATTTGTGGCTGTGTGTGTGTGTGTGTGTGTGTGTGTTTGCTTTTACACTTGGCTTGTGTTGTTTCGTCTTCATCGCCGCTGCTTACCTTTTGAGTTAGTCACTCTTTGGCAACGAACGTTACCACACGGCGAACGAGAGCTCAACATAAAGTGAGTGGTGTGCTCTCTGTATCTGTCTCTGTATGTGTGTGTTTGTGTTTGTGTGAGCAATTGTGTTTTTGTTTGTGTTACAATTTGTTGTTTGAGTGTGTTTGTGGGCTCTTAATGTTATTTCGTATGTGGTGTCACACACTTTGAACTAAAGCGAGACATCTTAACTGCGGTGTGAGAATGTTAGAAGCAACACTCTTGCCGCTCCCCCATCTAAGGTAAATGCGTAATTCGCCGTAATTCGCTCGCTGCTTGTCAATCGACAGCGAATGAGTAGAAACACATCAATCAAAATGAAATTGAGCGGACGTCGACCGTTCGTTGTTGTTGTTGGTGTTTCTGTTTTTTTGTGTTTCTGCCAACGCAGCGAAAGAAGAAGCGAAGAGACAAAGATAGAGTGAGATAGACAGACAGAGGTGTAGAACTTTTGGTGTTGTTTTACTTTGCTTTTGTCTTTTTTGCCGTCTCTTATTTTTTGGTTCTGTCCGTTAAGCATATCATTTTGCGCCTCGTTGCCCATTCGCGCTTCCGCTCTTCTTTGCATCTCTGAATCCGATCCATTTCCCGTTTTCAGTTCGCCGCCTACGCTTTTAACGCCGCTTTCTTTGTCACCCGCCCGCTCGCCCGTTTGTTCGCATTTCGAAATATACAAATTTGTATTTCTGTTGAAATCGAACGCATATAAAACAACAGCAGCAACACAACAACAGTATTTATCGAGTATAGGCTTAGATTCGTCGCTTACATATTCAATGAGCTTGCGATTTTTGTTGCTGTAGAGCGCTCGCTGATTAACCCTTTGGCGCCCTCAATATATATATGTATATGCGAGCGGCATTTTCACAGCTGTTTGTTCAGTCGACACTGACTGAACTGAACGGCGAATTGGGTCAAACTCTGGCTCCGCTGACAGCAGCAACAACCACCACCAACAACAACAACAACAACCAACCAGCCAAACTTGTCTTTGGTCACGTTGGCGGCTGACGACTAACAGACAGACAGAAAACTTGAGCGCAATTCGAGCTGGCAACGCTGGCAATATCATATACACTGCTGCTCTTGTTGTTGTTGTTGTTGTTGTGGTTCCAGAGATGACACCATAATCGACATAACCATCAAAAAACCGTTCACTGACCAAGATACAAAAAAAAAAGAAAAAAAAAATTTGTGCAGAATGACAACTTTTATTTTACTACCTGCTTTTCTTCACACTAACTTTAAAAAAAGAATATGCTTAGCACTTTGCTTTTAATCAATTGCTTTTGACAAAATGAATATGAAATAAATTATTAATCAACGTTTGGCATCAAATGAAAACCTTTTTCTTTTTTACAACGTTTACTTTTTCGTTGTAATGAAAAATACTTTTAAGAAAGTTTAAAAAATCGACATTCAAACAAGACGTTGATGTCAAGGAGGTATGACTGCAGTATTCAAGTATAACTAACTATTTAAAATAGTATATTGATATTTTTCTTATCTATGATAAGTATACGTACTTGAATAAATCATTCTCAAGTGCCACACTTGATAAGTCTTTTAACGCATTGGAATTTAAAGCTCGCTTCTTGGTCAGTGAATGACAAGATTGAAAGCAGCTCGCTCAATGCTCCCATTTTTTTTTTTTTTGTGTGTGTGTTATTTACATTTATTTGCTGTTCAAGATCTTTATAACTTACTTACATGAACACAAAACTCAAATCTCGGACATTGATCAGTTATTTGGCCTTAAAGCAGGTGTGCGACAGAGACAGCAATTGTTACTTTTTTTTGCCAGAGTGATAATACTGATAAGATGGGCTATAATCATATTATTTTGCGGCTATTCATTTGCTTTACGCGAGCATTATTTCAACATACCTAATATCACTTTTGCAAGTGTTGCAACTCGCGAGAGAACACTGTACTGATAAGTCTACGAGTTAAAGCACACGTGCTCGCCCCTCCTCTCATTATAAATATACAAGAGTTGTCAGATTATAATGTCCGATGTCCACTGCAGCTATATAGATGCATATACAAAAAATGTACAAGCAAATGTGAAAAAGATATGCAAACAAAAACCCCATCACTGAACGAGCTTTAGTAATATTAAATAGTTCCCCCACGGAGCGATGACAAATGCTTAGGAGAACACATAAATGGGTGGGGGGGGGCAAATGTGTCTAACAAACACACACACACACACATGATGATGATCATGATCATGGTAAATGAGAAAGGGTCAATGCATTCGCAATTGTTGTGCTTGTCAAACTGTACACAAGACCGCGGGAGAACACACACACGCACGCACACATACATGTAATATGTAAACAAATTGTATTGCGTTTTGTTCTTGTGCACAGATAGTCAGTAAAACTTTCCAGCTGTGTGCGCTATCGCCCCATCATCTCTTCTACACACTCACACATACGCACTTGTTCCCACTTTCGTCTGTTGTCTTTGTACAGTTTGAGAGTGACAGAAGATGGCGCTCATTCACATTAACTGCGCGCAGGCAGGCGGCACGCTCTATTGCTACTACTACTGCCTGCCTCTCTGTCGCTCTCTTTCTGTTGCGCGCTGTTCTTGCTTGTTATTTACGCATACACCTCCGCCGCCTTCTTGCTCACTCACTCACTCGTTCGCTCGCTCGCTCGCTCGCTGGGTCGTCTACTCAGTTGAGTTTGCGCCGAGCTGCCGCGTAGTTCGTCTCCTCCGCAATTGTTGCGCTTACGTTAAGAAAGCTTTACATACCGTAACACAGACAAACTGCAGCGCGTAATACATAACGGTAAACGCTGCCGCATCCCATACATACATATGTGATTATTATGTACAACGTGACATAACGACATAATATTGTGATTGCTTAGCTCATCATTTCCCCTCCCCTCTACTCATTGCTCACCTTTTTGAAGTTTCTTTTTGTGCTTGTGAGAGTGTGTGCGTACATCGTTGGAGCGCGCGTGCGTGTGCGTGTGTGTGTGTGTTTGTTTTGTTTGTGTGTGGTGTTTTCATGAACGCGTTCGTGATCTTTGAAGCAAAACACAGCTGTCTGTGTTTCACCGCAAAAAGCTAAAAGCAACAACATTTATATGTATTTTTGTTTTTGTCGACGTCATGCCAACAACAAACTGACAGTAGCAGTGAATTTATGTAAAGTGAAAACGTTCGCGTAGATACGTAAACAGACAGTCAGTCATACATACAGCACAGTTTGTGAGTCATTGCATACGTATTACTCCCAAGTAAACGTAACTTGTTCTCATCGGTTTTACATGCACTGGCCTCATGCTCAAGTAAGTTTACGCAGATCAGCCTCTCTTGTTGTTGTGACTCTCGAACCAGTTGCTCAATAACTTATTAACTATGTGTTTTGTGCTAACTCGTTCGCGAAGTTTAATTAAATATTTTCTGTGTTTTGCGTGTGCGCTAAAATGTTAAATGAAATAAGTAAAAGCACAAGTGTTTGCCAACACACCTAAATACACACACACACACACATATATATATATATATGTATGAAATAAAACGGTTTTTTGTTTTGCTAAAATACATGCACACGAATATTTTCAAGGCCAATATCACTTTTGATACCATTTGCACGCCTAATAAATACTTGGGTATATGTATGACTGCAACACAACAAAAATAAACCGAATATAATTTTGATAAGATTATTGTTTTTTTCTAATATATTTAATTTCTGTGAAATGCTAAAGGAATGTGTGTAGATCATCCTTCAACATTTGCTTTCTCTTGCTTGAGTAATAACGGTTATGTTAATTACAGGGTATTTGCAAGTAATGAACATCAGATTGTGCAATCTTACTTTTGGGGGTTTTTTCATCTCTTGATTTGTGACTTTGCTTTCTGCGTTGCCAAAAAGGCATTGGCCCATTTCGTGCACCCCTCTCATCAGTACCCCTAATCGTGCAATAACAGAATTTATTTTCTACTCTTAATATTTGTATCTTACTTTTACTGCTTCGATTTCGACTCATTCTACAAGTGCATATATTAAATGGCATTCAAACTTAAACTTAACCACTTAGTCATAACGACGGCAATTCCTCAAAAATATGCATGTGTGTGTGTGTGTGAGTTGGTAAATATCTGCATAGGTAAAAGAGAATAATAGGGCGTTTTGTTGTTTTCGTTCGTTCGCACATCTTCTTCACATCTACTTAACATTTTGCTGTTATGGTATTGTTGTTTGTTTTTGTCATTAACATTTTTTGTGTGTTTTGTTATTCGCCAGGCAATTGCGTCTTGCTTTTTTATTTACACACTTTTAAAAGCAAAGAGCAATAAGAACAACAGCTTTTGTGGTTGTTGCCTTATGCGCTCCAAAATAAGCGCGCGCGTTATCGTTTTATCGATGGCGTGGCGACAAAACAAAACAAAAACAAACACCGACAACAACTTTATGTACATACATATTGCACTGCACGCGCTTTCGCTCTCTATTGCGTTGTTTACCATTGCGCCAATCGCACACTCAAACACACACACAGTAAAGATTCATGTTCATGTTTGTTTAATTGATTTCTAATCATATATATATAAGTGTATTTTGTCTAATATAGCTCTCTTTTTTTCTCTCTATCTCTCTTACACAGATACGGCTGCTATGGATCCAATTTTCTTTTCACCTTCAAATGGAATACCGTCTGAGAGTAAACTCGCCACTTATATGGTAAGTTGTTGTTGTTGTTGTTTGTTATTCTTGTTGCTTTATTATTATTTGTTTCTTAATTTTTGGTTAAACGCGCTTACTAGCCTTCTTAATTACGTGACAGTTTGAGAGTCATGCATGTTAAACTCATTTCATTGCACAACTGACCCTGTCTTGCAAATACCCAACTCCACCTCCACCTCGACCCTCGTATTATACCATTACAAAAACAACATAAAAGCAGGCCAGCAAGCAGCTGTTTAATTAACAGCTGAAGTTTGTTTCGCTTGTCAGACAGATTGTATTTTCTGTTGTTGTTAATTATGCTTCATGTATTTGTTTTCACACAATTCGCTTGGAACAATTTAATTTTTTCAATCCATATACAATGTGTGTCTGTATGCATATATATTTATTTGTATACTTGACCGACTTTAATTTGTATTTTTTTTTTGTGAATATTAAGTGCATATATGAATTGCCTTTGATATGTGAATATATTTTCACATAATTAACTTGCATGCATTTTTACTACTTATTTGATCATCGCAAGTGCAAAATGTCGATCAATTCGATTTAAATGTCCTCCAATAAACAATCCAATTTATACATAAACTCATCGAAAAATAAGAAAACAATTGTCATTAGAAAGCGAGCGTTTAAATTCCCATGAAAAAAAGAACCAAAATGTTAATGTGACGCTGTTAATACTTATTAAATTAACAGATCATTTAACATTTCTGTTGCTATCGGATGAATGGGCATTGTTGGAGTTTTTTGCTTCAACTGTTTTCTTGGCATCGTTTTGCCATTTGATTGCAGATAAGATAAAAAAGTAGAAATACACATATGAACATGACCAATACACATTTTCATATAACGATCTATAATATATAGACCATATATACAAAAGAGCAAGAAATAATATATCTATGAACATATTCTCGAATGTTAACGTTTCGAATGCAATTTTGAGTACAGCTAAGGAAAAACATAAATATTGCTTTCTTTCAACTCTTATTTCTCTCTCTCTCTCATTTTCTGTATTTTCGCATGCTGTATCTTTCTCTCTCTCTCTCTCTCGCTCTCTCCATTCACTCTGTCAGAATGTGACTTCAGCGACGGGATTTGGGCTGAATAACACAAACGTTAACATTAATGTTAATGGTAACAGTAACAGTAACAGTATCAGTAATGGGTTCGCACTACTTAACTTGGACTCTTCGACCCTTGCAGTTAATAAAAAGTCTCAGGTAAAGCAATGTAGTGTCCACACGCCCCTCCGATCCGCCCCTCATGTTAGTTAGATACCTTTAACCCCCAAACTTTCCCCTCTTCCTTTAGTTGAATGTTATTGAGTGCGTTATTGTTTATTTGTTTTCAATTAGTTTATAGAAATATATTTGAATAATTTTTCGCTTTGTCACGCTCGTTTTTAAGGTAACGCCACAATCGCCCGAATTCATTCCAACGCGCATCAATTCGTCTACCAATTTTTATACACCATATCACCTGAATAATGGCCTAAACGGCGTCAATGGGCTAACAGCTGCAGCCGCCGCTGCCACAGTAACAGCGCCCGTTTCCACATCGTCCTCGGTAACGTCCTCAGTGAGCATTAGTAATAAAACGGTAAATGGCAGCAATTCCTCCACCTCAATGCTATCCATGCAGAAAACCTCAACAGTTGCCTCCACTACACAACAAAAGCAACAGCAACAGCAATCCGAAACAATAACAAAAGCCACATCAGCGCCAATTGCAATTATTGGCGGTGCAGGTTCAGGTGGTGGTGGAGCACCACCAAATCCCGCCGCACCACCATTCGTCAGCAGCATGTCGTCCGCCCAAACGCCACTGAAAGCACGCAACGCAATGCTGCGACAAGATTCACCCACAGCAGCCATGATCGGTGGCGAGAAGTCCCCGCCACATGGCATGACCCCGCACGGCGCCTCACCCATACCAACCACATTGCCAGCGAGTGTGCATCAGGTAAGCAAATCAGATCCAATCGTATCGACTTGATGACTCAATCTAATCTATCTTCCCTCCGTAGGAGAATGTTGGTGGCACCATCTACTTTTATCCCACATCCAATGCACAGAATGCTCAGCCCCAGGTCAATTCGGTTGTGGTGGATGCAGCCCATCCGGCACATCCGGCGCATCATGGCGTTGTTAGTGCTGTGGCACCATTGAGCGCTGTGCCTGCGCAGATGATGTATGCGGGGCACGTGTATCCGGGTCCAGCGTCCAATGTGATTGCCATGCAGCCCAAGACGCAGTTGGAGTCGGCATTCTTTATGCCCGATGAGATGCGCACCGATATACTTGCCCGCAACGAGATCTCCAATCTGATCATGGACGCAGCGGAGGCGGCACAACATGCCCTGCCCCACGAGGTGGACAACTATCATGCGCTGTATCCCCTGGAGCCGCCGGCTCAAGCGATGCACACCAAGCTGACGCTGCCGGCGAGCACATATCGAGCCACGCACAATAGCACCGGGTTCAAGTACTGCCTGAGAAGGTTACACGGTGAGTGAAACAGTTTGAGAGTCATTGATGTCAATAATTCTATCGTCTATCGTATTTCTGATTGAAGGCTTCCGCTTGCAGTCAACGAAGTGTATGACGCTCGTCGAGATGTGGAAGAAATTGCAGCACACGAATGTCGTTCAACTGCGTGAGGTGTTCACGACAAAAGCATTTGGTGATAACTGTAAGTGTGAAGGATGTCTTAAATGGATCCCTAAACGGTTCATTTTAGTACCTCTAAAACCAATTGTTGTGCCATCGATATTATCGATGTTTTGTTCATTCTAACAAACAATGAAACAATGTTATCGCAAAACATCGATTTGTATCAACGAATGTAACTTATATATATATATATATCACATCCTGTTTTGCAGCCTTAGTATTAGTATACGACTATTATCCCGGCTCACAGACATTGCTAGCCAAATACTTTACGCCAGCGCCAGAGACTAACGGCTACACAGATCCATTCCAAGGCGAGGCACGCCCCTTCAGGTACTCAGTCGACACAAAGCTGAATCTTAAACTATCCAACTAATCTATAACTTAATGCTTGTTGTTGCAGTCATAAGAGCAACATGCAGCGCACAAATAACGGACCCTTGCTGCCCGAATCGACAATCTGGTCGATTATAATGCAACTAACAGCTGGCCTGAGAGCCATTCACCAGGCGGGATTAGCATGCAAGTGAGTCGCAAACAGAAATGTAAACAGAAAACCAAAACCAAAACTTACATAACGTAACGTCTAACGTGACGCCTTAGAGTACTGGATCCCACGAAGATCATTGTGACTGGTAAACGTGTGCGCTTCAGCTCCTGCTGCATCTCAGATATCACGCAGTTCGATCCCAATGCGGCAAATCCCTTAGCTCTGGTCAATATGCATCAGCAGGTAATTAGTCAAAGATTAATAGTAATTTTACAAACTGCCAATGTCTTATTACGTTTGTGTGTTTTGCAGGACGATTTGACCGCATTGGGTCGCTTAGTATTAGCGCTGGCCTGTCGTTGTCTGCAGTCCGTGCAGCGTGACAATGTGCAGTCCAGCATTGATATGGTAACCAGAAACTACTCCACCGATCTACGCAATTTTATTGTGTAAGCAAACATTATTTGTTCGAGTTGGTTTAGAAACTCTTTCTAATTCAAATGTTGTTCATCACTTTCAGTTACCTCTTCACTACGAATAACCGCCGCTCTGTAACGGATTTGATGCCAATGATTGGCGCTCGCTTCTACACGCAACTGGATGCGCTTCAAGCACAAGTTGATATGCAGGAAGATGAGCTGGCCAAGGAAATGGAGAATGGTCGTCTCTATCGCATTTTAGTTAAACTGAACAGCATCAACGAACGACCCGAGTATGCATCGAAAACACTTTTATCAGTTAATCCATATCTAATTTGATACTTAATCTCTTATGTGATAGCTTCAATTTGGATTGCACTTGGTCCGAGACTGGTGATAGATATATGCTGAAATTATTCCGTGATTTTCTCTTTCATTCCGTCACTGAGGATGGCCGACCCTGGCTAGATCACGCACACGTTGTACAATGCCTCAATAAGTTGGATGCTGGCTCCATTGAGCGCGTAAGAAGCAATGATTCCATACCATAACGATTCCTAATCCATTGTATAATTCACAGGTTCAATTAATGTCACGCGACGAGCAATCGGTACTAATTGTCTCCTATGCTGAACTCAAGAATTGTCTGGAGAACGCGTTCTCCGAACTCATGTCAAGTGCGGCCAATTAAGAGCAACACACCAACCACCCCCCTCCCCCCCCCCCACACACACACAAACACACACACTTCATCCCGACTCGACCACAAGCAACTACGATTATAGACGGTTTAAGATATAAGCAAAACATTCATTATATAACTAAGACATTTTGGGCGCATGCCGACTAAACAAAAGAGATGAAGAATAATAAATGTAATAATAATCAACTACATGCGCAGATTTATATTGTTAAGTCTGGTAAAAAAAAAGAAAAACAACAACTGATATCCAATGTTATGTTAGATCTTAACTACATTTTAGGCATTTAAACTTACACAAAACAACAACAACAAAATAACAACAGCAACAACAAACAGAAAAGGAGCAACAACTTTTTTGAAAACGAAATCTCTCCAGAAAAGCAAAACAAAGAAAAGAAAAAACGATAAAAAACGCAAAATATACAAGAAGAAAAAAAAAAACAAAAAAATGTAAACAAACAACAAAAAAAAAGGAAAAAAAATCTTGCAAAATTTGTAAAACCAAAAAAAAAAATCGAATCAAAGAAGCAAAAAGTTGATCTATTTTTACAAAAGCTACAGCAAAAAAAGCAGAGGCGAAAGGAAACAAAAGAAAGAAAGTATTTATATGTATTGAAAAGTCTTAAAAACGAAACCTAAAACAAAACAAATTTTAAAACAAAGCGAAGCAAAAGTGTGCAAAACGTTGAGCAGCAACAAAATGAAAAGTAAATGTAAAAAGAAAAAGAAAACCAAGAAATAATGAAATAGCAAACAAGGAACCATTAAGCAAACAAATGTTTTTAAAGCATTGTCTGAGCGCCTGCTCCCCCGCCCTTTCCCCCCTGCATCCCTTAACCGCAACTGCAACTAAAAGAAAACACGACAGAAAAACAAAGTGAACATTTCTTATTTTTCAACTAATATTTTTATAGTGAAATATTTTTTAAAAGAAACGATTTAAAAGCAAAGGAAATGAAAAACAAAAAAAAAACTGAAACTATGTATTTGTAAAAAGTTTAAAAACAAACAAAATTGTTGTAAGAAGATAAAGATAAAGAAGACGAGGAAGAACATGCAAAGCGACGCACAGCGCGACTCGGCAAGTTGCTCAAAACAACAAAAAAACACAATATATATCTACACAATGGAGAAGAAAAGGAGGAAGAAATGGAAACGGAATCGTCTAGGCCACACACAGCGTGATATGTATATACATATATGTATACTCTCTCCCCTTTTTTATATGTACAACAATTCGAGACTTGAGATGGTCTTCGGTCTTTGAGATGGCAATATTTATAACTGTTTATTTACACACAACATACATAACATACACACACATACATACCTTTGCACGTACAACAAGAACAACAAATTACTTCAAGTCTGTCAATATATATGTGTATATGCATACATGTATAAATCATTTTAAAAGAAAATGCTTAAAAGTCGCGTTGCGCCCGCATATCACGAAACCGAAACTTGAATCCAAATACGAAAATGGCTTCAAAAAACACCAGCAAAATTGTCATAGAACACACCTTTGTAAACCATTCGATTCGATTTTTTGATGTACAACTTGTAATCATAATTATGTATTTTGTTGTTGGCACATTTTTACACACGAGACATCTTCCCTTCTCTACGCACGCAAAACTCGATCGTTGTTTTTGATTGGCTTTTTTGTTTTTACACCGATTCGCCCAATATTTTTCGTTTTTTTTTTTTTGTTTGTGCACTTCTTTTTGATCACTCTCTTTCTGTTTGTCAAAGCATAAATGCATACGCGTACTTTTCTTTATTAAGTTATTGTGTACTTCAAAGTAAGACTAATTAATTAGTTATAAATTTTTATTATTAAAAAGAGAAAACAAACGAGAAAACCTACAAAAACAGAATGTAAAAGAAAAACTTTTTGAGAAAAACCAATACAAAAAAATAATAAAATGTTTAAACAAAAACACAGTGTTTTATTTAACAGGCAGCCAAAACTCATGTAATGAGGAGTTCGTAAACAAACAAAGAGTAAAAGGGAATCGCGAACAACATGTAGAACTTACTCTCTCGGCGGAAACTGTTAATTATGGTTGCCCCCTCTCAATGAGTTTTATTTTTACTGTTGGCAATGCCGGGCTCACGCTCTCCCTCTCCCTACTTTTGTGAGAGAAAATAAATTTCATCCACCATCTGCCAATTTCTGTTCGCCTGGTACTTTTCATGAAAAAATTGCCTATATTTTGCATTTAAAGCTGTCGCTTCTGAGGAAATTGGTTTTAAAGCACCCTAATGAAAAACAAGTAAGAGAAATCTCGACTAGACGCTACCCTGCTTGCAATTATGTGTATGCCCGCGTATTGTGCATACTTTATTAACTTCAATGCTCCATATCTCCAGTATTTTTCAACAGATTTCAATAAAAATCGGAAACGGGAAGAGTTATCGAAAATTTGATACAATCCTGTACTGCATAGGGATTAGGAGAGCTTATGTTTCAAATCTGGAATCCCTAGCTCTTATAGTCTTTGAGATCAACGCGTTTAAACATACGGGTGTGGCTATATCGATTCGCCTGTTGATGCTGATCAAGATTATACCTACTTTATGGGGGTCTGCTACATACCATTGCATAAAACCATCATACCCTTTTTTAATGGGTTCAGGGTACAATAAATTTTTAGCATTTAAAATTTAACGTGATATTTATTATTTAGTTGGGCTGAATCCTGGCGGTACTGCAATGCCAGGCCAACCCGCGGCAGAGGTGGAGCAAGCCCCAGCACTCCGTCCGCAGCCCTGTGTTAGATAACTTTACATGGAATTTTAGCTGCCTCCTCATGTGCTACGAGCTAGAACCAGTTGTGAATTATAGTCGAGTCGAATAAAGCACATATTTCTCTTATGACTCATGCGCAGTCGAACTGGCCGCATGGTATAATAATAATTTTTAGCATTTAAAATTAAATGTGATATTTATTATTTAGTTGGGCCGAAATCCTGGCGGTACTGCAATACCAGGCCAACCCGCGACAGAGGTGGAGCAAGCCCCTAGCACTCCGTCTGTTTCCAAAAATCAGTTTAACATTTGTTGTCCTCCGATGGAGGATCTATCAGATGTTAAGCTGATAAGAACAGATACTACACTTTGATCTTAGCCATAAGGCCGAGAAGCGATAACTTTACATGGAATTATAGCTGCCTCCTCATGTGCTACGAGCTAGAACCAGCTGTGAATTATAGTCGAGTCGAGTAAAACACATTTCTCTTATGACTCATGCGCAGTCGAACATGAACGAGTGAGAGTAGTGGTTGTTTTTGCTTCACGCGTAGGCATACAATGAAAGTTTCACTTTGCGCATTTATAATTCCCAAATGGTTTTAGCACTGGCCGCATGGTGTAGCTAGTCGTTTGTGGTGTTAAGTTACTCTGGCTTCTCTTCAGTTGTCGAATAAATCTTTCGCCTTTTACTAAAGATTTCCGTGGAGAGGATCACTCTAATGAGTCTAAAGTAATTTTTGCTAGTGCCTGGTTGCAAAATCGGGCCATAAGTAATAAATAACATTGTTAAGTATTATATAATATAAAAAGTTTTTATTATTTTTAACTAAATAATTACAACGTATAATACAAAGTTTATGGTTAAACTGGAAAATGTACAACTTTCTTTTGTGTATGGTGTTGTTGTTGTAGGAAGGGTAAATTATGTATTCGTTGTGTCGTTTGTGATTGCGGCAATGTAGGGTAAAAAATTTGTTCCTGATCTGTTTTTGCGGTTTATTTCTTATGTGGTTATCACAGTTAAATATATAAAAGTTCGGCCGCTTCTATATACTCTTTGTTTTTGTTGTTGTTAATGTTGTTTTTCGAATTAGAATAGAAAGCTGTTGGTTTTTGATTGTTTTGTATCTTGAGAGCAACTAAATAGTTTTGTGCAATCCTCTTTCTTTTTTTTTTGCTAAATCATATAAACTACTTAAACTTAGGCTTTAATTAAATCTTATATTTAGTACAAAAAAATTCAGCTGAACTTTGAGCAAAGTTTTTGAGTATTTTTCTTCACGTTTGTTAGTTGCTTGGGGCGGCGGCGGAAGGGGTAAGGCGGCAGCATTTTCGCAGCATTTAACTAAATCTACAGTGTATTTGTGTGTATGTGTGGGGTAACATTTTAATAATGTATATGTATGTATTAACAACTTGTTACTCGTTCCTCCTCCTCCGTCTCCTTTTTTTAGGCAGGCGCCTCCGTTGGCGCGTGGCACCCCTCAACATTCTCGGGCCAATCGCAGACGTTCTCCTGAGGATTGAAGACCAGGTTGGCAGGACATGGCATATGATGCTTGCGCTCTCCCTCGCACATATAGTAATGTGTGCAGTCGGCCCAATCCTTGTGGTAGCTGATGTGACCATCCTCCTCCGCGCAGGTAACATCATGTGCTGCAGTTGATAAAAAGTATTGGGTAAGTATATTAAATCTATAATATTTATCGCTTGATACTTACGATCTTTTGTTGTATAGGCACCGCGTGGTCCATGGGACTCATAGGGTCCATCGTATTCCAGTGCGACCTTGTAGTCCTTGAGCTCATCACTCAAGGCATTCAGCAATGGATATTTGCCGTTACCGCAACGACCCGAAAAGTCATCCATATCTATGGACCAGACCATAATGCCGCCAAAGCCTTGCTCCTTAAGCCATTCCGTCTGGAAAACAAGAAATTATTAGCCAATTAAACAAGTTATAGTGATCCCTAACACACCTTTGTTTTGAGCGAACGTTCATCATCGAATCCAACCCATTGGTTGCCTCTGTAGGCGAAGGGTACCTGCTGCTCCGAGTCCCAGACGAGCGTGGTGTTATCCGCTGCCAGGAAGGAGCACACCTCATAGTAGCTGAGGAAACCTGCCTCGTTGGTGAACTTGCCGGCCTTACCGCCACCCGAAGAGGGTGATCCGATATCGAATTGCGTGTCATTGACCAGCTCAAAGCTACGTCCGTATGTGGGCATGCCAATGAGTAGCTTCTCCTTGGGCGCACCCTGTTTCACCCATTCGCGAGCACTGTAATCGACTGTGAGTTTCTTCTGGTAGCCCGTCGCCGACTCCAGGGCGAAGAGTGGGGAGTTGTGGCCCACTGTACGCTCCCACTGACCATGGAAATCGTAGGTCATCACATTGATAAAGTCCAGATACTTGGAGATCTCCGGCACATCGTATCCAGCGGCAATAGCTTCAAAAGAGGCTGGCACGGCAGCAGTCAAAAGGAGGCGTGGTAATCCTGAAGACTTTGCCTCACCCTCGAAGGCGACACGGAGTTCGCGAAGCAGATTCACATAGGCTACACGATCTTCGGCACCACGTGGATATTCCCAGTCCACATCCAGTCCATTGAATTTGTAATCTCGCAAGAAATCAATGGCCTCATACACGAACTGATTCATGCGGAACACATTGGAGGTGAGCTCCTTGAAGGGTGTTGAGCCAAACGCCCAGCCACCGATGGCTAGCAGGATCTGCAGATCGGGATTGCTGTCCCTCAAGGCAATCACACTCTCATAGTTCTCCGGATCATCATCGGTGGCCTCCGTCAACTTGTAATCTTGCAGCGTGGCAAAGGCATACACAATATGGGTGCACAACTTAGGATCAATGTTATCCGGTTCGAATTTGCCAGCACCCGGACGCTTAGCGGACCAGCTGGTCAAGTAGCAGAAGACCTGAGCAGGACGTGCTGAAGAATTATGATTTTTGTTAGTTACCTTATGCACGAATGAAGTCTAAAGATTAACACTTACTGTTTGTCTCAATGGCATGGGATCCACCCTTGATGCGTTGTTTCTTCTGGGCATGTGGCTTGCGCACCTTCTTAATGATCTCATCCACATCAATCTTAATCGGTTCGGGTTTCTGTACGGAAGGTTTATATTAGACATGAACATTTATATAGTTATCCTATAACAAACCTCTTCTTCAATATCCTCGAATGTGGCTGCAATTGCTGTCCAGTTAACATCCTTGGCCTCCTTGCCACGCGAGATGCCGAGCAGTTCCTCACGCATAGCTCCAATCAGGGGATACTTGACATTGCCACCGCACACTTCACCCTTAAAGTCATCCATATCGATGGTCCAGACCATGGCACCACCATATCCATTCGTCTTAATCCACTGCATCTTGTTTCTGATTGCTCGCTCATCATCGAAGCCGACCCACTGATCACCATCGACCATGTAGGGCACCTTCATCTCCTCATCCCAGACATAGACGGCGCCGTTCAACAACATCTCGCAGATCTCATAGTAGGCCAAGAAACCGCTCTCCTTGGTATAGACACCTTCCCGACCGCCTCCAGTTGCTGGAGCATTAGGACCATGTTTATCAGTGCTCGCCAGGGTAAACGAACGTCCATAGGTTGGCATGCCAATGACTAACTTCTCCTTAGGTGCTCCCATCTTGACCCACAAGCTCGCGGCATTATCCACTGACAATTGTTTGCGCCATTCCGAATCCGTTGAAGGAGCATAGCTGAGGGAGAGATTACAAGCGGGTTAGTAGTGTTCCTGGTTAAGGTGGAAATTCTACGAACAGTGGTGCATTGTGTCCGGTTTCGCGTTCCCATTTTCCATGGAAATCGTAGGCCATCAGATTGATAAAGTCCAGATAGCTGGCAATTGCGGGTACATCATAACCACCGCGCACATTATCCGGACCGACGGGTACAGCAGCGGAGAGTAGAAGACGAGGTTGTTTCAGCTCCTGTGCTTCGGCTTCGAATGCTTCACGCAACTCTTTCAAGAGAAGGACAAAGTTCTTTTTGTCATCGGTGCCTTTCGGGTACTCCCAATCCATGTCGAGACCATCGAAGCCACGTTTGCGCAGGAAGGGAATCGCGGAGTAGACAAAAGTCTGGCGAGTGTAGCGTGTCGCAGACATATCCTTGAACTTCTGGGTGCCAAACGACCAGCCACCAATAGCGAGCAAGATCTGTTGAAAGACAATAGTACGTCAGATATGGTTTCAATGAGGGTTTCCAAGGTTAGCTTACCTTCAACTTGGGATTGGCTTTGCGCAGGCTCATCATGCGGTCATATAATCCAGGCACATTGTCCTTCGTCTCATCATTGGACTCATAGGAGCTCAGTTTGCCCTTCTTCAGCCAACCAAAGGCAAAGATAATATGCGTACACAGATCAGCGGGAATATCCTCTGGTACGAACTTGCCAATCTTGACACGGTACTGCGACCAGTTTGTGTAGTAGCACACAATCTTGGGTGTTCCATCGTCCACTTTGGTCTTCTTGCCCTTCAGCGATGATCCACTGGCCACCAACGCTGCACCACCTCCGGCGGCAGCTGCAGCGGCTGCGGCACCACGTAACTTGGACTTGGAGCGTAGACGCGTTCTGCTGACGCTTGTCGTTGAAGCAGGTTCCTGATCAATACGCTTCTGTGCCACAGGCGATTCCGTTACCTTCTTGGAGGTCAACACACTGCTCCGGGACGTACTGCTCGCCGTTGTGGTTGGTCGTCGCAGGCGTCGACGTGTCTTGGCTGCAAGAAAAGATTTGGGTTACTCACAGCTGACACCTGAACATCATTTACCCCATCATTATCTTCAATTAAACATTATTTGAACTATCATCAATCCCCAAGATCATCATCATCATCTTCATTATTCATCAATCCATCAAACGTCTCATTACCTATGTTTTGACAATTGACAACTAACAACTGAACAAATGTGTTATGCATCAAGTAGCTATACCATTGAACACAATATTGATGTGCCAATCGGCATCTACATCTTCAGCTGTCTTTGGTTAATTAACTTTGATTGTATTCCAGTTCATTTGTTTATGTTTAATGTCTTTTATATTTAGCTTGTCAGTGCTTTAATGAAGATGTATGATTATGATGATAATAAAACGTATACATTAATGATACTGACTATTTAATGACTTTCGTACCAAGCAGACAGAGACTACAAATAGTTAGATACTATACCTGTTTAACATGATATTCAAAATTAAACAAATTTGTCCCCAGCTGAAATAACAAAACAGTATGCAATTTGCAGTATTCTCTGCTAAACCGGTCGGCAAGTAAATATTCCATTTAGTACTACAAGCAAAATCTACACACTGCGCAAGCCCACACACACACACACACGCACATACGTTAATGGACACGTCGAATGCGGCCGCTTCGTGTTTATTTTTAGCTTGCCCTTGAGTTGTATTGTTCTAGTGCTGGTTAAGTCAGCGGGTATGTATCTGGGGATATAGCTCAGTGGTAGAGCATTCGACTGCAGATCGAGAGGTCCCCGGTTCAAACCCGGGTGTCCCCTTGGTAAACCTTTTTGTTGTAAACAGAATTGTTTAAAAAGGATTTTTATATTGTTTTTGTTGTTTTTTAATGCATTACTCATGTCTCAATATAATCAGTAGTTATTCTATTTATATTTAAAACTATTCAATTGGTGTTGCTTGGTGGGAGTAGCTCTATGCGTTGAAGAATTAATATGGGGATATAGCTCAGTGGTAGAGCATTCGACTGCAGATCGAGAGGTCCCCGGTTCAAACCCGGGTGTCCCCTTGAAAAACATTTTTTATTCGAGTTTAAAAAATTTCATTTAAGGAAAGCCTTACAGTTCTACAGAAAAATTAGAAAGGGTTATAAATAAAAGTGCAAAGACAAGGAACTAACTTAATGAGTTAATTATTTAAGTTAACACACAGCCAAGCACCACTTTTGCATTTATTTTGCAACTTTTTTAGCTATTACAATCCTTTGTTGGAGTGTTACATCATTACAATTTACAACAAATCTGTTAAACAAACGACTTTTACAGCTCGAGCTGCATTGCATTTGCTTAAGTAAATGTTTTGGCAGCGAGCGTCCGCATGGGGATATAGCTCAGTGGTAGAGCATTCGACTGCAGATCGAGAGGTCCCCGGTTCAAACCCGGGTGTCCCCTTGATAATTTTTTTTTTATTTAATTACTTTTTTTTTAATAGTGTAGGTTTTTTAAAACATTAATCATCCAAAAAACTGATATCTGTCTGTTAAACACCAAATGGAAACAATTTCCTTGATAAATCTCAACTCGAACGTGAAGAGCTTTTTGATGTTTACATAACTCAACTCAATTTACCCAGATTTAACAATCAACAGTTCATAATACACAGTCATTTAGGAAACTTGTTGCTGTTAATGGTGGTTATGTGATAATGGTGCAGATATTATTAAACACAGCACAAAAGCAACAAAAACCACATCGAAAACAACAAAAGTTTATCAACTTCCGCCTCCGCTGAAGATAATGATATTCTGTGAGTTTTGGAGAAGACACACACACTAAGAAAAACTTTGAGTTGTGCTAAGATTTTTGGAGCTGTTCTTTACTAAATTCTCGCTTCTTATATAAGTGGGGATATAGCTCAGTGGTAGAGCATTCGACTGCAGATCGAGAGGTCCCCGGTTCAAACCCGGGTGTCCCCTTGAAACCAACTTTTTTCCCACTATTTTTTTTTTTTTAATGAACATTTGCTACTTACTCTGTGCACTGTCTGTGGTGGGTGAGAGCAATACGATCAGCAGACATATTACAAAAGCAATTCGCAGCAATCGCGGCGGCAACTGTAAAGGAGACAAGAAAAATGTTTAGGGCAATTAATCAGATTTATGTTAAGGTTGGTTTTATTTCTGATGATGTGCGCGATAAAATGATTAATGTGCGGAGGCGGGGCAGAGCACGTCAAGTTGCCACAAATTACGTGGCACTTGCTTGTCAAAAATATATAAAACGAATTCAAATAGCTATATTGTTGGGTCGTGAGAAGGTCGGAGCGGTTCGTTCATCATATCACGCATTAAGGCGCTTCTCGTAGCGCCAAACGCCACTCTTCACTTCAGTTTGTTCACACTGAAGCAGAGTGGCGCCCACTAAATGCAACAACAACATCGACGGCAAGGTGATTTTGTTGTCCAGCTCTTGACATTGACCCAGTTAACCAAAAGCCGCCGGAGTTGGCCCAAACAATGAGCTGCTTGCCGTTTGTTTTGGGGCAAAAGTCGCTTGTTTCAACAACTAATTAAAATTATTTAGTGCTCTTTATTATGCAAAATGTTGTATATGTTGCTTCTTTTGTGTTGTTGCTGTTGCCGTTGCTGCATCTGAAGCAATTTTCGGCGACATCTTCACATTACTCAAGCCCAGTAGCAACAGCAACAACAACAGCAATGCGAACAATACCAATGTCAAATCGAGTGACTGTCTTTTGACTTTGAATACCATTATATATCACTTATAAGCCTACTCTGTCCGAAGTTTCAAATTTGTTAATGTCGTACGCAATATTTGAGGAATGTGTGATTCAAGCAATAATTGCAAAAGGCAACCAGCATGACTTATGCAGTTTTCAATCATATTTGGCTGCGTTGAATATAGATTGGTATTTATTATATAGTTTCCAAGCCCATCTTATACTTATAGATCGATATTGCTACTACTTTACATCGATTTTCCTTCGCCCAACCAACATCTAATTGGTATTCAAGGGGCGTTAACAATGGGCAAAGAGTCGTCATTAAGAACACGTTACACAACACGCTGGTTTATGGCCAACATGAACGGAGACAGACAGTTAGGTTAGAAAGAAATGGCCGAAATTGGCACAAACGTGAGTTGCTTGATAATAACGATCTCGACTTACAGTTGGATATTTTAACGGTCCAGTGGCACCAAAAAGTCAGCTTTCAGATCTTGCCATCAAGGTCGCATCGAGCTGAACCCAACTTGGATAAGTTTATAGCCTGGTTCGGGCCAAAAGCAAACATAAATCGCACAAAAATTCTTTAGATCTGCCTCTAAACAATATGCAGGCCGAAAAAAGTGAAACTGGTTTCGGATATATCTTAAAATCAGTATTCAGTTTAATTATGTTTAGCTTTTAGACACACGAGCATAAATTATAAACTTTTAAAGCAAAAACAAACCAAATATACATACAAAAAATGTGTCTGCTCAGCGAAAAAAGGTTCCTTATTGCGTTCGGCGCCGGCATCTTAACTGGACCAACTGGTTTTCTGGCTGTGGCACGGAAATGAACTTAAGTGAAAACATGTCTCAAGAAACACTTGCCTTTCATTTTCCTTTGTGATTTGAAAGCGAAAAAACCAAAAAGCCAAAGAACTCTTAAAAACGAAATCGAATTTTTGATTTGATTACATTTTTTAGCAAATCATCTTTGAAATTGCAAACTTAATCTCGAATTTCGGTTTCTTTCTGTTTCCCTCTGCTTCTCTGATTGCATTCTGCTTACGTAAAACTATTGTTTGTCCATTTTGGGGCAATTGCCAGAGACTGGACACCACTTGTACCCCTTCTCCTCTGCAAGTAAGTATCATTAGCGACAGCGATTGGAGCACCGACAAGTTGAGATTTGGTTTTTTTTTTTTTTTTTGGTTTTTGTGGTGCGAAAGCCTCGCCAAGTTGAATTATTTTGTTGTTGTTTTTCTTTTTTGTGGGTTTGTCGATTACAGTTTGCTTGGGTTACGACAGCACTAAATAAAAGTCAATAAGTAATAGACAGACAGGGAGACAGACAGTCAGATAGTTAGTTAGTGAGTTGGTTAGACAGAGAAAAAGAGAGAGAGGGGGAAGGGGTGCGGGATAGCAAACACAATGAGAAACAAGTTAACTGCATTCCAGGTGCCATATTGGCTATTTTTTTCCCCCAAATTGCGCAAATGTAAAAGAGAGGAAAATTGGAAATAAGAAAAAACCAAAAAATCACGATGAATTATTGTGATTTGTGGCCAAAGCGCAAGAGAATAGCTTTTGAGCCGGCGTTTAAATACCCTACAAATCTACAAATCCTTTAGTTTGATGATTAGAGAAAGATTTCCATGCAATCCCACAGACAGATGCATATATCCTTGAATGCTAGGGTATATACAAACGTCTCGTTGATTTGCTAGCTTAGCGGAAAGACACTCTTCATATGTGTCGAACACACTCGACACATTCACTAAATATGATAATTTATGTGGACATTTGAAACTAGTATGAAGAAGAAAACGTTCGAGCAGCGTTCAAGTGTTGCTTCAACAAAAACCGAGCACAGCATCCAAGTCTCACATTACTCAAATGCCATATTCAACATATATATGTATATGATCTTTGATCTGTCTGACTGTTGTTGTTGTTGTTTCATTGCTGGCATCGTTTTCACTTGCACGCGAGTAAAAGCAGAAATTGCGAATTTATTTGCATTAATTTTATATATATATATTTCGTTTGGGTTTTATTTTTTACAATTGCATTTGTTGCGAGCGAGCTCTTTTAATATTTTCAACATGCCACTCAAATTGCGCAAAAAGGTGCATTAATCATGCTTCGTTGCCGTTGCCGTTGCCGTACGCGATTGCCGTTGAGATTCAGCGCAAGTTTGTCGCTTAAGTCTTTCGTTTTGACGTTGCATTTTAAACTGCAAGTTGTTGTTGTTGTTGCTGCTGCTGCTGCTCATTTTGTTTGAAATGAAATTTATTGAAATTTTGTACGTTTAGCTTAGCGGTTCGTATTTAATTAAATGCTGACCGAAATTCAGCTCAAGGTGAACCGACTCGAAAAAAAAAAATAAATAAAAAATATGAAAAAAATATGGAAAAAAAAAGAAAACCGTTGCACAGTTGGCGACACGCGCGAACATTTGCCAGTTTGTGTGTGTGTGTGTGTGTCTTAACGGCATTTTGAAGCAGTCATAACTGTTGTGGCAAACAACTAACTAAAGGTCTTAAACAGTAGACATTTTAAGGTTTTTAGCTGCACCTTTGCAATTGAGTTAATATCAGCAGCGCACCTGTCCTGACCAGACGACCTTGCGCAATCTGGTCAAAACAGCTAAACAAGTTTGTCTCGGAGACAGGCAAACAGATACTTATACTTATACTTAAACTGTTATGGCTTATGACTCAGTGCAGCCTGAGAAACTGGTTCACTGACCAATTAGAATAATGCTTAAATTGCGCATATCGCAAACGGACCAAGAGCCAAACCTCTCAACCAACTCGTTAGCCGCAATGCAAGTCTCTCTTTTGGGTGTGGAAGTCAATTGAACCGAGAGTTGAGTACTTCCTGCTACCAAAGCATAACCCTGAAACGGCCATTCGCATCGCAACCCAAAACAACAAGAAACCAGCTGACAACAAAGCTCAAAACCATAGAGAGAATTATTACTTATTTCTGGTAGTATGAAATGGAAGTTTAAGAATGATCTGTTATAGTTTTTTTCTCCAAGTGTGCGCAGTAAAATTGTTTAAAGCTTCATTCACTCGACAGACTGACGACTAGAGTTAACAATTTAGTGGGTTAGGCCCACGCAAACACTTAGGTTCATTCTCTCAAGATGCAACAGAGATTTGTTGGCATTGTCTTTTTGCTTTGCTTAATAACATAAACGTGCCGCCGTGAGTCAACAGCAGGCAGGCAGGCAGGCAGAAAGGAAGACAGCTGTCTACATAATGTGGCCATTATTCTTTTTTCTTTCTGGCCGGAGAGTTCTCAACAGTTGAGTGCACACAACTTCCGTTTCCATCTGTTGTGTTTTGTTGTTTCCTATCTTGTTCATAATAATGTCAATACAATTTATGTCCATTTGTTTCTGTTTGGCCCACTGTTTCAGTTTCAATTTCAATTCCAATTCCATATCTCTGGCCTTGTCTAGCATTTGGCAATTTGTCAGTGTCACATTAAATCTTTCATCTTGTTGCTGCTGCTGCTGCTGTTGCCAGTCTAGCGGCAAAGTACAACACTTTTGATTTCAACAAAAGACTTAAGCCGCAAAAAAAGACAGAAACTTGATAGTAATTATTATCGTTCCTGCTAATTGAAGTTAACGAACTGAAAAACGCCCCCAAAAAAACATTTTACCAACCACGAGTTCGTTCTTCAAGGCTTTGTCAGAATCACTTTCTAAGTTAATTTTATTGGAAACAAAAGACATTCAATGCACTTTTGAGTTGGCGTTCAGATAAAAGACATCCTACAATCAAACTCTATGCCCTCAAGACACAACTAAACTCTTTCAAGTGTGTTTTAGAGTTAGAAACTTCTTGATATCTCAGAGTTGATGAAAACTATACAGAAAACTTGCTTTCATAACTATATTCTAACTAGTCTAAGCTATTAATATAATGTATATTTCGGCCTCATAAATCATATTTACGTAAGCTAATGCCCAACCTTAGCCATAGGTCTTGATTTCTGTTTTCTGGTTTCACATGCATTTTTGATGAGTTTTGATGGGCGAGCGACCAAAAGTCCGCCCCAACAACAACAAGGAACTGAAGTCTGGCCCGGACATTATGTCATAGTCTATAGTCGGTTTGTAAGTTCGTTAGTAGCAGGAGGATTATGTAAAACATATGCGCTTTTATTAATAAACAAATCGACAGAAAGAGGGAAAAGAAGTGAAGAAAGAAAAAAACCATGCAGGAAAGTGAAATTTGTGTTGTGAATAGATGCGCTGTATAAGCGTGTTTGTGTGTTTAACTTAGTACGTGTACTAACTTAGTTAGTGAGTAAATCATGTATTGTATTCAACTTTAACCTTTATTTTTCAAAAGACCAACGAAAACAACAAAGCCAAAGCCAAACCAGTTTTTGTGTGTATTTTATGTACAAATGTCTAAAAGTAAATAATTATTTAAGTATACAAAGATATTCAAATGAAATGACGTTTGAATCTTCGAGGCTGGCCACTTTATAGAGCGGTTTATGGCCTAGGCAGACAGCCAGCCAATCGAGCCAGCCAACGGTATTAAGTCAAACGTTTTTATGGCATTGTCAGTTGGATTTATTGCCAAAATACAACCAAACGAAACGTAGATAAAGTTAATTGCGGCCGGCGGAAGGGCCAAAAAAAAACAACAACAACAAACGAAAACGAAAAGATATATATATATATATAAAAAAAAAAACAAATTGCATTCACAGTTAATTAGTTTAATTATGAAGCGAAAAAAACAATGTGAAAAGTTGCCAAATGCTAAAAGATAAACAGTTGTTGTGCAACTGTCTTTGAAAGTTGGATATAGCTCAAGATATATGTATATATATATGGTCATTTTCATTAGCAGGCGGCCCAAAGGCTGATCTGCTCAATGACTTTTGACTGATAATGATTTGTGTTCATTATTTTTTTGTATCTTTTTTTTTGTATGTTTTTAATTTTATGTTATTTTATGATTATGTTGTTTGTTGCTTGAGGCTAACTCTATAATATATGTAAATAGATGTTTATATAACGCAAAACGTGTTTAATTTTCGATACGATCGTTTTTGAACTCTATTGTTTTGATTGGTTTCAAGTCTTTGCAGCTGTGACAAATGACAAATGATTCATATATATAAAGTTTTGTTTGTTCACAATTAACTTTATTATGTTTATTATTGTGCTCCACTGCCATTTGGCATTGACCATTGTGTGTGTGTGTGTGTGGCATAAACTAAACTTATTCATAAGTACGATCAAAGTGAAGCTGGCGACTATTTGTTTGGACGGACTTCCTGCTCTTTGAGGTTTAAAGCAGAAGGTTCGTTGCCTAAGTTATTTGTTTTTAACACGTTTTTTTGTTGTTTGTGTTTACTTTTGGTTAAATAAGCTTGAATAGTTAGCTCAATAGTTCAATAACCAATTGATGTGGCACATGCAAATCAGCATAAAAGTGAATGTGTGCAAGTGTGTGTCTCTGTGTGTGTGTGTTTGAGTGCAACACACAACAATTGCATGCTGCCCACTCAGCTCTCGAACAAACGAACTGGCAGCCAGCTGCAGCAGGCCTGCTTGCCGCTTGCTGTTGGCTGTCAGGGCTAGGCGCAAAAGTAATTGTGACTCGCGATATCTCGCATAAAGATCGAAAAATAAAATAAATAAGTCAAGTAAGTGGCTTGCCAAAGCAGCCGTCACAACATTCTTGCCATTGTCTAAATACAGTCAAGCCCCGCCAAGACGAACATGCAAGTTAAAGCAACGAGACTTCGAGATATATTACATTTTCATAATGTATGGCTTCCAATACATAGATGTGCCTCAAATTACGCATGCGCCCAGTTGGCCGCTTGGCAGAGTTGCCAACTTCCGATACACAACGCTTGCCGTTTGCTTGCCTTTTGTGTATTGTTTTTGTGTGTTTGTTATTTGGGGAGAAAGTCTGTCGCCTGCCTGTGTGCAATGTGCAATTACTATATCTAAGTGTATATGTTTGTCTACAATCTCTACGATGTTTTTTTCTTCTTCTTCTTCGAAGTGTAAACACAAGCTGGGGGCTGTCGTTAAAGTCAACTCGTTATTTAAATTGTATGTGAAACAAACACTAAATTCTGTTGCGAGTGCTTTTGTTGTTCACTCAATTGTCAAATACAACAACGAACGTACGAAGTTTCAGCTTCAAATGAAAGTGAGAGTTAAGGCAACAACAATAGCAATAGCAAAAGAGAGTGCGAAAGAGGCAGGGAGCGGCGGGCTAAAGGGGGCGCACACATGTCAGTTACGCTTGTCTATTATAGATAATCTGATTGACATGGCGAGGGGCGTGACAGTAGCGAGGGGCTACCTGGTTAATTAAGAAAAGGTTATAAAAAGCAATTAACATTTGAAGACTTTACAAATCGTTACACTTACAATTAATATACAATGGCTTGGGTATAGCCAGGTAATAATAACAATTATCGAATGCAATTGAATAATTTATAAATATTTGAAACATTTTCTTCTCTAACGCTCTCTTTCTATCGTATGTTTGGTTTTTGCCACATGTTTCGAGAGACTCGTTTCGCGTATTTCAAACCTAATTTTTGCGGGTTTTTCAACCAGTTTTTTGGGCCAGCCGCTTGGCCAACGACGACGACGACGATTTGCCAATAGGCGGCGATTGACTGCCAGCAGTTGTTGTTTTTCTTTTTCCTCTTTATGTATGTTTTATTTTTTTTGCAAATATTAATTGTTGTAAAATCGCATAGGTAGAAAACTAGTTACAATCGACTTTTACTTGGCCAAATTGAGGCGTGGCCAGTGTTAACTGTTGATGGCGTGCCTGCCATTATGGCAATAATGGAAATCGGTGAAAAAAGGCACTGCAAGGAAGTAAAAGCTACAAAAATAAAATGAAAATCGTTGCACGCAGCAGCAGCAGAAAAAGTCTGTTAAAAGCGAAACCGAAACAGCAAGTTGTTCAGAATCTGTTTTAGTAGTCAGATTATTTGTATAGCCATTGTCTTTGACAGGTTTGCCTTCAACTTCGGCTCAGACAGCAGCAGCAGCAAACAGCAAGAACAGAACCCGTAATCGTAATCGCTGTGACTACAACAACTTTATATATATATATATATGTTCTTTCGACCAGTCGTCAGACGTTCTCCAAAGCTGTTTAACATTCATTTTTTTTCCGTTCACTGTTTAATGTTATTTTTTTTCTTGATGGTTTGGCATGGTTTTTGGATTCCTTCAGTCTCTCAATTTGTATGCATATATAGTCGTAGTAAATATGATAATTTGTCTATTCTGTTTTGTTCATAGTTCTTTAATGTTGTTCGGGTCTGACACACATTTCTTCAGATAGTTAGTATTTCATTGCACTCCACTCACCATTTTCTATGCAGCTTTTTTGTAACTTTTTCTCCACTTAATTCCCAGCTTATGATCCAAATACACTCTATAAGAAATCGTATTTATTATGTTAAGCACACTACACTGCAGTTTATTTGTTTGTAACGCACTCGGCTTTAGTAACTTGTGGAAAACTTTCAAACTCCTTTTAGGAATCCGTTACTAACCGTTAATCCCGTTGCGAACTCGCACGTTGGGCTGAAAAACTGAAACTGATTTGTGCGCAGTCGCGGCCAACTGGCAAGACAGCCACAGACGACAACAACTCAAAGTTTGAGTGAAGTTTTGCTTGGTTCGACTCTTTGACTGGGCTTTGAGCTGTTGGCCACGTTCAAACGAGCCGTATATGTAAGTGTGTGCAAGTGTGCGTGAGAGACATAATAAAAAAACAACTGTTACTGTTGGCTGTGAGCTGCATTGAAAATGTATTTTTCCTTTGGCTGCGCGTTTGCCTGCTTTTGTGCAGCTCTTTCGTACACTCGACTCAAAGCGGCAACTGTTAACAGCGCTGTTAAGTTAACAGTGGCAGCGTCTGTTAAGGATTGATTAAGTTGATCCGATTGGGTAAATTCAAACAAGTTTTGATTAGCATAAAAGCGAACGATGAATTCAAATTTGTATGGGGAATTATGATTAAAAAAATATGAGCATTTAATTTAATACGATAGAAAGCCACAAAATTCATTTGCATATATATAATTATGGATGTATTTGTCGCTCACAAAAGTCGCATATCACACAGATAAAAGCGAAAGTGCTATATAGCCGGCAAACTGAACAGTTCCACCAGTGTTAAGGCAACTTGAATCGAATGCTTCTAACAATACATGATTCCTTTTTGGGGGCCCCGCTTCTCACGCTTTTTGCATGTGCCATAAATTTCACTGCCTTTCACTCTAAATCATTTGCAGCACTTAATTGTGTGTGCATCTTAAATGCGTATTGCGTGCAATTTGCAATCAGGCAGCAACTTTTATTTCTTTCGAAGCAGCGGCTGCTGCTGCAATTCCGTGCCACTTTTTTTTCAGTTTTCATTTTTCATCGCGAAAATAGCAAAGTGAAAAATGAGAAATGGAAATGCAATGCTCTGTTTCACATGCCGGTAAAGTTTCACGCTGCAACAGACACACAGCGAGGCACAGATATATAGTAACTGTATTGATTATAAACTAAAGACACCGAGAATTGATCTTAATCAAGTTACTAATGAGTCTTACTTGATTTGATCAGAGTGCAATGCACTGTCGCGCCAGCTTCGATTGACGGCCATTTTGTTGTCGTCTGTGGCTTTCGAAACCGTTATACCAATTGAATATCAAATCGGGCAAACTTAACCTTCACTGCGTTGTTTGTGTGCGGCGGCAAGTTTGTGCCTTAAGTCTTTTGTTTTTACACTACACACACATACAAAATTGAAAGTGAAATTTCATTGTTGCCGTTGTTGTTGTAGTTCTTGCATTTTTATTTTTGGTAATTGTTGAAAAAGAAAGGCACTCACTTGCCCACCAACAACAACATGCACAACATGAAAAACATGAACAACATAAAATGCTGATAAGAAACGTGATTCAATTTTTAGTTGAAAATTATGAAAATCATATATGTAGCCTGGCTTGCTTTTCACTTTTCGATGGCCTTGCAGTGCCAACAAAGTTTTGCCATACGGAAGACTCCAAAAAACCGGATTGTAATTCCCACAATAGCTGCTCGAGGGCAGAACAAGAAGTTAACTTCATATGGTATCAATTATAGCTGATTATAAACCAAGTCTGGGAAGCTCTCCACCCTACTCTAGTAGCTGTCGGTTTCGCTTCCTTGCATTGTCTCAACATTAACCTCGCTTTCGCTGAATTCGCGACTCTTCTCAGGTTTACTTTTATCAGCAACACATGCTCACCCCGGTAGTCGGTTTGTCTGTTGTTGGTTGTCTTTTTCTGTCAAGATTAGATGTGGTGTACGCTTTTATTAACAACATGATTGATGGACGATTGTGTATACAAGGTGTGAGTTTTGGGCAGTGTTTTGTTTACCGCTGCTATGCCCGGATATGTTCTGAACGAGTTCGAGAGCTTTTCTGCTTGAGTATTTGATTTGATTTGTGTGTGAAGCTGAAAGTGAACTGGGCCACAATGTTTAGACTATTCTTTCTTATGCTTGCTCGGGGACGGCACATCGCCAGTGTTGGCTTCTTCAACCTCTTGCGATACACGATTGGCTGGCTGCTGGACAACTGCTCCAAAGGGTAACCGATATCTGTTGACAACCCGTTTAAGATACGAAGAATCTTATCAAAGACAGCAACTTACCTGTCGTAGGCGATGAAGCGTGGCAACACTGACGGTTGATACTTCTTTCTGTACAAGCACATCAATTGATGGGATGCGAAGAGAGTGGGAATGAATAGAATGCAACAGAGTTGAATGCTAAACCAGAAACCATTCTATAAGCAAACAAATAAATTTAAGTTACAAATACAAGTCATAATAGTACGTAACTTACCATAGGATCGACTAGACGTTGGCAAATCCAATCAACACTACGGCTATAGATATAGGTCAGTGGAGCACACTTTCCCACACTTCTCCTCGACTTCTTGATGACCATGTTTATATAATCATCGACCTCATCTCTTATAAAGTACGATAGATTATCGCGTAGCTGACGAGCATATTGATCGGCATATGTTCGCATATACTCTTTGGAACGGTTTGCTGCTTTTTCGAGAATCCGGAGGGATTCACCAAATGGATTGCCATTATACAGGATCAGTTCATCAACCTTCAATAGATTCTGTCGTAAATTTTCCATCAGCGAATGTATCTTGGGCACAAACTCATCGTGTAATCTCTGTAGATTGAAAGCATCGTTGTATAGCCCTACTTTGGCCGTATCATAAAAGCCATAAAGGCTCTGCAGGCGTGTCTCCAAGCCCATGATTGCATTGGCCAACTTGGGCAACTCAATGGGAGTTAGCTCTGTGCACAAAAAATCGGTATACAGTGCACTGTGGTAGGTCGACAGATTGCTCGACCTCACCGCGTCCAGTGTATAGTATTCTTCATCTTCGATCAAATCGAAAAGGGTTATATTTGATGGAAATATGGGTGATTCCGGTATTTCGTATTCGCCAATAAGCTCTGTGTATATAAGATCCTCAATATTGTACACATTCTTCTCCTCCAAAATCTTAAAGATCGAATGATCTTCGTAGCACGCATTCAGTGCCGTCGACATCCGCAACGGTGGTAATGCATTCCCCTTGAACAGACTATCTGGAGTATAACGATTAATATTAATATCTGCATCCAGCTGGCGGAAAAAATGACTCGTTCTATAATCTCTCAGAGGTTCACAGGCGCCTTGATACGTAATCATTCCAATAATAAAGTAAAAGAGACCAACCAAAAGTATAAACGAATACACGCAGAAAGTCATAATCATGGCACTGCCAAATAAATTGTAGTTAGTAAATAGATAAAGAATTGCTCTAATTATTACTTACATCAACAGAAAAATTGCACCTTCTCCTCTGGTACAGAATATAACCTTATGAGCACCCTCAAACTCTGCACAGCATCCGCAAATGAGTGCGATAACCAAAACGAAAAGAATCTAAAAATATATAATAATAATAGGATGATATACGATCTATATTTGTTTGTTGTTTCCATTTTCACTTACTACTGATAAAAGGACACAAATGAGGACACTGATTGTGTAACGACCTTTGCCAAATTTATAGTTCAAATCTTCAAACGATTTGGTCGATTTGACGGTGTTGAAATGAATATCATTTGTAACAACATCGATGGCACTTCGTATGACTTTAGCTTGATCACGAAACACTTGCTCGCCATTGTTCAAATCGCGAATTATCGGCGGTGTTATAGGTTCTATGCCCGTTTTAATATATGACTCCAATATTTGCAGACGCTCGATGATATCAGGCATGAAGTCGCTATCAACCAACTCAATGACAATATCGGTTGCCTCTAAAAAAGTTAGTGTGTTGGGTAGCTGAGCAAAAAAAAGTTAGCATAGATTAATGAAGAATACTCTGGTTGAATCTTACCTGATCAAAGTGAAGACATGGTGAGTTATCAAGGTTCTTAACTGCCACAGTCATCAACAACTGATGACATTCCTTACTGGCACTGAGCACATTACAGGTATAAATTAAGTCTCGCTTCACGCTACGCACGCCTAGGAGAAGATAAAATAACGGATATTACGGATAAACAATCGAGAAAAGTTGAAAAACTAATTACCATCTCGAAGTTGTGCCCCATAGAAACGTAAATCTACTACAAGACCATCCACTTCCTCCAATATCTTTTGAGACTCGGGAATGTTGCGCAAAATACGATCGATCTCAAACACTGCATTCCCCTCAGATACATCCATTACGTCCAGGAACATGTGCCTATGTGCATCTGGAAAAGATATGAATAGTATAGTTAACAAAAAGCCAAACAACAAGCAAACTTCGTATGATGTCCGTTAGATGAAAGTCCAACTCTGCAAAGTTCTTGACAAACAGATGATCAACGTGATCGGAGATGTCGCTCAGAAATGAGCAGGTATCCTTGCTGCCGCGTCGTATTGTTTCGGCTGTATAATCCAGTCCATGCCGCAACAGTTTATTGGAATGAAAAGCCATCACGACACCGACTCTGCGATTAGGCCGAATATAAATAAGTATAAGCGCTTGAACTTTTCCCTTACAAGACAGACGTACAGAATCTCAACGCTAAGAAATCCAAGTAGCGCAGCCCAGCAGGAACGTTTCCAGGCATCTTTTTTATTGTCACAAGGTGGACAACCTTTTGGACAATGTTTCCAGCAGCATGTACAACAATAACAGACGCTGCGAAAGGTTAAATTTGCTCAGAATGATTGCAAAGCTTTTCAGTTCGATTACTTACGCTATAAAAGGCATGGTGATTATGAGCGAAAGCAGAAACAACACCCACAAGACTGCTATCCAATAACGCGACACTAGATCAGCCCAATCATTTGCATCAACTTTCGGTCCCAGGGCAAGAGTATTGTGTTCCTTGACCACAATGTAACCTACAAAGAAATAAAAAGATTCTTATGGCTATCATTCACTTGACGTATGTTATTTAACTCACCCGGGGGCATTGGAGTTTTGCCCAAAATAATATTATCAAATATATATTGGGTTAATTTAAACACCGGTCTCACTGGATCAATGGTATAGTTAACATCCACTGTATAATTGGCGTTGGATCTATAGATAGTAAAGACAGCAGGGGGAAAGTGCAACTGTCCGAGCTGCTCATGCGTGGTAATACGTCCATCATCGTCGTATCGTTTCCTTCTCTGGTATGCCAATGTTGGTGTCACTAACAAGGCTATTAAAAGCAGTAAGACGCCCAAACATACAATTTGATGATTGATAAGCCGATGCGGCATTATGTATTGTTGCATTAGCTAGAACGGATTAATTTATTTAGCTCCGCAAAGTTTCTTGCTTCTGGCGCGTGTCTATTAAAAGTCTTATCGTATTTAGCACGAAACTCCACCACTCTGAATATCGTAAAACAGAAATTAAACTGCCATGAAAAATAATTTTAGAAACTATTATCAAAGTTGCTAAACTTAATTGATTGTACCACACAATAAACTTTTTTCCGATGTGACAATTAAATCTCGGATTACAGTTTGACATTCATTGCACATAATACAAAACACACTCGATTGGAATAATTTTTGTATTTTATATTTGTATTTATATTTTCACAGTAATTGTTTTTTTTTTTTTCATTTTAGCTTTAAAACTTTGATTTATATTGGCTTATTGTTAAACACTAAAAATGACATAGGCAGAAATTCATCAAATGTACGTAAAATTAAAATTTTTTACATACATTCAGACAGTATATATACTTGTTGGTTTTTGCTTGTATATAGATAATGTTGCTTAACTAAAGTACATAATACATAAGTATGTGTGTGTGTGTGTGTGTGTATGTATGTATGTGTGCATTGTTTTATGTTGTTTTTAATTATTGGCTACTTGCAGTTTGCCGTGAACTTTTTCATATAATAAAAACGTTTCTTTTTTATGTAGGGTCTTGATTTGAGTTGAGAAATATTTTCTTACTTAACTATGACGACAATTTAAAGTACATTCATATTATGTCATTGCGTTTTTCTTTTCTGTTCTTTTCTATGTATTCTCTCTAGCAGTGTGTATTAGTTTCTTGGAAAATAAATACAAACACCTTTACGTACAAATCAGTTGAATAAATGCCGACAGTTTAGTGAGATTTAACTGTTAATGCTGCTCTGGATCCACTAATTTAAAATGGCAGTTCTTGAGGGGTTTTTTTTTAGAACAGTTTTTCTTTCTGTCCCAGTAATATTAATAATTGTGGGATTGCGAACACTTGAGTGCACAATAAATTAATGAGATACCTTTAAGTTTGTTCGTAAGAGTCTCAAATTGTTTAAAGTTCTGTTTGGGATATTTTGTTATTTGTTTTGTGATTTGAATTTTGTTTTTGTTTTGTTTTGAACACTAACTTATTAAATGCTTTAGCTGTGCATATTCATATTTTGTTTTCTTTGCTTTTTCTTTCCTTTTCTATCTTCACTTTCATCTTTTGGCAACATTTTTAATGTGTAAAATTTAACCAATACAGTACGATAATATAAGATATATATATATATAACTATATATATATATTTATAATATATAGAGTATTACTACGATGTGAATTTGCTTTTGTTTACGATCTGTGCTTATAACCTAATCTTTACTACTCCGCGCCTTCTTCTTCTGCTTTCATATCATATCATTGTCTGGCAGATCGTCTGATACAGTCAAAAAAAAAGAGAACATTTTAACACATGTGATGCTACAGATTACATAATAACTATAAATAAAAAACTAAACTTTCAACTAAAATTACAGTCTCAGTAAAATGGGTTTTTTTTTTTTGTTGCCTCCAGTTATTTAAAATGAAGTTAATGCGTGTTCTCCTTCTCCTCCTCTCCGCTGATTGGGATCATTTCCAACAAAGTCCACATTCCACAACTGTCGAAGAAACGCCGCTCGCACTTATGCTTAATCCTGGTCAGAGGCGCCGGGATAGTAGTACGGCGGTGGTCGCTCATATTCGGATGCTGGCGGCGCCGCGGGCGGATTGTGATAACGTGGCGGCTCATGATCCCAATGCCTGTGAATAGTTGAATGCAAACAATTAATATATGTTACCTTCAGATGTTTGTGAGTACAATTCGCATTGGAAAAACAAACACAAGTAATAATAAGCTCAATACAACTGTTTTATTAGATTAGTCGTTTGTTGTTACAACTGCAACATCAGCAGCAGTTTTTATTGCGTCTGGAGTTGGGCAATGGAGTATATATAAGTTATAGAAGTAGTTAATAAGCTAAACAATTAAATAACCATCTTCATATGTGGCTGAAAGATGTGAACAGATAATGAAGCAGATGAGGGAGGTGCTTGAAATGCGCATAATGCATAGCCAGGTAAAGTTCTTTGGTCTGGTACACACATTAAATGATATATTATATGGTTGCGTATAGTATAAAAGAAGCAACAACAGAACACACACATACACACACAGAGAGCGAGAGAGATTTGTATTGGGCAGACAACTAAAACCAATAACCAAATGAATATATATGTAGATATAAACCAAACCATTTGCACTTTCGGATCATGCCTAAAAGAAACCATCTGCCGCCAGTGCTTTTGGCCTTGTATCAACATTAGCGCTAAATAAAATAAAAGCCGAAAAATAGCAATTAAATTGGGGCGACCAATATATATGGTGTGTGTAAGTGTGTGTTATTTATTAATAGTATATGTGTGTTAAGAATGCTAATTATAAGGCAGGACTCGCGTGTTTTTGTATTGTGGTATGGCCAGCAATGGACGGAGGCAAAGAACTTACGTGGGTGCCACATCGTTATAGCGCATATTGCTGCCACCAGCAGTTGGATCACCATTGGCAGCACCCGTGCCAGCGCCACGCGACACCCGAGAAACACTGGGAGATGCGTCCTCATAGTAATCCTGTTGCTCGCGTCGACGTTCGTACGCCTTGCGTCGCTTCTTGGGCACACTGTGAAAAAAGAAAGCCAAGGCAGAAAGAAGGAAACGCAGTTAGCAATTTAGCTAGCTCGATGTGTGGCTGGATGGTGTCAGTCTTCTCGCTTACTTGGCCAGTGGCACATGCTCGCGCTCGCGCTCGCTATAGGCATCATATAAGTAGTCGCTGCTGCGTGCGGGGTGCGTATGTAGTAGCGGGGGTTAGCGGTGAAATGAGAATGGAACAAGTGGCATGATCATATTAGGCCATGTGCAAACACAAATTTCAATTTCGAGCAAAGCAAACCAATTTTACTCTCATTTGCCCAACCAAAACAAAACATGCAGCCAAAAAGATGATTCGCCGGACGATCGACAATGGGAGGGACTAGGACACTTACCCGCCCTCCACAACGGCTACAGCTGGCGCCGAATATGGATCGATCTTCTTGTACAGGCACAGCAAACGTTGCGACACAAAGAGTACGGGCAAGAAAAGTAGTCCACAAAGCAGAACGCCAACCCAGAAACCATTCTATACATCAAAAAACAATAGTTTAGTGTATATATTAAATATGCATTTATATCCACTTACCATTGGATCAACCAAACGATGGCATATCAAGTCTACACTACGGCGATAAACATGAGCTAGGGGCGCGCATTTTCCAACATTTCCGTGGCACTTGTTGACCACCATATCGATATAGTCGACTACTTGTTCCTTAATATAACTAGTGAGATTATCGCGCAGTCCACCGACATATTCCTGGCCATGAACTCTAAGGAATTTCTCAGAGCGTTCCGTTGATTCCTGTAGCTTTTTAATTGAGTCACCAAATGCATTGGAATTATACAGAATAAGTTGATCAATTTTCAAGAGTTTTTGTGTCATTGTACTAATAATTGTTTTGATCTTCTCGACGAATTCATCGTGATATCTCTGCAGATTAAAAGCTTCGTTGTAAAGTGAGGTTCTGGCCCAGTCATAAATGCCCCATTGACTCCATAGACTGGCTCGCAACTCCTTCAACTGATTGGCCATTGTTGGCAAGTCAATGGGTGTTAGCTGATTGCACATGAGATCTGTGAACACCTTACTCTGATAGCTCGACAGATTGCTGCTACGTAAGGCTTCGAGATCACGCTTATCCTTGTCCGTGAGTATGGTGAAATTGTCTAAATTGGCCATGATAATGGGCACTGCTGGTGTTTCGCCTATGACCTTGACGCGGGCCAAATCGTCGATATCATACAAATCATTTTCTTGCAGCAGCTTAAAGATCGACTGATCTGCCTGGCAGGCCTTTATAGCACTCGAGATTCGCAAGGGGGGCAACGGTGTCTCCGATTTCAGATCGCTCTTTGGCAAATACCGATTGAGATCAATAACCGAGTCCAGTTGACGGAATAATGCGTTAGATTCCTGATCTCTGAGTGGTGCACAGGCACCCTGATAGGTTACCAATCCCAACACAAAGTAAACTACGCCAACCAGAACCACAACCGAGAACACGCAGAATATTAGCAATATAGCGCTGCAAAAGAAACGTAAATTAGTTGGACATATTTCATCAGAATAATCATAAGCCACTTACAGTAACAAACAAGAAGCTCCTGTTCCCTTGCTGCAGCAGTCATCACGATAGCCACGACGACGGCGTCCGCAGCAACCGCAAACGAGCGCTATAATCAGGACCATGAGAATCTGCAAAATAATGTTTTTAGTGAATTGTACTTCAAACACTTTAATAACATCACTTACGATCAATAGTATGACGCAGACAATGACATTGATGATGCTACGATCAGCTCCGTATTTGTCGTATACATCATCAAATGTTTTGGTCGATCTAACCGTATTTGAATGTATATCACTAATGACAGTATCAATCATGCTGCGAATGTTGTTCGCTTGGGTTCGGAACAGTTCCTGTCCACTGCGAATATCACGGATTATCGGTGGTAAAATGGGATCGATGCCAGCCTTAATCCGTTTGCCTACATGTTGCATCCGATCGATTACTTCCTTTGAGGTCTTTGCACTGTTTTGAGCAATGATTTGGTCCATGGCTTTTAGGTAGTACGTGGTATCGGGCAACTGTAAGAGAGAACGGTTTCATTAATAATCGTTTTATTTTAGAATCCATCCATGTCTTACATCATCGAATTGCAAACATTTCGAACTGTCAAGGAACTCAATTTCGGTTTTCTTCAAAAAGTGCAGACATTCCCGATTGCCACACAAGACAGCACAAGCATAGTTCACGTCACGCTTTACGCCACGTACCCCTTAGAGAAGAGGAGATTAATACACGTTTCTCATAAGAATTAAAATTGTGATTCTATTTACCATCGCGAAACTGTATGCCATAGAAACGTAAGTCCTTTTCCAATTTGTCCACTTCCTTGATTAATTTTTGCGCCTCTTCCATGTTGTCCAATATGCGCTCTAGTTCATACACCGCATTGGCCTCCGAGGCATCCATTAGGTCCAAGAATATGTGTTTGTGTGAGTCTGAGAGAAAAAAAAACGCGTGAACTTTGCCAATAAAACACTTAAGAGTTCACATCTTACTTGTAAGGATATCATTCAGATGTTTGTCCATCTCGTCATAGTTAGTCACGAGCAGATGATGGATGTGATCCGAAACGTCCTTTAGATAGGTGCAGGTGTCTTGACTGCCACGTCGTACCGTTGTACTAGTCTCCTCGAAGCCGCGATCCAATAGTTTATTGGTCGCAAAAGCAATGATGACACCAAATCTGCAATTACAGCCTGGTGGATAAAATTATGACCGATATGATTTTCGGGTTGAACCTACAGAATTCCAATGATTAACAGGAGAAGCAACAGCCCGCAGCAACAGCGTCGGCGAGCGTCCTTTTGACTATCACAGGGTGGACAGCCTTCCTTGCAACGTCGACAACAGCAGAAGCAGCAATAGCAGACGCTGTGGAAGAACGAATGGAGTTAAAGCGCTTTCAAACTGAGAATGGATTTCTTTTCACTTACGCTATAAAGGGCATAATAACCACAAGAAGCAGCAATAAAATTGTTCCCATAAGCACCACCCAATACTGAGTGATTAGTTCGCGCCAATCATTTTCTTCCACCTTCGGACCCAAAGCAATAGTGTCCTTCTCACTAATAACAATGTAACCTAAAGTAGATTTTTGATGATGTTTGTTATATCAATAGACCTAGTTATGCATTTTTTTTTACTTACCCAGCGGAATAGCGGCCTCTTCGGGTAGCAGATAATCGAACAAGTAGTGCGTAAAGTTATAAACGGGATCCATTGCCTTAGTGGAGTAGTTCGGCTCTTTGGTATAGTTGGCCTTTGATTTGTATTCGGTGAAAATGGCATTGGGAAAATGTAGATGACCAAGCTTCTCATGAACGGTGGCCACACGCCACTTTTCTGGCTCTTTCCCATCCGCTGCGTGAGTTGGCCTTATTAAGGTGGCCAAGGCGAAGCCAAACATTATCACGCTGAGACTGCATATTGCCAAATAGGCAATTTGGCTCTGTCGTCGCTTTTTGGCGCTGCTTTTATGGCGTGCTGGCGTCTTGGCATTAAGATGATCCGGAGCCGTAGCCATAGCCGGAGCTTGTTGTGTCATTCTGAAGCCGTCCGTTGCTGTTTTGTGTCTGCCCTTACAAAAAGTGTGTCTGTGGCTCTATGTCTCTTTGGGCCCTTGAAATGCTTCTAACACGCTTGGCTCCTGCTTTGGTTCCTCTGGCCGCCGGAGAGCGCATCCATTTCATGCGTCAGCAAGCTGCAAGAAAACGCAAACAAAACGAAACGATTAAAATAAATGTGTTTCAGAGAACGCGGCACACTCCCTAATAATACAATATTAGCATGTCTTGACCTTATTTGTATATTAATGCGTGGCAGGACAGTAAAACACAAATGCATATATAGCATATGTATCATTCTTGGATGTGGGTGTGTCGCATTTTTATTTGCTTAAGCACAAATGCTCAAATGCTTTGCTGTGTGGCAAACCACTCCACTTGACATCAATTAAAGCCAATAAAAAATGCGAATGCGAATGCGAATACGAATGACAATCAACTAAGAGCGAATGCAGCAATTTTAACTTACGATTAAATAGATATCTACAAGAAGAAATCTAAATGTCACAAAAAGCGAAGCATAATAGTTATTATACACATCATTTAATTTTAAAAAATAAATATAAAAACCAAAAAAAATTACATGCCCCGGGTGAGGCTCGAACTCACGACCTTAAGATTATGAGACTTACGCGCTGCCAACTGCGCCACCGAGGCTATGCTCGTTAGAACGACAAACACCTAATTGTACTGTGGCTCTCGTTCTGCGTTGAGAACTCGTAAAAACAAAAGTTCACTGTTCTTTCTCTCAATATAATAACACTTGATTCTGTTTTGATTGCAAGTAAATTTAAACTGAAAAGGAATGCTTTACTAAAATATATACTTATTTATTTACACGATAAGGCGATTGATTTTTATTTATTTATTTTACGTAATTTATAGAAATATATGTGTTTATGGGATAAACATAAACCATAATCATTTGAGCAATGGCAACAACAAGTGCCGACTGTATTGAGAGTATGCGTGTGTGTGTATGAAGATAGAAAAGCGCAAAAGGCAAAGTTGAATGAACCATATGAACTGTATATATGTAGTTGAATGTGCTGTAGGCTAAACGAACCTCAACTCTTAAATAGACAGCAGGCAAGTTAATAAGTAGTAGGGCGTAAGTAGAACAGAAGGGGCTGCCAGGTACTGTTGTTGTTGTTGTGGTGGTGTTGTTGTTGCTGGTGCTGGTGCGTGTGTGTTCGTCACATAGTACTTGAACCACTGACGAGCGCCTGCTTTACTAATACTAGTAACACTTCGCTTGCCTTGGCCCGCTGTCTCGCCCCACAGCCAGGTGTCGAAGTGGAAACAACACACTAACACTATCGCTAAAAGAAACGCGTTCACACACAACACACACAGAAGCTTTGGGGTGCCCTGCATTTGACGCCTTGCTTATCTTGAGCTTGTACTTTTTTGCTTTTATGTGCACTTTTTATGGCTGTTTGTTTTTGGCTCTATTGGTTTTAAGTGTCGCGCTGCTAGTTTACAGCTAGTTAATTATCATGTTAAACAATCGAGCAAATGGGTTTTAAATTGCGTTTATACTATGTTGCGTTCCCTAGCTCATCTCTTGGCAGACTGCAAGGATGCTCCTGCCAATAATTTCTGTATACGCTTGCCCCAAAATAAACTGAGAGCGAGAGCGGGTGCTCGAGAGAGACGCATTTGAATCGGCCTTGACATGCGACAGCGGCCAAAGCTGGAAGCTGGCTTCCTTTAGCCTGGCAACTCCTAGCCCCCGCACATGAGTAAGAGAAAAAAGTGATTATAAACGCACAACACATAAACGATTTGTGCTTGAAAAGCAAACAACACAAAATCACTTTGCAGACGTGATAATAATAAGCACATGCGCACTTTAAACCCTCTGGTGTCCCTAGCCAGGCACCGAATTTAGGGGCGGCAGCTGCTGCGGATGCTCCTCAACAAAAATATATGATTCAAAAATTTCATGCAAAAATGCAACACTAAAAAATACCAAAAAAAAAACACGGATGCAAATAAAAGGATTGCCATCAGTTCCCAAAAAAAAATTAAACGATATTTCGATTAACACAACAAAAGGCAGAAATCTTAACAAATCACAATAGGATCAGTTCACAGTAACTGCAGTATATGTATTACTGCTTAACTGTTTATATTTCGCAAATGTGGTTTATACAAGTATTACTTTTTGCAGTTTTACGACATAGACGAGTCATTGAAAAAATAAGCTGAAAACCATACGGAGCTACCGTTGACGACCCACTTCTGGAAATTGAATCAGTTTGTCTGTCTTTTGGTTTATTTGCCTGATGCTGTTTCAAGTCAGCCAAGCTTAACTGGTTTTATTTTTCTTTATTTCTGTGGCACAACCAGATACCTTTCGCTTAGGCAATACGCCAAATGTACTTATAAGTGTATTGTATTTAATTAGAAAGTGTTTGCACACAAGTGCAATAAAATGCACAGCACACACACACACTCAGATAGGATAGAATGAACAATGGAATGCAAGTAATATTTAACTTGTGGTATACACCAAGAGATACACCGAATAACTGTAAATAAGATAAAGATATACGGCTATCATCTTGACATTTAGCTATGACGAATGTTTAGTTACTAAGTAAATATTTACACAGCCGTATAACCCACCACTAACACAGAAAACGAGCGAAACCAAATCAGCAAGAATTACTCAACTTTTCCGAGAATTTACTGCAAAAGCACATACTTATTTAATTAGATTAGTGTCTGGCTTGTGTTTTGCCACTCAAATAAATAATCAATTTGACCTTGAACTAAAATTTACATAATTTAAATAAACAGGGCACCGGTTTGAAATATCGGCCATAAGTTATATTGAAAACTCAACACAAATGTTATAAAGTCTCTCAAAATCGTAAAAAGGCGTTAATGGCAAATATTAATAAAGCTAACACGCAAAAACAAACACGCAGACTTTTATTTTCAGGTGAAAGCAAAGAACTACGATTCGATCTTATTGAGGCCAACAGAAGTTGTTATTGTTGGTTCCACCTGTACTATAATTAAAATTCCCGCACTGCGCGTTTGAGGCGCAGCCAATTTGATTAATGCACCAGCTGCATAAGTAGCTAAAGAAGGTTGCAGGGTGTGTTTGTATATTAAATTTACTTTAAATCCGCTGCAATATAATAAGGGGTTTTTTTTTTTTCATATCAACTGGGAAAACTGATCTGTTGCCCATGAGCGGAAATTCAGTGCCAGCTCGAGCGCTGGATAGAAATCTGGTTGGCTGTCTGTGTCATTTGATGTGCAAAGACTTTTACGAACGGCAGAGAACCGGTCTTTGGAGACCATACCGTACAGATTCTGTGTGTCCAAGGGAAACTGGTTTGCCGGCCATGTGACTCACCAGCTGGAGGAGCTGCTAGAGAAACAGAAACAACAATTTTTCTGTGGCTAATCAAAAGCTGACACAAAGAACTGTTTTCAATTGAAATTAAGCACATGTGTAAGCGAGAAAAAAACCCATACTCATATCTGGATGTGAGAGGAGACACAAACAAACACACACACACACACTCGCACAAGAGACAAAGCGAGAGAAATGAGTCAAGTTGTTGCGGTTGTTATTGTTATTGTTGTTGATGGCGAACGGAAGTAGAAGGTACATTGACTATAATACACACACAAAGAGCACAGAGCACCAGCGAACAGGGAGAGAGAGAAACAAAGCAAATGTCGTTGATTTGTGAAGCATGCTAGCATGAATATGGCTTGGATTGCTATCAGCGTGAAGGCTTGATGAAAAAAAAGGAACCGATGTTTAAGTAAAAAAAAAAAAACGCTAACTTGACATGCATTCGCATTGTTTTTTTTTTTTAATACCAATTTTGCATGTAGAAATAACAAGAGATGAGAAGAAGGCCTGGTTTCTGTGGGTCGTGTGGAATGCAAGTGTTCCGAAAAATATACACAGAGATAAATATTTGGGTACCGGCGATGTCGCTAGCTATAAATACATATATACATATGCACATAGTACATGCGCATAGACTACTAGACTATTTGGGGCTACGGGCTCTTAGTAGACACTTGTATGTGGCATAGCGCACAGCGTCCCCAAGACATACACACATACATGCACATGCATATACATATTTATGTGCAGATGGGAAAATAGGTAATGATATTTACATACATATTGTATGCATGTATAAATGTGTTTTTTTTTTACAGGTCAGGGATGGATCCGAATCTGTAGCTGCGTGCTGTGTATCTGCGCAAATACCATGCACATTACCATTGCACACATACATACAAATGTATACGGTTTTTGCTTTGTTTTTGTTTTGTTGTTGTCGTTGTTGTAGCTCTAAGGTTGCCCTGCTTCCGATCACAAGATGTTAGCGTGTGAACGGTAAACTGCAAATAGTGCTCCACAGCGCATCAAATAACAAAAACAAGCAAAGAGGTGCTAGATTCACCTTCAGTTTACCCTCACCCTGAATTAGAGAACAAGCAATGCAAACCAATCCAGCGATGCACTCGTCGCACTTGTCTCACTCACACAAACAAATGTAACGGTTACCGTGCCATGTCTTTTTCTCTCTAACTCAGCTTCTAAGTTAAAAAAACACATAAATCAAATGATGTTTTTAGTTGACGGCTACTTCCAAATCCAATTAGCCATACCAACATGCATACGCTTGCAAATCAAGAACATACAGCCAGTGTGTGCGTTAGCGTAGGTGTTCGCGTCGTTTTAACTGTAAATTGAAACACTTGGTCACGAATAAAAACAAAATAGGCACAGCTGCAACGCTTCACCAGACATTGGTTCGTTTTACAACACTTCCAGTGCAATGGAATTTAATAAGTGTTTGAATATTTTATTTGAATCTGCAGGCATACACATTGTTTTTGCTTTCTATCACTTATGTGTTTTTTATTTGTTGCGCACATTTCATTACCCCGCCCATTCTGTTTTAATATTCTTGTACAGCTTCCAGTGGCCTGGGTTTGTAATCTAATTGGAACGGTAATCGTCCATGGGTCAAACTATATATTTTACAACACAACATATATACTGACTGACTGATGTAGTATATAAGAATTCGAGTATCTGCATTAAGATGCATATTTATTTGCATATATGTAATTTAATTTTTTTAATAAAAAATTTTTACATATATACCGAGCATAGCATGTGCATGTATGTTTATGTGAATATGTGTGTGTATACTACTGCACCGCCCGCTGGTGCGCTGCTGCGCTACCATCACAACATTCTTTTCATTGTTTGCACAGGTCACAGAGAGAACACACACTGACTTGGTGGTGGGTCTGTTCGATTGCTGGACTCACTGAACTTTGTTTACACAATTCAAATGTTAATACAAATTTAAGTTTAAGTAAGCATTTTGTTGTATTCACTAGCTAATCATCTTTTTATTAAAGGGATACTTAACACAATTTCCACAAAAATAAGCAGCCGCCGACGTTTGCCTTGACGCGCGTACCACACAACGACAACTACTAGAGATGGTGTTGGGGACATTTTCAGCAATCGCTCATCAACTATCGTTACGAATTTATGTAAGTATCGATATATATATATCAATATAGGCGACACTGTACGCACAGTATCGATATGTGCTACTTTATAAAATACTAGATTGAGTGATTGAGTTTTAAATATGTACTGACTAACATAATGATTAAAATGTCTTGCTGAAATGTCATTTTTTTTTTTTGGAGGCAGTTTAGCACAAATATTATGAGTTACGCAACTATTCTTTTTTTCGTTTCTCCCTTGTGGTTTGCGACTCTTTCTCTTCCAACACATAACTTTCATTTCTCTGTTGATCGATTAAAATAATGAAATTGCCATCGTTTGTACCACCAGTCGATCTTCCCGCATCCTTGTAGACCTGTTGTCCCCCGGTTATTGCTGGTGCCGCAAATGGAGCACCCGTGCAAATTGGACAATTGTGTCCCAATTGCCTAAATGGGAGATGTTTTAAATTTATACCGTGATAGCCTGTGATACAATAAATATACCGCAACTTTACCTTGCGGCTTGACGTGATGCTGTCACGAAGGGTGTATAGGTCTTATACAAGCACATCAAACGATGGGCTACGTAGATAACTGGCATGAAAAGGAGAACACATATCAGTAGGCCAAACCAAAATCCATTCTAAAAAGATATTGAAACGAAAAGTAATAAATGAAAAAATATCGTCGAATTGATCTACTCACAATTGGGTCAATTAGGTTATTGCAGATGCTGTCAACACCACGATTGTAGATATAGGTCAAGGGCTCACATCTTCCAACATTGTTGTCGCACTGCTCCTGAACCATATTGGTATATTGATCGATCTGTACACCCACGGACTCGGTCATATTATCCACCAGCTCACCGATAAAGTTTTTTCCTCGAGTTTGAAGAAACGCTTCGGAGCGCATTGCCGCCTCAAGGAGAACACGAATTGAATCACCAAAATTGTGATTATTATACAATATTAAATTATCGATTTTGATTAGTTTCTGCTTTATTTGATCCTGAAGCGAATGGATTTTCAATACAAACTCTTTTTGGTAGAGTTTAAGTAGAGATCCTGCATCATATATTGCCTGTCTGCGATAGTAATGTATCATCGGGTTAAACATGTCAACTCCTAATTTCCGTAATTCTTCAACCATTTGGGGTAAACCGACGGGCGTTAATGATTTGCACAAATGCGTTAGATACAGCACGCTATGGTACGTCGAAAGATTTCCAGACTTTGCTGATTCCATCCTTATTTTCTCTTCCGGAGAGATGAGATACAAATCTTGCATCGATTTGGAAATAACCATATATCTCTCCTCATCCTCGCCTAGAATGTTTTTCTTGAGCTCTTCGGTATCATATAATTTAAAGTCAGCCAACACATTAAATATGGATTCATCTTCTTTGCACGATATAATCGGACGCGACATATGCACTGTTTCTGTTACCAACTCATTATTACTACTATCCCTATTACGATTATGCTCAAGATAATCATCCATTTTTTCATTCAGTTGTCGAAACACGTTTGCTTTCTGACGACTTTGCAGTGGGGCACAACCTCCTTGGTAGGTCAATAGCCCTAATATAAAATAGAATAAGCAAACTAATGCTATGAATGAGAAAAAAGTGAATATCATAATGATCGCACTGCAATAAAGTATTGTATTAATCTATAGCGAGAAAGGGGAAGAGAGTTTTATTATTATATTCACTTACACCAATAAACAGTTAGCGCCCGCAGTTTTGCTGCACAAGCAGCCACATACTAATGATACAATCAAAAAGAATATGATCTGAAATCGAAAAAAAAAAAAACTAAGTTGAAAATATAAATGATGTGGCTTAACTTTCCTACCGTAATGATAATCATACAGACTATATTGTTGACAACATTACGATCGGGGGCAAACTTCTCATACATATCCTCGAGAGAGCGGGTCTTTCGGGCCGTGTTGAAATGTATATCGCCAACGACACCTTTAATAATTTTGCGTAGCTTATCGGCTTCTTCGAGGAACTCATCGCGTCCCCTTTTTATGTCCATTACTATGGGTGGTCCCACTTTATTCATTTCCTCTGTTATGTCCATTTTGATGGACTGCAGTCGTACCAAAGCCTTTTTGGGTAACTGTTCAAGATGCTCATTAATGATTTGCTTGATGCCATCCTCATACACTTGGCTATCGGGAATCTGTTTCAAATATAAATATATATTTCATGAATGATCGACTGATTGTGTTTTGTGATTATATTAACCTGATCAAGGTGTATGCATTTCATGGTATCTATAGTATTCATTGCACTACTAAGTAAATATCTGGTACAATTAATATTATTGGCAGTTGAACAGACGTCATGAACATTGCGCTTTGTACCACGAATTCCTGCCAAAATCAATCAAATATGATATGTATACAAAACAAAAAATTGCATCATGTAATATGATGATTTACCATCTCGAAATTGATAGTTTAAGGTACGCAATTCTTTCTCTAGCCTATTGACTTGTTTCATTAAAGACAAGGCCTCTGGCATATTGTCAATAATGCGTTCCAACTCTTCGATTGAATTCGCCTCAGATGCATCTCCCAGATCCACAAATATGTGCTTATCCGCATCTGATAACAGAAAAGAATTTTACCCTAACAATAAGATAGATATATATGTTATAATTACTAAATATCATATCCTGTATAAAATTTAACATTTCCTCGTAATTGTTGGCAAGAAGGTGATGAATATGTTCGTTGACATCTTTCAAATAGGTGCAAGTATCATCGGCGACTCTACGCATCATATAACTCATTTCGCTCATACCATTATTGACGCTCTTGTTAGCCAAGAAGGCAATAAGAACGCCAAGTCTGTGGACAAATCGATAATTATCGATTGAAATCGATTCAAAATTAAATCTGGCCTGGTTTTTGGTGTCACTCACACGATAAGGCAGATGAGAACGAGGAGTAGCAAGCCAAACAGGATACGTAGGCCGGATTCTCGCTTATGATCGCAGGGTGGACATCCTCGACGACAGCGCCGACAGCAACAAAAGCAACAATAACATACACTACAAAAGGAGTCCATGTCACATCAACAAATCAATGGCCATTTACTCACCCAATAAACGGAACGGCGATAATAAGTGTCAGCATAAACATAACCCAAAGCAGATAATACGAATACTCCCACATTAGATCCCGATAATCATGACGCTCCATCTTGGGACCCAATGCCAAAGTTTCATCGGTTTTAACAACAACATAACCTATTAAAAGGCGGAAAATCAACATACCAAAAAGTTCCTAGATGTTTACTCACCATCCGGCAAGGCGGGTTGGTCGGTTAGCGTTTTTCGAAACAGATAGTGGGTTAAATTATAGATGGGCTTGAGCCCAAGTTCGGGATACTTTGCTGGATCCCTATATTTAGCCTTGGACAGATATTTAGTAAATTCGACTTTGCCCCAATGATTCTGACCCATCTGCTCATGTATGGTGCCCATGCCCTTGAATCCATAACGTTTCACGGTGCCCACATCGTCTACATTAATCGATCGTTTATCGTTCTCTGCTCCAAGTTGCCCAACGCAGACGAGCAGAAAAAATCCAATTATAATCCATATGGTGGGCTTCAAAATTCGTATGATGTTGTTGTTGTACTTGTGACGCTCCCATTTTAACTTGTCTGCTCTTGTTTCCATCCTATCCGTAACGGTCCCTCATGAATCAATAAATCTAGCATCGGTTTCAAGTGTGTGGTGTTGTTGGATGTTAGTGTTTTTTTTTTCCTTGAGCTATGCTTACTAGTGTACAGCAAAATCAATGAGCATGTGCTGTAAAATAAATATAGCACAATATTAAAGCTCTAATATATTTTTATTACTATTAAAATTTTCTGTTATACAATGTAACAATGGTTAGATTATCGTGGGACACGATTTCAATCATTTTTTCGCTTCCTTGGCGGAGCCTGTGGCAATATGATATTCCTTTGCTCATTGCGCGGCATTGGACGTGGATCAGTGGTAACAACGTCAAGCCGTCTGTCATCTGGAATACTGGCAACACCGGCTACTGTTCGTCGACCACCGTAACATTTCACAATCGGTGGCAACTTAGGTGGTGCACCAGTGCAGGTGGGGCAACTGTCGATGATAGAGAATAACGTTCATAGAATGAACTTAATTATTTGACTTTATTTGCGTACTAACCCGCCCACAATGGGTATTATGACATTAGGCCCTGCATAGGCGTGCATTCTCTTCCACAGGCACATAAGCTTGTGGGCAACAAACAAGACTGGCAGCAGGAGCAGAGAGGCTAGCAGTAATCCTAACCAGAAACCATTCTGCAAAGAAATACACACTGCTATAAGTCAGTTATTGAATTAGTATAAGCATAGACTTACCATAGGATCCACTAGGCGATAACAAATATGATCTACACCACGATTATAGATGTAGGAAAGGGGTTTGCAGCGTCCAACATCTGATTTGCTTTGTCGAACTAATCCTTGTATAAATTCATCGATCTGTTCGTTAGCCACTAGCGTCAGATTCTCACCCAACGTATTGATATACTGTTTGCCACGATTCTTTAAGAATATCTCGGACTTTAGAATGGAATTGAGTAGCAAATCGATGGAGCCACTAAAGTTGCGATTGTTATACAGTATGAGACTATCGATTTTAGTTAGCCTTTCCTTCATCCTGTCCATGATAACGTTAATATGATCGGTCCATTTCAAATTGTACAAATCGAACTGATACGCCTCATTGTGTAAGGCAATCCGACCATACTGGTTCCAGTAATTCATATCCTTGTCATAAGTTAAGTTATCTTTAATTACTCTTATCGCGGCTGATATGCTTTGCAAATTGGGTGTAACGGGTTTGCACATATTGTCTAGATATAATGTGCTGTGATATGGTGCCAGTAGATCAATTTGCATAACATTTAGCTGGATGGTTTCGTCTTTGGTTAGCAGAAACACATTAGACAGATCCTCATCAAATACTTCATCTGTCATGACATCATCATTCGCAGACATAACAGATATTTTCAACAGATCCTCAGCATCATACAGATCGTTCATTTTCAGCAGGTCAAGAATCGATTGATTCGCCATGCAATGCTTTATTACTTTTGACATGTGCATGGGTTGTGTTGTCCTCAACTGTTCTGATTCACCTTCTGGCAGGAAACTCCTGAGATCGACGGAAGCGTCCAGCTGACGGAACAAATTATTTTCATCTGTATAGTGCAGTGGTGCACATGCACCTTGATATGTCAGCAATCCCGCCATGAAATAGAATAATCCGATTAATACACAAAACGAGAATACGCAGAATATCATAATTATCACGCTATAGATAGTAAAAAGATAGAAATTAATTATTAATATTGTCAACATTTCGGTTTCATTTCAAAATAAACTTGCAAAAACAAACAACTGGCTCCTAGTGCCCGCCTGCGGCAGAAGTTAAATACCAGAGCAAAGCACAATGCAATTATAATCTGCAATGCAAAATAAAAACAACAAAAACATACATCATGAATTGATTTTATATTAATATTTAATTACTTACCGTAGCAATTAGTATGCAGGCAAAGGCATTTAAATAGCTGCGTTCGTTTCCAAATGTTTTGTAAACATCCTCAAAGGATCGCGTGGAGCGAAGCGTCCTCCTATGTATCTTACTAATAACATCAAAGATTATGGTACGTAGTATAACGGCTTGATCCTGAAACTTTTGACGTCCACTGTGAACATCACGCACCATTTTCGGAACGATATCGGCCATTGCCTTGTCGATTAATACGCCAATTTCCTTAAAACGAGTCAAAGCTCTTTTGGCTATCATATTGTCGGCAGCTTTGATTATCTTTTCGATGCCTTCCACAAAGATTGTCGTATTGGGCATCTGTAACATATAATTAAACATTATGGCATTGAATAGGCGTTTTTTTTTCTCGCTCTATTCATCGTTCACCTCATCGAAGTGTAGGCAGGGAGATGCACCAACCAACTGAAGAGCTGAATCTCTCATGAAGTTTACACACTTGTCATGGTGCATCAACATTGTACAAGCATAATTAACATTACGTTTGGCTCCACGAACGCCTGCAACAGAGGGTTAAGATGTTAATAACAATAATACAACAATTTTTACCTTCTCGCAGTTGAGTTCCGTAGAATCGCAAGTCCTTCTCGAGTTTGTCCACTTGCATCATAAAAAGTCTCGCCTCCTCCATGTTATCCAAAATTTTTTCCAGAATTTGAATGGCACTAGCTCCGGACCGATCGCCCAAGTCCATAAATATATGAAGATGTGCATCTACAAAGGTTTTTTTTTAAAGTAATTTAAAAGAAAAATCTAAACAGTAGTTTGAGGCTGACTTACTAATTAACTGGTCATTTAGGTGGTTATCCAATTCATCATAGTTCTGGACATAAATGTGGCGGATATGATCGCCGGAATCTTTTAAAAAGCGACAAGTATCATCGCTGGCACGATTCATTGCTTCTCGGGATTCGTCCAAGCCACGATCTAGCTCTCGGTTCGATGTAAAGGCAACAACTACACCAAATCTGCGTTAAGGGAAAACTCCAATTTAAGCGATGCTTTTTACCAAACCTTTTTGTGTCGACCTACACAATAAAAACAATCAGCACCAACAGGATAGCACTGCATATGTAGTTAGTGCGGATGTCGTTTTTCTTATCGCATGTAGGACAGCCCTTCCTGCAACGTCGACAGCAACAGAAGCAGCAATAGCATACGCTAAACAAAAACAAAAGGCTCGAACTCGACTGAAGATCCAATAGATAGTAGTTTCACTCACGCAACAAATGGTACAAAAGCTATTAGAGTGATCAGAAATAGAACCCAAAATAAAACCAGCCAATACTCCGCGATGAGTTCCAGCCAATCGTTGCCTTTCACTTTGGGGCCCAGTGTTAGTGTATCTCCATTCTTTACCATAAGATACCCTTTCAAATGACTCAGATATAAATGCTCATCAGCGATGGCAAAATAGAAGTTAGAATGAGCTTACCTGGCATCAAGTTGGGTCTATTTTTTATCCCGGTGTCAAATAATGAATGCGTTAGATTAAAAATCGATTTAATTGCCCAACTCGAGCGATTCAGCGGGGCGGTATATCTCACGGTGGACCTAAAGGGTGTCAAATCCACTCGTGGATAATGCTCCTGACCCAGTTGCTCGTGGGTGGTGCCATCTCCTACTCCCCTATCAAAATGCCCGTCAACTTGTGCAATCAACGCAATCAGCACGATATATGTTATGCATATTATAATGGCATGATGAGAGCTTCGTTTCTGTGCTCGAACTTCGACTGGATCTGTCCTAGCCGGCGCGCACTTGTGGTTTGTGTTGAGTAGGTACATTTAAATTTAGTAAACTCAATACTTAAAATCAATAAAAAGTTTAATCTATCTAACATGAACACTAAATTGAAAATGAATTTTAAAATCAAATGAATAACAGGTCAAAGAGATTATGATATTTAAATATATATTGTAGGACACGTATTCTTATGATTTCCTCAAACCATATCTTTATTTCATTGATTTTGTTACACATTTTGTATTATAAATTTTGTTTGGTTTCTAATTTTCTGAATTGTTTTTGTTGGTTTTCTCTGCGTCAAAATTTAGTATTAATAAATATATATATATATATATATATATATATTGTTGCACTTGTATGCATTTACAATCAGCTTTGTCATCTATGTTAAATTAGTTTTAAATTTATACATTAGAAATTTGGTTTCAGTTTTAATGTATTTAACTGCATTACATTAAGTGCGTTTCAAAATCAAAAATATATATATGTATAAATCTTATTATTTGTTTTATACACAATACTAAAGTTCTGAAACTTTGCACCCGGATAGCACACGTGCAAATACTCTTTTTATACATCTACTTAGTAATATACACATACGCACTTGCTTATCTTTCTTTGTTTTGTTTCTTTCATTATGCTAAGCTTTGATATTTAAAAAACATTGTTATTTGTTTAGTTTTGTTTGTTGTTGTATGGATATCAAAATAAAAGTATTACACGATAAGTGCAACGCCCGATTTATATATTTATTCAATTTGCGACTCTCTCAGTTTGACTCTTATGTACTCAGATCACTACAATTTGCAAAAGTAAAGCTTACTAATCAGTTAATTCTAGTTTATAATTATAGTTTCGTATTTAGTTTTAAACAAATCGAAGATTTTGGTGATGAACAAAGTATACTTTTAGCATGTTACAACGACTTTAAAATCCAATATATTTATTATTGTATATTGTAAAAATCTTGTGCTGCACTTTAGAACAAAACAAAATATGAAATCTATAAAAATTTTGTTTATTTGGCAGTTTTTCCGTTGATGCAATACAAAAAAGAGAAATTGTTAAGCTCAACATTGTTGTTTATTGCTTTGTGATGCACGAAAATGAACAGAAGATTATTATTTTGTATGAAGGAATCCAGCAAGCACACGCGGTGGCAAATAGTCGTATAATATTGCTTAAAACTAAATAGAATTATGAAACAACAAAAGTTTGTTCAAAGATAAGATGCAAATCACAAACGCAACGGCAAGGAAATAATTGTATAACAGCATCTTTACATAGAATCCTAACTTAGGGCTGAATTTGCCATAAAAACTAAAGCGAAACTAGATACAGCATTTGTTACAATTACTAAATTTGTATATTTGTTGGGCGTGGGTGTGTGTGTGTGTGGTTGTTGTAGGCGTGGGCGTGTCGAACTACAGCTGCGCCAGCGAATCCGATCGGATGAGTGGCGCCAAAGAGCTGGGCACCTTGTGTCCCGTCTCAATTTCATACTGCACATCAAGCGAGGCACCTAATTCAAAATACATATATAGACATAAACAATAAGAGTTAGACATTTGTATATTCAAATACACAATACACTTTGAAATTTGACTATGAATGAATGGAAAATTGATAAAGTTTTATTTTTTGGGAGGAGGCGGTTCTTCCTTACGTTTCTTTTCCAGTGCCGCCTGTGAACCCTGTTCGGGTATAAAAGCGGCCACGATGATCGCACACAAGACGCACAGGGCACCAAATACGAAAGGTGGACCCGGCACATACATTGAGATCTTTTCAACATTCGTTGTAGGAGACTTGTTAATGTTGTCATGATCAATATTCAAATCCACATTGAACAGATAGAACACGACGCCAAACACTGCGGGTCCCAAACCATTGCACAGCCCTCGCATGCCAGTGATCATGCCCTGAACGGCACCTGTAACACAATACAAAAAATACAATTATAAAATAGATAAAGAAACGATAACGATTTAATACTACCTTGACTCTCGGGCGCTGCATAAAGTGAGACAAATGCGCTGATTGCTGGATACGTAATGGAACCCAAGGCAGCCACAACTCCAGCCGACCACATCATCCTGCAAAAATGCAAAAAGATTTCTTAGATATATGCTTTTGCAACTGGTATAACTTTTTTAACTACTTACCACTTTTGACTGCCCAGGCCATACCAAAGCAGTTGAACTATCTCAAGAACTAGGCCCATAATGATAGTGCGCTTGGCGCCACAGACTCTACAAAGTTAACAACCAATTAGTAATAGATCAAAAGAAGTATCAGATCAGTTACTCACTTCATGAAAGAGCCCAGCGTTACTTGCACAGTGATGCTGAGTATGCCCACAACGGCTATAAATAAGGAGACCTCAACATAGTTGAAGCCCATTTTGAGCTTGAGGTAGACAAACATGCAGGAGTACTCGCCAGCCTCGGGCAGATAGGATAACAGTACAGTGAGGCACAGCATCAAGACGGTCTTATCTGTACCCACTTTTCGAAGTGCCTGCAAAAAATAAATCAATAAAATATATGATTATTTCTTATATCTCCATATCATTGGGACACTTACCAGAAAGGGATCTGCCTGCTCCCAGCTGATGGGAGCACCCCACGACGCTGGTCGCATCTTCTCCGACAAGCTCTCCGGCACAGCAACTAGAATAAAGAAGACATCCAGCAACGCAATGGCTGTGGATAGCGCCACCACCAATGTGTCACCATACATGTTCATCAGGGCATTGCCCAGTGCCGGAGAGATGACCAGACTCGCTGCAAATGTGGCCGATGCCAGGCCATATGCCTTGGAGCGCTCCTCCGGGGTGGTCACATCAGCCACATAGGCAAACACCACCGAGAAGGTGACGGCAAACGCGCCGCTAATTGAGATCAGGGCAAAGAACCACCACGTATTTATGCACATCAGCGGTATGGGCATGCACGTAAAGAATACTGTTACTAATAGGAAGAATTTACGTCCCCAAATATCGGAGAGGGCGCCAATCAGTGGCGCTGACAAGAATGAAAGTATGCCCTTGATGCCCATAACCAAACCGTTCATCAGGAACGTGTGATCCGGAAATGTTCGATTCAATGTCTGCAAAATAATTTTTGATTTCATTATATTAATGTAGTCTATTGTATTGAATTGTTGTTCTCTTACCGATATAATGGGCATGGTTAACAGACCCCAAGCGAAGAATTCTAAAAATATCACAACCAGCGCATGATGAACACTCGGCTCGCCAATTCCCGAACTCTGTAGATAGCATAAAATAATAATGAATGCTATTAAAATATAAGTAATAACAGGGTGAAAGCTCTTTACGCTAACAATAGAAATTTTCAGTAATTAGAATCGCCTTTTTCATAATGTTTTCAACTAACTTTCCATAATAATCTTCTTCACTTCAGTTACAAAAAAGTTCTTGTTAAGGATTACTAACTGAATGCCAAACATAAAAATTTAACGCCACATAAATTGTGAACTGTCTAACAGAGCGCTAATGAAACGAGTTCTAGGCAAATTGATTTCTTTTGTCGTCGATCAATTAAATCGACAACTCAAATTAAACACACTTAATGGAAAGTTTCCAAACCTTGCAGCCGCAAAATTTCATTAGGCAGCGTAGCCATTCGAAGCAACAGTTGCGTTTGGGTCGCTCCGGTGGCGCTCCCGTCGCGCCTAGCTGCGAACGCATCGAGATGTAGGAGGCGGCCGAGAGGGTGCGTCGATGGGTGCCACCAAGTGATCGACTGGGGGCACCGCCCTGAGTTGTTGTTGTCTCTGCATAGGCTGCGCTTGGATGGGCACCATAACGTGACGTCTGCAGGATAGATGATGATGCATTAGCTGGTGGATTTATGCTGGATGCTTCTTTGGCTTCACTTTGGCTTACCGTGGGCACATTATCCGCATCGTGTGCCTGCTGACTGCTGATTGGGGATGTTGTGACGATGACAGTGTCCGGCTTATGATGATTATGATGATGCAGCTTCACCAGTTGAACGGCTGCCGGTGAGAGTGGCAAGGAGCCACCGTTGATGGTGTCCACATCTGCAACATCAGCCGTTGTTGGCGTTGAGCTGCTGCTGTGCGTGCTTTGGGTATCCGTTTGTTCGCCCACATCCGACTCATACTTGACCACAACGCTTGCAACTGTGGTGGTGTTTGTGTTTGTTGTGGTTATGATTGGGTTTGAGGTTATGTTGTGTATTTGTGGCTCGTGCTCATCCAGTTCGAAGCTGCTGCTGTCTGCTGTCTCGGAGAGCTGCCGCTTCGCATGACTCCGCTCCTTACGCATCCTTCTACCAAAGCCTTCACAACTATTCCTCTGTAATACTCTCTTCTCTCTCTCTATCCGTCTCTGTCTCTCAATCTTATCGCTTGTACTCTCCTTTCGCTAATAGTTTCCTTGGTTCGTCTAACGCACTTTTTTCCATTGCCTTATCCTTAGTTGTATTCAGCTTGGTTAATCTCTAGAGGAACATAGCATACAATTGATCACAGTAGTCCAGTTTTCCGTTTCCACATACAGTTTTCTAGTTTAATTGCACTCGTTGCGGACTCGTAACAAATATTCTGTTGTTGTTTGTCTTCGTTCTTTGCTTATCCCTTATCGCAGATCGCTTTGCGCTGATCATTGATAATCGATTTGGAAGAAAGACTCGCTCTTCCTTTGTACACCTGAAGTTCGTTGAGTTTTAGGCACTTTACTGGCTGTAATAACATTTTTAAATGTGCTGCTCGTGAATGAAATCGCGCGACTTTTTTAATTGCAATACTTGACAGCACCAAAAACAGATTGTTTATTTTTATGAACTAAGGTTTTATGTATTTTCAAAAAAAAAGATCACATTAGTTGTAAGCACTTAAGGTTAGTAGCTCATAAGTTAAGTTAAGTTAATGACGCCGTCAAGTATGCAATAAAATGTTGTATATTAATGCTAAAGAATTGAGTGAATAGTCGTTAAAAATCTATTTTGGGCTATGCGCTATTGTTGTTGTTCTGCATTGTTGTGAAATTTGTTTAGCATTCGCAGGTTAATTGAAAATATAAGCACAGATTCTAAAACTGCATTTATATATAGTGAATAAGGCAGTTAGCAGCATGAAGAACAAAGCTAAAGCCAATTGAATGCAAATCAAATCGAATCGTACCGAATCATAAGAGCTTTGCTTTTCATTACAAGTTGAGTTTCAGAAGTGGGAGCATTCACCCGTTTTTGGTTTTCGGAAATTGAATAAAAAGAAATCACAGCAGGAGCAGCAGCAGCCTCTTGCGTTCGGTGGAGCACTCCGAATACCCAGGAAATCAAGAATTAATTTACGTAATTTAAGCCTAAAATGCACTGTAAAAACAATTTCAGTGTCTGGACTGTAGATGTGCTTGAAATTTTGACAAACGTGTTGAATTTCATACAACTCTGATATAAGCTCAATTCTGTCATCATCATTTATTTATTTACTACATATATGTATGTGTGTTTATACAACATTTTCCACCGAGCACTCGAGACAAACTTTCAGCGACGTCTGCTCGCTTCAAATGCACGCTAAGAACTGAGCACTCAACAAACTAAAGAGCTTTCAAGTTCTAACGCTCAAGAGCAAAGAGCAATAGAGAACAGATGGTGAGACTGCGCAACGTACTTTGCATGCAGAATCAGCAAGAAACCTAATACAAAATTGTGCAAGCTAATGGAAAGAAGAACTATTATTAGGTTTATGCGGGAACGCTGACCACTACACATAACGAAGCATTAGCAAACCTCCACTGCGAACTGTGATTTCAGTTTTAAAAATTTATTTTTGAAACAGCTGCTAGTCAGCAAATTTAACCAGCCGGCTTGTGGCTAAGTGGAAACAGCCAAAGATGCTGATATAAGACAAACAGTTGTTGGCTGCTTAGCATAATGAGCTGCACACGTCAACAGTTCATAACTGAAATGAGTCAGTCAAAGAGAGCATAAATCATAGAAACGTGCACAACCCCGTTCTGATCGTGTATATAGAACATAAAAATGCGATCATCCTATTTGAAAGCGGGTCAAGTGCACATAAACACAAGCATTAACAGTCAGTTCAATGAAAAAGCAGGTTAAACGAACAACTGAGATAAACAAGTCAGAAGGCTCTAGTCGAGAAATCCCGACTAGACTATACCCTGAACCATATACTTTACGCGTACTTGCAAGTATGTGTGTGTGTGTACTCGTATAGTTCATACATTCTTGACTTCAATGTTCCATATCTCCTGTGTTTCTCAACCGTTTTCAATACATATTTCACAGATTATTTACTCTAATGTCTCAAATTGTATCTCAAACAAACTTGTACTGGGATTAGGCGAACTTATGTTTCAAACCTGGAGTGTCAGAGATCGTCGCGTTCATACATACAGACGGACGGACAGTTGGACATGTCTATATCGACGGTTGATGTTGATCAAGAACATATATACTTTATGGGCTCAGAGATGCTTCCTTCTGGGTGTTACATACTTTTGCACAAAACCATTCTACCCTTTTTAACAAGCATTATCAGGCAGTTCAATGCAAAAGCGGGTTAAACGAACAAAACGAACAATTGAGATAAAAAAACATATTTGTTAAGCGTCTTATCTGACATGATATCTACGTGATATTAGCTTTGTGATATGCTTTCAACACAACTTACTTTCAAACCCCGTTTAAAAAATAAATAAAACAGCATTTCATATTACTGCGAAAAGTGAATTGTGAAAAAAAAAAAAAAAACAGGGAAGAGAAGCAAATCAATATATTGCTTTTATTATTACTGTAAGCAGCTGCCGTGAGCTACTTGTAAACAACAAAATAAATTAGTTTACAATATTTTGAATCATAAAAACAATTTAGAGGCAGCTGGCAGTTAATAAAAAAAAAATGAGAATGCTTCGATTACACAAATACGGGACTGGATTTTATGTGCATTTGGAATAAGTTTAAGCTAAGAAATGTTCAACTCATAAAAAGTTGCAATTTCATTAGCTGAAAGTTGTTATTTACATGTAAACATTGTATACATGTTTATTCTATTTGCACTTATTAGATTTCCTTTCTATTGTGGCCCGTCTATGATCTAATGGCACGTACGTATACGTATACGTAATGTCATCTATTTTACAAAACATTTATAGTTAATTAATCTCCTCGACCAGTACGGGACACGTGTGTTGCGTTCTACCCTGTTAGTGAATCGCTGAGGCCAAAGGGTAGTCTCGTTTGTAATTCCCATTTGTGTTGCAACTTTTATGAGCTAATAGGGTAGCTCATCGTCGACTAATTGTTAACTTTCTAGGTTTTTGCATATGGTCGCGACACGCGAACCAAATGAAATGGCTACCAAAAGGTTTGCCGCTCGTGGCAAGGTCAAAATTTGGGCTTCTGTTTTTGCGTTTGCGGCTAGCTAAATAATTGATATGCAGTAGTTTCGTACTCGTCGTTGATTTAACTCTGCACCCCTAAAAGTATGCAACTAAAAATGCAAACTTGTGCGACAAATTAATGTAACAAAAGTTGAACAAATGTGGAGCAAGGTATCCAAAAAATGAATTCCAAAAAAGGATTTGGCTATCAGCTGTCAGAGATATCTGTGGCCCAAGCTCTTGGGTCCTTGAGCTGTCACAATGTTAATTGGAAATGTGCATTAAAAGCTTCGACAAACAATGGGTTAATGTCAATGATTGTGGCTCGCTCAAGCTAATGAGAGCGAAAGAAAGAACTAGCAATTTAAGTGATTTATTTTGGCATGTCTGTTAGTAAAAACAATTGGGCAAACAAATATTTTCAATATACTTTCTTAATTGTACATCTGAATGGATAGGAAACCCATTTCTCGTACACAATTGACAAACAAACTCAAGGTTAGATGAGTGCAGCAGCCGTTGCCGTTGCCATTGCTCTTTCTCTTGCTCTTGTTCTTATTATTCTGCTACTACTTTTTCTGTTCAAATTCAATTCAAAAGCAATGACGACACACCATACGCGTCGAATACGTAATATGAGAGGAGCGGACTTAACGCTAAGCAGTCAAGTTTTTTGAGTAAAGTTCGTTATTGTTCTAACTTTACACAGGAAACCAAGTCACACACACACTTATATATAAATAAGTAGTTTCATAGGCACGCGCGTGCCTCTGTCAGCACAGCTTGCCACTTTTCAATATTAAACAAATAGTTTGTTGGCCAACAAACATTGGCCTAGAAAAGTGTCAAGCGGCGATGCCAATGGCAGCCTGTTACCAAATTGCTTTTGGGCCCGGCCATCAAAGCGAATAAAGCGAGTAAAACGAGAGGCATCCAAAGGGTCACACAGCCACAGCCGCCATTCTTGCATGATGAATGTGCATTTTATTGATTTTATACTGGGCCCAGAGTTAGATAATGGCCATTGCATTTGCTATTTTTGCTCTTCCTTCCTGCTGCTTTGCTGGCAGCGACATGAAATTAAATCATGACAGTAAGCCAACCATATGGAACGTCAGCGGGATGTCATCAGCCAAGAACAACACAAGACACTGTGTGACAGTGCAGTTGGATGTGAGGCATCCACATCATCATGGTGGGGTGTGGCAAATGCCAACTGGCACATGCCACATGGCACATGGACTAGATATTATGGTGGCCAAGTGCAAGGCAGCAGCTTTCATTCTTATTTTCATTCTTGTTTTCATTTCAAAACATACTCTTTCATTTGGGGTACTATGAGTTTGTGCATGTGAGATAATGCGCAACATTTCATGATATATTTAAACCTAGACTAAATCAAAACTTATTTGCTTTCTCCTGATTATCTTTCTTACTCAGTTTATTCCATTAAAGCTTCAAAATAAGAGTATTCACTCTGCTACAACTGAAACTATTTAACCCTTTCGGTTTTTCGTTCTTTTACTATTATTATTATTTTTGCTTGTTGCTTAGGGCTGTTTTTAGTATTGATTAACAATGATGATGCAGCTAAATCGCGAACTGACCTTGCATGCAAAAAACGACCAAGAACTGAATCACGACATTTCAGTTTGTTTTAGTTTCGCTTCGGTACTGTTACTTTAAATGTCCCACAGCAAAAAGTGTTGACAAAAACTAAAAAACACTGCAGTCAGGCAGTCAAGCAGGCAGGCAGGAAGGCAGTTACTCACAGGCATGTAGGCAGTTAATTTGCATACATGCCTGGCGCATTTTTGGCAGTGCTGCCAACACAACAAATGAACCGAAATGTACAGCAAACGATTATCATATTGTAGCCAGGAGCAGCACTAAAAACTAAGGGAATTCCAATCCATAATGCAGTCGACGCGACAAGCAAGCGCAAAAATGCCGATGCAGGATCTGTTGGCTAAACAAAAACAAGTAAGAAGGCTCTAGTCGAGAAATCCCGACTAGACTATACCCTTAACCCGATACTTTACGCATACAGTCAGTGCTTGCAAGTATGTGTGAGTGTGTGTATGTATACGCGTATAGTGCATACCTTCTTAATTTCAATACTCCATATCTCCAGTGTTTGTCAACCGATTTCAATAAAATTTTCACAGATTGTCATTATTTAGTCTAATATTCCAAACTGCTCCAAAAAATTTTCCAAATTCAAGATTTTGTTGTTATCGATCACATGTGTATATCGGAAACGGAAAAAGTTATCGAAAATTTAAAACAAACTTGTACTGCCTAGGGATTAGGCGAGCTTATGTACCAAATCTGGAGTCTCTAGCTTTTATAGTCTCTGAGATCGACGCGTTCATACATACGGACGGACGGACGGACGGACGGACAGGCGGACAGACGGACATGGCTATATCGCCTCGGCTGTTGATGCTGATCAAGAATATATATACTTTATGGGGTCGGAGATGCTTCCTTCTCCCTGTTACATACTTTTGCACAAAACCATTATACCCTTTTTACCCATTTTCAATGGGTTAAGGGTATAAAAAAACACGAGCCAAGGACAAAACATGGAAAACAAATATATGACTCATTCGGGTGTCAGGCAGGATATGAATGGATATATATACTTATGAATGATATATATATATGAATGATAAAAAAAGGTTTAAGCTAGCGTTTTTTTCAAAGTATTATAAAAAGTTCTTCAACGTTTAGACACGTAAAGCTTTTGCACCAGAAATTTAAGTGAAAACCAAACAAACAACAACAAGTATTAAACTTAATGCAAAAGTAAACAGTTAAAACAAACTTCAGTAAAGCTTTAGAAGCTATTGTATGCATCATAACAGAATAATTATAACTTGCAGTTGAGGGCAAACAAAGACAATGGCTTCTAGATGGGAGAAGCAGGATGTTGGAAGGAATATTGCGGTATTGCGCATACGCCGCATAAGCCACCGAAGCGTCTGTTTATGAACTGGCAGACAAAAGCAGCAAACGACAAACGAGCCACACTGTTTGTGTTTGTATGTGTGTGCGTTATCTAACGGCATTTCATAAGAGACTCCTCTTTTATACATAATTGATTGGGCTAAAAGCATTGAGACTGGCTGGCAAATATTTGTCCCTTCCACCATAACTGAATCGAGGTACAGCTCAATCTCATGCAGATGAGGTTCACGAAAAGTTTTCCTCAACAACAACAACAACAAAGACACTAACTGCTCAAGAGAATATATGCTAATGAAACGTCGTTGAAAAATGTGTAGCAATATATCTTGTCGCCTACTGTTTCTACTTCTCCTTTTTTTTTCGTTTCTTTGCTATAAAAGTTTATTGAACTTTCCCGTTCGAATTTTCCCTCGAGGACTGTGGGCGGGCGAAAGGTCATCGTGAAAAGGTCCTAAGAAAATATAACTTATTGGCCGACTTTAACGTGCGAATGGTTTTTTCCAAATACACATAGAAAGGGGTATATATATATTAGCTCTTATATGAGCAATGTTCAATTGAATTAAATTTCTGATTGTACATTGCGTATACGACACGTGTACAGTTTTAAACTAAACCAAAAGCCTAACGAATTGAAAGAAAGAAAGAAAAATAACAAAATTAATGTACAGTACATCTTATTGTTGTATGCAATTGGCAAGAATCTTTTGTATAATTTAAGATGCTCGCACGCTTTGAAATATTGAGGTCAACGGGGAACGAGTTCGGTCGGACATTGGTGAAGGGAACGGACACTTTACGAGCCATTTTGATTTGGTCATAAAAGCAGAAAACAGAAACCTAAACACAAATTCATCATCATCATCATCATCAACAACAACAACAACAACAACAGCAACAACAACATCGGCAACAATAGAACACACACAAAGCAGCAATGCAATGAGCTGAGCTAAAGCAGACCAAAAGCAGAGTCAACGTGACACAGATGGATACACAATATGTACACTATATATATATATCGGTCTGCTAGGCATACGGGAGGGGTGGGGAGGGGAAAAATAACAAAAGGCTTTTAATGAACAATATTTGCTTGCTTGCACCGAAGCGATCGAAATGCTAAAATTATGCAAAATTTTTTGCTGAAACTCAAAATGTGGTCAAGGCGCAGTCTGTAAGTGTGTGTGTGTGGAAAGGACGCAGTGAGGAGGAAGAGTAATGAAAACGACTTGTGCGTATGTGTGTGTGTGTGTGTGTGTGTGTGCGTGTGTTTTGGTGACCTTCTTCAAGGAAAACACCACAAGCGATGCTTTGCGCGAGTGCGTGTCCTTACAATGTGAATGTGTGTGTATGTGTGCGAGAGTATATATATGTATTTGGTTATCTGGCGACGTTGAGTCGTCTTCAAAAGTGGCAGACACTAAACTAGCTTTGAAAGCATAAGCAGCAGACAGCCCCAACAGCTGCCACATACAGAAAACAACAACAACAACAACAGCAGCAACAGCAACAACAAGTATTTGCGTGGGCAGTCGTTAAGTACAGTTACAATTTGTTTTTGGTCTCTTTGCGTAATGTGGCAAGAACAAGTACAACGTGGAAGCATTTCAAGTTGAGTTTTTCGTTAGTTTCCAACACTTACGGCAAATCTGCACAAACACACTCATAATTACGTATATACTTTATTTATGTTGAAAAAGCACAGTTTATTGTCGATTCGTTGAATATTACACACACACGAACTGAAGCCAAATCGAAACGTAAGTGCGAAAAAAAAAGAATTCAAAAGAACTAAACAAAACGCAAAATAAAATCAACAAAAATCTAAACTTAAATCTTCGTTTTGTTTGTATTGTGTATTTATTTGCTGTGGCTTTGGCGGCGTTTACAGCGACAACGACAACGACAACGACGACGACGACGACGGCGTTGATAACAACAAAAAAAATGTGTGGCAGCGTTTCGAGCGAGCGTGTTGTGCGCTTTTCCACATGCTGCTTCGTACTCAGCTGGAAAACGCGTCGCCTCCGTATTGAATGCTCGCCTTCTGGGCAAAAAATATATATTTCCCTATGCAATTTTCGCTATATGCTATATAAAAGAGCTTTGAAAAAGCTTTGTAACGTTTCGTTCATTACTTTGTAGTATAGTAATTATTTCGACTAGCTGGAAAATAGACATAATTATCGCTCGTTAGCTGCGAACATGCACAAACAAGCACAAGTCATGAGAAAATGAGAAAAACAAAAAATCCATAAACATACATTAGCTTCAAGTGCGTGTGTGTGTGTGTGGCGCCTCTTGACTTTCACTGCCCCCTTGCAACAAAAACAAAAACAACCCACACACACCCACACACACACAATAAAGCTCAGCTTCGTTTTTTTATTTTTCACTTTCGTCTCTCGCATATTTGCTCCATAAACCTGCTTTCTCATGTCGTCTGCATCAAATTTCCCATAATAATTCGCTTGCTTGTTTGTGATTCTTGTTGCATGCGAAAGAGTAAGAACCTGAAAGCTTTGAGAGCTTAAGCTTTTGCGAAATGCCGCACAACATTCGTTTCATTTCGCTTTCCTTGCGGATTCTGCGCGTGCTGCTCTCTCGTTTTATGAATGGAAAGCTTTGCGGAACCGAAATGTACTAAAAAATGCCAAAATGCTCATGAATGAATGCAAAGGTACTTAAACAAGAAATACCCTGTAGATTGTAGTTCATAGATTAGTAGAACTAGTAGATTGGAAACATAATTCCTAATCAACAAAATTATATCCCAAGGTGTCGTCAGTTTATATGAAAAATTAATTAAGTGCGCCAAAAGTCAATAATTAAGTTCAGGGCTAGGTCAAATTTCCACAGAAAAAAGGCGAAGCCAATTACTTAATTGGTTTTGGACGAATAACCATTAGCATTCTACTGGGCGTATGCGTAATATGCATTATTACACTGTACAGCAAATGTGAGTAGGGAATACAACTTTTCTTGTGTTGTGCTGTTTCAGCTGTTTTGCTGTATAGTGTTGGAGCTGGCGGCAAACTGGCTGCCCGGACTGCCTTTTAGGTTAGCAGCTAATTGTCTTGCAACGCAGACGTATAGCTGTACGGACAGGGCGTTAAATATGCATAACACTGGCAGAAGGCAAGGGAAATGTGGCAAGAAAAGTTCTCAGTCCCGGCGAGTACTGTTCCACATTCGTTGCTGGCTGTAATTACACGCCGCCAGCGACGGGCCCTTTTGCACTTGCTCAGGGCTAGAGTGGGAACTGGGTTAGATTGTGATTAATGTAATATTTACACGCGCACGCTGATTAACCAGCTCCATGTGTTACTCACTAAGAACAAGTAAGAAGGCTCTAGTCGAAAAATCCCGACTAGACTATACCCTTAACCCTATAATTTACGCATACAGTCAGTGCTTGGAAGTATGTGTGAGTGTGTGTATGTATACGCGTATAGTGCATTTTAATACTCCATATCTCCAGTGTTTCTCAACCGATTGCAATAAAATTTTCACAGATTATCATTATTTAGTCTAATCTTTCAAACTGCATCAAACAGTTTTCCAAATTGAAGATTTTGTTGTTATCGATCACATGTGTATATCGGAAACGGGAAGAGTTATCGAAAATCTAAAACAAACTTGTACTGCCTAGGGATTAGGCGAGCTTATGTACCAAATCTGGAGTCTCTAGCTCCAATAGTCTCTGAGATCGACGCGTTCATACATACGGACGGACGGACGGACGGACGGACAGACGGACGGACGGACAGACGGACATGGCTATATGGACTCGGCTGTTGATGCTGATCAAGAATATATATACTTTATGGGGTCGGAGATGCTTCCTTCTCCCTGTTACATACTTTTGCACAAAACCATTATACCCTTTTTACCCATTTTCAATGGGTTAAGGGTATAAAAAGTATTATAATTACCCAATCAAAAAGAGTTCAATGCACTGCCAAAATAAACCCAACGCACACTCAATGTGGAGCAGAATAACAAGCCACGCTTCCACCGAAAACCAATATCACAGAATATAAACAAAACAGTGAAAACAGACTCACAGAACAGCTTTCAAGCGAAAGCGAAAGCCAAAAAAAAAAAAAACTATATAAATAAATGAATGAGCGATGAGAACAGAAACGAGTCTCTAGTGGAATGATTATATAGACAATGTTGCTCGAGAGTTCAACATTGAAATTGATTACACAGAAGCTTGAGATCTGTATCTCTCTCGCTCTCTCTCTCTCTCTGTCTGTCTCGCTCACACCCAAAACATATGATGTGAGGCAACTTATAATGTGGGCCCCCGTTCGGGGAGCAAAAGTTGAAAATTACATTATTCAGTGTGCTCACAATTTGCTGATGTCAGCTAGACGAGTTTTTATGACTAATGGTATTTGAAAAATGCCCCAGAACACAATTCTTATCGTTCAATGTTTACAATTTTCAAATTTTCATAGTACATAGTATATCTATATGATTCTGTTTCGGTGCTTTTTAGCTTGACAATGGTTTATCAGATATTATCGCCTGACTGTAAGCGATAAGAATATCGCCTGAGTAAAAACGCGTCTCGTCATGAACTCATAAATACATAAATATGCCGTTTATTTGCCGCAATCACACTTATTGAAATGAGCAAATGACATTTTGATTGGCGCTCTAAAGTCGCCTATTATAGCTTACTATAATACGATAACTAAGGCACTGGGCGAATGTAAAGTGATTCATAATAACGAACTTATGCGTGAGTGCTTGATAACAATAATATTCTTAAAATTGAGTACAGTATTAACGCTAATTTAAATACTTCTTATAACATTTTGATAATAATATTTGTTTATTTCCAAACATTTATATTCAATATCTCTAAATTGGCGATTCTAATTACTGGGAAATTCCAATTTCACACCAATTCGGCACTTAGTAGTACACATGTATCAATTATACTGCTAAAGTGACTCTCTAGTTGTGTTAGTAGTATTTAACGATAGTTTACTGTTGTTGCTATCAGTGACACAGGTGTTTATAGGGGGAAGCTCATGGTACTTACACACATGTCCATAGGCATGTTAATATGTACACATGCACAAAAATATATATGTATGTATGTTTGTAGATTAGCACTTACCGTAAATATGCTGCTCTTGTGCGCTCGATTGCGTATGACGAGGTTAGCCAAGGGTTTTTTCACATATATTTTGGGCATCTTGTTATTTTACACGTGGCCTATTGGCCAGACAATGTCAATTGTTGTAATATTAAATATTTAATAATGCTTGAAGTGGGCTAATCGTAACCAGACAGCTAAGCAAACATACGCCGCTGGGGGAGACGAGCGGCGCAGTAAAGCGCAGAGTTGATTGTTTTGTCGGTGAGGTGGTGGTAACGACGACGAGCGACGGGGAGCGCGGGGTGGTAATGCGTTTTGTATATATTTTTATTGGGTGTCACAGCAACAATGTGCACACTTTACACACTTGGCGTTTTTCTAATACTTTAGTTAACCGACCGGCCGACGAGTTTTGATTCTTTTCTAAATTCTATTTATTCAGCAACAACAACGAGGCGCGCTCGATGTCGATGATGCCTATGCTTTTAATTTTAATTGGCGGCTGCATCCCTCTGGATGATATGTACAACAACACAATACACACTCCTGACAGCGATTTCAAGGAGGGCACATGTAAAAGGAACGCGACGACGTTGTTGTTAATTAAAATTACAGAATTATTATTGGGATATTACTGAAAATTTAATGCGTTCGTTGCAAACACGGGCCAAAATGCGAGCAAATCGCCGAATTGGCGCTAAAAAATACCAAACGCATTTGGTTTCATTGGTTCTAGGGTTGTCAATGCAGCACTCACGAAAACTAATAGGTGAGTCAACGCGTTATCGATAGCTGTTCTGCCTCAAATCAAAATAAATATATATTTGATTTTTAATTGCATAGAATGCACATTGTATGACATTTAGGTAGGTAAATTGCCGTCTATTTGGCTAACATATTCAAATTATGATGTATTACAGTTTCATTAGTTCTGGGCGTACAAAATGGTGCGCGTTTTGTTTCTGCATCCTGATTTGGGCATCGGAGGCGCCGAGCGTCTTGTTGTAGATGCCGCATTGGCGCTGAAGGAGCGCGGTCATGACGTCAGCTTCCTGACTAATCATCATGATAGTTCGCATTGTTTCAAGGAGACAGCAGATGGCAGTTTCCCGGTGCAGGTTGTGGGCGGCTGGCTGCCACGAAGGCTCTTTGGACGCTTCTATGCCTTCTGTGCCTATGTTCGAATGTTGTACGCCGCTGTCTATGCCAGTTTCTTTATGCCACAGCGTGAGCAAGTAGATGTTATCTTCTGTGATCTCATTTCGGTGTGTGTGCCGGTGTTGCGCCTAGCGCGCCATCGTCCACGTGTGCTCTTCTATTGCCATTTTCCGGATCAGCTGTTAAGTGTCCGCGAGGGTCTGCTGAAGCGTATATACCGAGCGCCCATCAACTGGCTGGAGGAGCACACCATTGGACGTGCTGACAAGGTGCTAGTAAACTCCAAGTTCACGCTACGCGTCTTCCAAGATACATTCCGGCGATTAAGCACCATACCCGATGTACTCTATCCCTCGCTGCATACCCAGTACTTTGATAAGATGGAGAATAAGCTGGACCAGCGTTCAGCGCTCCACGATGAGCCAGTACATGCGCGTGTGCCACGCAACTCCTTTATCTTTTTGGACATCAATCGCTACGAGAGGAAGAAGAATCATGCCCTGGCACTGCATTCCCTGCGCTTGCTGGGCAACATGTTGCCCACACTGGACTTTAAGCGCTGCCGGTTGATCATTGCCGGTGGCTATGATACACGCTGTGTGGAGAACATCGAGCACTTCGCCGAGCTGGAGCAGCTGGTGGAGAAATTGGAGCTGCAGGATCATGTGGTGCTTCTACAGTCACCAACGGACGAGGAGAAGTGCCGTCTACTCTATACGGCACACTGTCTGCTCTACACGCCCGAGAATGAACATTTTGGCATTGTGCCGCTGGAAGGCATGTATTTCTGCAAGCCAATTGTGGCTCTTAACAGTGGTGGACCCACCGAAACGGTGGTGCACTCATCCACAGGATTCCTGTGCGACAAGAACGAGAAGAGCTTTGGCGGCGCGATGTATCAGCTGTTCCGCGACGAGGCATTGCGTCTTAAGATGGGCGATCTGGGGCACAAGCGTGTCCAGCAGAAGTTCTCATTTGAGGCGTTCGCCGATCGACTCAATCAGATTGTCCAGGAACTGTTGCCTCCATCAGATCCAAAGAAACAACAATAAATTTGCTTATCAGTATTCAAAAGACTTTCTGATTTGTTGGATTCGAATACAGCCAACTAGCATATTATTTTATTTATTTTTCACATACAGTATATATATATAGATAAGTTTCAAAAATCTTAAGAATTCGGTTGGTTGGTTAGTTTCGGGAGATCATTTAGTCTTCGCGCATATACAAATACAGATAGCCCAGATCCTTGGGCGGATTCTGAGACTTGGCCACCTTGGTGTCATTGTAGATGACCCATTCGCCCTGCTTGCGTATGTGGCACACATAGTGGCCCACCTGAGCCGAGGTGCCCATGTGAGAGATGAACGCCATCAGCTTATACTTTCCATTGCCATCGCGATAATTGCTGGTCGCAGCAGCAGCAGCAGCTGTTGTGCATGGTGGAGCTGGTGCTTGAACCGCTGGTACTTCATCGATGCAGTCGGCGTGCGAGAAGATCCAGTCTGTGGCACGTTCCACGTTGCCATCGGTGGCTCTCAGAGCAGCCAATGCTTGCATCTCATCAAAGCCCATGCTCATGAGCATGGCAAGACTTTCGGGATTGGCAACAAACTGGGCGGCGGCGCCGTCTCCAATGCGATTGCTGGGTACCTCAAACGGATCCGAGATATCCGCATCGGCAATGTGCTCCATTAGCCAGTTGGTGGCGCCATCCAGGGTGGTGTTTTTGGTATGGAAACATGCACGCTTGCAGGCCTCCGGGGGGAAACCCATGTTCACCAGCTCGGACATAATGTGTTCATCGAATACAAACTTGGGCTGCACTGCAGCCGGTTCGGGTAGCAGCTCCTCTCCGGCCTGTAAGCCTCCACGGGCATGCCAAACACTAAGATCCAGGTCGTCGGGCATGTCGACCGAAACGTCCAGTTTCTTGGGCACCCAATCATCACCCAGCGTAAACTTGCCCAAGTGGATCATAAGGAAATCCGGCATGCTAGCCATCAGTGTGGTCTTCTTGGCCATCGTCTTGGCATTGATGGCCGTGGAGAAAAACTGATCGATTATTTCGGTGCCAAAGAAGCGTTCCAGGCACGCCTGCAGTGGAACCTTATGACGCACAATATCTCGATCGAGAAGTCGTTGTCCACTGGCTCGAGCCGCCTGCTCCCGCTCCTGATATTCGCGCACCTCATCCAGGTTGGTGGCCTGCTCCAGAGGAATGGGCAGCGCAAAGGTGTACTCTTCACGTAAATTGTATTTCACCTTGTGACTGGTCATGCACTCGACACGGTCCTCCAGCTGAAACTTGAGTGCATCTGCGGGATTGAACTGATTTCGTGAATTGCGATCAAGGAGCGTGAGCAAATGTAAATAGAATTCGTTGGCATCCTGCTGCTGCTTGGTGCTAAACACTGGATGATTCTTGCCCACGATGTTCTTAAACATAATCGGGGATATGCCAGTCATGTGCTCCATGTCCAGTGAGTTTTCAGTAATGCTGCTGTACTTGCCGGACTGCAAGCCATTGCCCAACTTGGCCATTTGGATATTGAAATCATTGGCGGGATCGTTGGGGTAAGCCTTGAAGTAATGCTCGGCGCCGCTGCCCACGAAACGCTGCTGGAAATCGGGAATGACAAAGAGCACCTGCATCACGCTGTTTATGTAGCAGGAGTTGCCCAGATTACGCATGCCCGTATATCCAGGACCGGCCAGCGGTTGCAGTTCACTCTCGCTCTCCGTCAAAGTGGACCACTCGCCAATCCGCTGATTGATCTCCAACTCCAACTCAACCATGGATTTCTCGCACTTTTGCATTGCAGCCATGTTGATGCCAAAGTGGGATAAATGCTTGCTCAAATGCGGATCGAGTACCATATCGTCCTCCGGATACGAGTACACATCCGACTTGCCATCGGCTGTAATCGTGCCAAGCTTCACGGCCAGCGGATAACTCGTCTCTCGATAGTGCTCCACGGCATGGTCGTTACCACCGCTGCCGTCAAAGAACTTGCGACCGCACATAATGGAACCGTCGGTCAAATTCAACCACAAATTGTTGGTGAGATCGCATTTCTCGCATTGCCAGCCGGATGGCGGTATCTTCTTTCCATTATCCAGCTGCTGCAGATTCTCGGCGAACTTCGATGCCTGACGCACCTCGCCATCCCAAGTGCCTGTAGAAAAAGATAATGATATTTATGAAATTTATGTTTCCCTTGCCTGGTCACACTTACCCATTAGAGTTGCCTTCTCTAGCTTGGAAATTGCCGAATCCGCCTCAATTATAGCCTCCACAGCTTGTGTGACGCGCATGGGAAGCTCGGGGTCCGGATAGGGCAGCTTCTTTTCGATCTGGGGCGCAATAACAATGCTGTACGTATCTTTTATTTCGTACTTTTTAGCCATGTCAGTCTCATTGTAGCCGCCTTCGACGCCGATGGCCAGACGAGTGATTTTACGCTCGGGACCGGCTTCGGCATCTGCATCTGTAGGCATCTGCTCGTGGGTTTCGCCTTCTTTCAGTTTGCGATCGCGCTTGATGTGCAGAAAAACATTGTTGCCGCTTTTAGCGGCATAGTCGCGAACAAACGCCTCACCGAAGCCGAGAAAACTTTGCAGACAGACGTAGAGTCCTGTCGGCGTTTCCGGATTATCGTACGAGAAAACGCATTCGTCTTTGTAGATCGGTGGATTGCCGCATGGCACGCTCACCTTTGATAAATGCTTGCCTAGTTCCTCCATATGAATATTTATGAAAAAAGTAATTGCAATTTGTGATGAAAACTTATTGAATTTCCTTGCAGCTGCTGCTGCGACGCTTTTGCATTACTCGGCAGAATTAACGCAGAGATGCCAACTCGCTGTAACCTGGCCGTGGCAGCACTTTTTCATGTAACGAGCGCTGCATGCTGTTTTAAGCTGTATGCTCTGACACTCACAGGTCACAATCTATAAAAGTCCGTTGAAAATTTGAAAATTCAAAATAATACATTTCATCTACTTTTGCTTTTATTACTCACTTTGAAAATTTTAAATTCAGATTACATGCTTTGGGTACATACAATTTGTATTTCGATATATTTATGTATATATATATATATTTTGGTTGTTGTTGGTTTTTGCATCGTTTATGCTGCAATTGATTTGCATTTAACTTTGCTTACTTGGCTAAAACACAGATTAACACGTTTATTTTGCAAAGACGTACACAATAATAAAGTATATGTAGGCATACTTATACTGTATTTAAATATTCATAAAATACGCGCACATTTCTCAAATTACCAATTATCTAGAATTTCCAATTGCCCCCTAAAAAATTACTCGACCGTCGCTTTGGTATTTTTTTGCTCGTAACAATTTTTGTTTTTGTTTTTAGAGTACAACAATAAGTTTAAGTTAATAGTTAGTATAAGTATAAGTATGATGCATAATTTATATATGTATATAATAAGTTATGTTACACATACTACTACGCGTTTAATTACACAGATTGCATAGATTTTTAAGAGAATATTTCAATTATTTATTTTTAATTGTTATTAATTGTATATTTTGTTGTTGTTGTTGTTGTGTGCGGTGCAAAAATGTAGAAAAATGTGTCCTTTAAGTAGCAAAGTTTCCAATGTGCGTTTGTTCTTTGTATTGTGTTTCATTCTTTCATTAATGCCGGAGGTTCATTTCACATATTTGTTAAAAAAATACATTTCATGTTCGTCTTCAAAACGCTTCCTTCTCTTCTCTCTCTCTATCTTTCTTTCCTTCCATCATATCTATTTAGCTATGCTAAATAATTATTGTTTACATTTATGCTGATATATGTATTTATTCAAATTTTAGATAAGATAAGTTTGTTACCGGTGTACGTTAAGTGCATTAAAATGAAACTAAAAAATAAATAAATGAAATTTGTGTAAAACAACCGTTTAGTAACTGTTCTTATGTATGTGTTCCTTTGTGTGTGTGTGTGTGTGCTTTATACATTTAATCAAATCCTGGTCCATTTTATTATATAAGTTTAAAGAGTATTTGTTACTTGACCGACATATATCTGTGTGTATCGCTTACGCAACTAATCTGTACATGCCCCGAGGACTCGACCCTACCTTACTCTAACAATATAAACGCACACCAAAATGGGAGATATATGTATTATTATAATTTTAAAGATGTCCTTAATGTGTTAAATATGCATTGAGGGGCTGTAAGTTTTTGATTGATTTGTTAATAAATAATGAGAATACACAAACAAAAAATAAAACAGTTTTCAATTGATATCATCTGAGTAGTCATTATTATTTTTGTTCTTTTCTTCTTTGTTTTTATTTTAATGCATTAAATTAAAAACCGAAAAAATGTCTAAACTTAGGCAATTTTCTTTTGATTTATGTTTAAAGCTTAAATAGTTGTTTCTCTTTTTTGTAAAATAAAATATATATATATATAAAATACAAATACGTGTGTATGTTTTTGCATTGCATATATATGTGTGTGTACAGTAAATATCAATTAAAGCGAACTTAAAATATAAATATTTTTGTTAAACGTTTCTTGCAGTGAAATTACATAAAATAATTACAAAAATCACCGTTTTTAATAAAAAAAATACAACTGAAAAATAAATTCAGTTAATAAGTTTATTAACCTAAATATGCAAAAACTAAAACTAAACGTACTCAGTAAATACTTTTCTTTAAATCATTCATTTATCCTTTACGTGGTTGGGTTATTCAAGTATTTGTGTATTGCTTTTGATTGTGAGTACTTGAGTTATTGGTCTGCCGCTTTGTAGAAAATTAAACACAAGAGAGAACTATTCAAAATAAGTTTACGAAATGCACATAATATAATTAAATATATATATGTATATGTATTTTTGAGCATATAATACTTGTCGCTATTCAATTAACACGGAAAAATCGAGGAGTAACAGACGGCACATACAAATATCTGGTATATATAGAGACGCGGTTGATGATAAATAAATAAATTACAAGCTACATACAAATAAGGACTTGAGTATGTGTATTTTGGGTGTGTGTGTACAATAGTGAGCAAAACGAACAGAAACAGGACGCTCAGACAAGACAAGAAACAAGTGCGAGGCGAGGTGCTCACTAGACAGACTGATTGACAAGCCCAAAAAAACATATCTGGCATTGTCATATACACTTTGTTGTTGTTGATGTATTATAAATCTATATAGAACTACTCTCATCTTGTAGTTGTAGTTGTACTATATATATATATATATATATATATATATAACTATATTTCTTTGCATTTGGAATTCAACACTTTGTGTGTTTGCTTGTTACTATTCAAATTGTTGTTTCATTTGCTCAAGGGATTGGCGATCATCTTAAGAAAAGCGTCCTGCTGATCAAGTATCATATTTAACATGCCCAGCCATTCGTCATATGACTTTTCCGATCCAGCCTGACACTCGACGGTAACTGTTGGCTTATTTGGATCTGTTGACTTAAGGCGGAAACTAAACTCGCCCTCCTTGAGAACTTCCAGCTGCATGTGATTGAGCTAAAGAGTAACAGAAATAATAGTTTTATAAATGAAATCAAAAGGAATCGTATCCGTAAGTCACCTGTATATGTGTACGATACTTGAAGATGGGGCTATTGAACTGAGTCTTCATCTTTTGTATGTCCGCAAAGATGATTATCTGCTGGAATAGAAAGACCTGCAGTTCACGCTGCTTCTGCCCGGCATCGATGGCACACGTTAGTGTTCCTTGTAGTAGTAAATTGCCCTGGGCCGTAATCTCGCCATCAAAGTCTTGAAGGCCGCGTAGCACCATCATCATATCGTCGATCTTCTTCACCACATCCTTCATTTGTTCGCCGGCCTCCACTAGCGCTGCGACCTCATTGTGCAACCCGGCGCGTTTCGTCTCCCGCAGGATCTCTTTGATGAGTAGCGAATATTTGGTAACGCGCTGCACGGGCGTTATAATTAATGCACTCAACTGTAAATTGCAAACAATTAGTCGAAGTTATTGATTGTGATTGTGATGCAAATTGGCACTTACATCCCTGCGATGTCCCAGTTTCTGGCGTATCTGATCGAAATACTCAAAATGCTCATTGACTATATACTCGGACAGTGGCTTATTGCTGCAGAAATAATAGTACATGGTGAACTTTTTGGCTGAGCTCTTGATTAAGGGTCCCAGATCCGTCGGTGACCTTTGGCAGTGACGCAGAGCTCTGAGGAATTTACTGCAAAGGCGAAAAGTTAATGATTATGTAAACATCAAATGTGCTCTTTGTTACTTACTCTCTGTGCCACTCGTAGATCTCTTTGATGTTGTTGAATACCAGATCCATTTTGCCGCCTTGCAGATCAACGGGTCTGGGTATCTCTTTGTTGTGTATCTCCTTCATGTAACTATTGAAAAAATTTTAAAAAAAAAAACTTTAAAGTTTGAATCACAAATTGATTAAGTTGAGCCAACTTACCCATTGACTATCTTTTGCAGATCCTGCACATAGGACTCCTCTGTTGAAACCAGCTCATTGAGCGCCAATTGGCGTCGGTTTAAGGCGCTTGCTTCGCTATCGCTGGCATCGGTTTTATTCTGCTTCGAAAGTTTAGTTTAGTTTCGAGTTTTTTTTTTCTTTTCAGTTGTTTTGTTTTCACTAACCTTGTCATTGTTATCCTGCACAAAGCCCAGTTCGGCACGTCCATTGGTTGCCGCATTGTCCTCGCCACCAGCTTCACTTGGAGCGCTGCCATCGACGCGACTGTTGGACTCGTGTTGTTCCTGTCAAAAATAGAAGAAAATGAAGTTTTAGTTTAATCTTCAACTTTTTGCTAGCAGCTGCGTCTACTTACCCGACTAATTCGGACAATTTGTTCAATTTCCGATAAAGGATTGCCGTCTATTTTACCAGTGCTGGCCTGCAAAACACACACACAAACACACAAGAAGAGACAATGATTAGAATTTGAATTTTCACAAATCGCAAATCGATGTGGAATTTCGCATTTTCGCTTGAAGGCAAACCACAAATAGAGTGGACTACAGGTAAAGCGCTCTTGCTGGCATCGCTTTAAGCAAATACCATCGAAATCATCACACAAATCGCAACAATAGTGGCAGGTGTACAGATATATATATATATTTTGTGTATATGATTTGCAGTCAAACCGAATGTGTTTGTTGTTGTTATGGTTTTTGAATTCTCTCGCATTTCATTTTGTGCAATTTTTTCCTTTGCCGATTCCGATTCCGATTTCTGAATTCATCAAAATAAGCATTTGCCTAAACACACAGACATTCAAAATCATACCCGCATGGAGGTGTAAAAATATACACTGCAACAATTGAATCACTTGCGTATTTTTGGTTGGATCGCAAATGAAATCACATAGCACACTCTAATTAAAAGCACTTAGTTTTTTAGCAATTGCTGCGAATTTACCATAAAGTTGAGTTAGTTTAAGCTGATTGGCTTGCAGATAAAATTGTGTAATAAATAAAACTTTTTCTATTCTTTTGTTTTTTTGTTTGTTTGTCTATATACTATATATAAGGTTTAAATGCTTAGGCCTTTCTCGTGCTTTCCACAACCTTTGTTTGCTTTGTGATAAGATTTGTGCTTTTTGGTTTGGGCCAAAAGAAACGCGTCAGCAGCGCGCATATTTATTAATTATATATTTTAGTTAGCTAGTTAGTGATTCGCACTTACAAATAAACGCAGAAAGCAGCTCATGACACACTTTTAAACTTTTTCAATTCACTCGATATATAATTATTATGATTATTTGTTTGTCGCGCAACTTTTTTCAATTGTCTGTAATGCAATATTAGTTTCACAATACTGTTGTTGTTGCACTCTTTATAAGGATGTAAAGCGACCGCGACGCATTTTGACACAATCCAAAACTCATGATTGCGTCGTAACGTGAAAAAAGAAAGACTTCTCGTAACTGGACACGAACTAACTTAACGGACTGCCTGATGGTGACTGACTGAATGTTATTGTGACCTGTTAGGGGCTCACAAATATTTTGCGACATATGCGTGAATGCTACCCCTTACCTATATCCACACCCACACACACATACACACCCACACCCACTCGCTTACTTGAGCGGCAATCAAAGAAACTCTCAATCAAAGCGTCGCCAGAAGAAGCGTTCAAATAATCGCATATTCAATATACAACTGAGCGAGAGAATGACGCTAAAAGAGAGAGTATTCAACGTGTGTGTGTGTGCGTGAAGAAAGAGAGAGAGAGAGAGCGAGAAAGAAAGAGGGAGAGAGGAAGAACCATGCCCAAGTATGAATTCTTAAATAAATACATTAATTCACCCACAATAACAACAACAGACTATTGCGAATGTGCATAAAACTAATGAGCAAACGCCGACTACTGAATACGCTGCAGAACGCAATTAGGTAAGCTTTAAGCAGCTTGAAAATCAAAACAGCCAGAAATGCCAGCGAAAGACAAAGAAATAACCAATGAATTCGATGAGGTCATATACAAATTTTTATGTAATGTAGATTTACTTTTTTATTTTAACTCAAGTTCAAAGTTCTTTTCCGTTGAGTTTTATAAACAAATAGAACACATTTAAATTGCTGCATAAATTTTGCATTTTATCTGATTTTTTTTTGCGAGCGTAGTAAAATAAACTGTATGCCACTTGTGGCGCACTTAAAGGTCGGGGCAAGTATTTCCTTAATTGGGTAATGAGAAAAAATAAAAAATACTGATAACAGCGGGCACTGAAAGTTTGGCCAATGCCAAGTTGCTGGCCAAATGCCCTGCCAGAACGGTTTTTTTTAATTAGGTTCGGCGGGTGGTTGCGATGGGGAGGCATTGACTCCGATGACTTGTTCAAGGCGGCTCGATGTGAAGAACAACAAGAACAAAGGACGTGAAAAGTAACACTACTATTAAAAATTAATGGCAATGTAAATATATATATATATATATGTATAAAAAAAAGGTCAACTAAACAAAGGTAAGTATAGCCCGAAAAAAACCCAATTCCCAATTGTTCCGAAGAGAGAAACAAAAGCAATAATAGAACAATACTATGCAAACAAATATTTAAACTAGGTTAACCGAATTGTTCACACCCTGCCACAATAAACAACAAACAGATGTCACGAAAACAGGAAAACTTATACAAAAATAGAAAGAAGAAACAAAAACAAAACTTTTTACAAGGCAAGGCATGCAAAAAATATACATTAAATTCAACTAATAAGCCATCAAATAGAAAAATACGCGAAGAGAGCGGAATAAAAAAGAAAAACATTCACAGACGACATTAAATTTATTGATGGAAATGAAGGCGACATCCAGCGTCCAAGTGGCGACACAAGCATCTCATTGGCGTCACACACACACAAACCCACACATGCAAGGAAAGAAGCGTGAGCGAGATAGAGAGATAGCAGTCATTACCATTGTTGTTAATGGCGCCTAAAGACAATATGGCGACATTTTGAGTATCATTGCCGAAAAAAAAGGCGAGCGGGGCGGAGAGAGAGAAAGAAGGGGGAAGGGATAGGAAAGGGGAGGCACACTAAGAGTTTTCGTCGTTAATCGTCATCGTAATGGATATGTCATTGATTTCAATGGAAAGCTCATTCCCTCACGAACAACTTCAACAAGTGTATCGAAAGTTGGGATACACTTTTCAAAACCGATTGTAATATTGTTGTTGCTCTGTATAATGGGAAAGGTGTTAAGCTAGCTTGAATACAAGTATGAAAAAACTTGAGTAGTTATCTCTTAAGGTTATCAAGAGATGTCCCTTCCTTATGAACATGAACATGGTACTTGGATGTTTTTACATCTTATGTACTTTAAGTAAATCAAATTTTCTGCGGAATTAAATATGCGTTGATAATACTTGGAAAGTAAATATAAACTTATTTTTTTTCAGGCAAGCAACAGCTTTTTATTCCATAATTGATTTATGCCTGAGATTTTTCAGCTGTTTCAATCAGTTGCTGAGGTACACCAAAACTTTTGTGCCATGACAAATGCGGCCTTTCAACGTTTCCGGTTAATAAAGCAGCCAATGATACATGTACACACACACACACACACAGAAATGTCTCGAGACTAGAGTAAAGTACCATCAGACCCATATAGCAACCCACACAACAAAAACAACAACAACTACTGAACAACTGAATCGAAATCTCTAGCCATTGTATATGTATATCCACCCACAAAAAGCATTTTCCAAGCTAATTTGACTGCGCAAAATTTATGCGTCGTTTATTGTTGTTGCTTTTTCGCTGTTGTTGGAGGCGTCGAGAATCTTAGGTATGTCTTGTCAGCATTTTTCGCCTTGCCCTTGCCCTCACCCTGGCATATGTCCACTTTGACTCTCTCTCTCGGTTTTCTTCTTGGCTGAGTGTGTAAACAAAATAAAGTGGCGCATTTATGGCAAAGGTGGCTGCCCCAAAAGAGTGACCCTTCCTCCACCCACCACCTGCTGCTGCTGCTGCGGCTGTGATCATCTTGTTTTATTTGCTATGCTTTCTAATTGACCAAAAAAAAAGAAGAGAAACACAAAAAGGTGAACAACTCGTGCTCGGATTGCCTAAGCGCTTTACCTTCTGCTGCTTTTGCCTGAGCTGTTTTGATTTGTGTATTGCGAAACATACACAAAACCAAAAGTGAGAGAGAAACCGCAAAGCAAACAAACAAATATAGCCACAAAGGCAGCCAAAATATACAACAAAATAACAATAATAATATAACCAAGTGCTTCAATTTTGGCTGGGGCGTGAGAAAACTAACAGAATTGTACCAAAACATATTTAAGTATTCTTGTTAGGAAAGCTTCTTAGTCAATGTGGAACTGAACAGAGGAAAGGGTCTATTGACTTTGCTGTTCCAAATGTTGGCGATTATTATGCTGTACTTGTATTTATTCTTCCTCTTCATAACTGTGTTAGAACGATAACGATTTCTCAAGGTTCACGGGTCCAAGTTGTGCGTGTGATTTACGAACCGGTTTATAAGGGTTGCCTCTTCAATGGATCAGTTAAAAAGTGGTAAAAACCCAAACTAAATCGGTTAAAAAACTTAAACTGTTATTTGTCAAAGTATACGATAAAAAAAAATCACAAATGTAGCGATATTCCCTTAATATTTGACAGACTTTTCAAAGAGATTACTTGATTCTTTATTCACAAACACACAATATACGGTTATACATTGACACTCACCATGTTGGCTGAGCCCTCTTTGAGATCCTTGGGAAATGCGGGCGGTCCATTGGCAATCAAATGGGGCTCCTGTATGGGCTTCATGGGCGGCGGCAACTCCAAGCCGGCTTCCTCTTCCGGCTCATAATCATGCTGTTGCTGCTGCTGCTGTTGTTGTTGTTGGTGTGTGGAGAATGGCGGTGGCAATTGGCCAACACTGCCGCTGCCACCCGGCGTCTGTTCAGCCAGCTCCTCGCTGTGATTCTGTGGTAGCTATAAAACGCGAAGAGCAATAAATATTATATATGCAAATGTTGTACATATTCATTTTGGTTATAAATATACAGAAGTGCTCATTAAAAACTTACTCTCAGATTCTTCTCCGAGGGCTTCTTCAGCAGCGCCTTCTCATTTGGTGATTTCTCCATTTTGCCGCTCTGCGAGAATTTGCGCAACGGTGTCGGCAGCCATTTGCGCCTGCAAACAAGGACGAGAGAACAGATATATATATATAAATATTAAAGGATTATGTTCGAGAATTGTTTTGAGCTTGTTTACAGTACAGAAATGTGCGTATTGAAGTGGCGCTCTGTACGAGTTCATCCATTTGACAATGCCTCGTATACGCAATTAATATTAGAAAACAAAAACACAACACAATAAAACGAAAAACGCGCTGGCAAATTGGCTGTCCAGCTGTGTGGCCGACATGAGACTGTCGCCAACGGCACAGCAGCATATAAGCAACAATTCGTCTCTCTCACTCTCTCTCTCTCATTCTCTCGCACAGTGGGGCCAAGTTCATGGCACACGGCCAGTCGCCCAGTTGAGACGTTGATAGAAAGAGCGCGAGTATTTATTGCTGAATCTCCTCTAAATTAATACATATTTCTTGCTACCCAAAAAAACAAACAAACCAAATCATTAGTCACATTTTAAAGGTGCTTGTGCACCTTAACTTAATGATTCGAAACGTAATGTTTGGTTGCTTTTGTGAATGATGCAAGTTGTGGGCTCATAAAAATTTTAATTTTCAACCCGCAAAACGTAATCAAAAAACATTTTGTGGCATCTGCTGAACATTTGGAGGGAGTAACAAGCGTTAAAGAAGCGAGAAATCGTAAAACTTTTGTTTTATTATAATCCTTGAGCACTATCATAACAAAGCTCCTCACAACTGAAATTCCTTTCTTGCACTGAATTTAAAACATTAATTGTGGTTTTTAATGGCAATTTAATTAAGTTTGATAACACAAAACTTCTGTTTTATGTGAGGGAACCTCAACAAAAAAAAAAACCTAACCGAGTGCTTCATTTTGTGGGTAGATAATTAAAGTTATTGAGCTTTGCAAAACCACAAAAACCGCACACAGGCGCATATTTGTAGAGATTAGTTAAGCTGATACTACTGATACTGATACCAACTGTTCTGAGCGTTTAGGGGTTAAAATATTCAAACTGGGACACAAAAATCCTTTAATCCGTTACATTACATTTTAATTTATTAAAACCTTAATACGATTTAATATTGAATCCAATTAAAATTTTGCGTGGCATACATTGGGGCGTTTTTGCAACTGAATATTATCAGCTGAGTGAATTGCAAAGTGGGTGGCAAGAGGGGATAGAATGAGTCGCATGTGACTCCTGTAAAGCAGGCGTAACATAATTCAAAGTAAAAATAAACACTCACAACGAAATAGAACAGAAGGGAAAATGGAAATGTTTCCTGGAAAAAGTGTTTAATTTATTACGTGCTCGTTCACGTTCAAAATTCATTTCGCTGATGTAATGTTTTAGGCAAATATGGCGAGCGTTTAATACAAACATACTCTCACAAACACACACACTCGTACACTGTGCAGGACAGTTTGCTTGAGGCGGGGTTCTCTGTGTGTATTAATGAGGTCGCCCCAAAGTATGCAACAGCGGAGTGTATTAGTTTGTGAGTGCGAGTGTATTAGTGTGTCTGTGTGCGTGTGTTTGCACACTTGCAAATGTGTCCATTTGGTTCATTGGACTCAAACCCCTCGATGTTGCTTATATTGACAGAGCGCTTGAGACAAAAGAAGCGAACTGAATGAGAGTAGGAAGAAGAGGTCCTTAGAGTTTGGGTCCCAACCTGGACAATAACCTATATTCATGTTTAGCGGTTGACTCAATACCAACAACAGCAACAACAACCGCAAGAGTAATAATAATAAAATAAATTGCTTTGCTCAATGCTTACACAAGCTAAACGAAGAAGAAGCCAAAATGCCCAATTAGTGTGCAAATATTGAAAGTATTTTGTAATTTATGTGAAGGCAAACAAGCAACTAACTAACAAAACTAACTAACTAACGCGCAGACAGTTTAGAGCTAAACTAGACAGTTTAAGCCCTTAAATTACTTAACTCAATGCAGCTACCGATGGAAAGAGTATTGCTGAGTCTTCAATACTCCCCAAACAAGCAGACTCATAATTCAACTTTTGCGTATACTCAGGTTTAAAGCTCATTTTTGAGTAACGTATCGCTGCTAATCACTTGATTGATATTGATAAGATTGTACTATTGTCCGCAACGGGAAATTGAATTTCAAGCGAAAATGTAATTACAAAATAAAAAAACCAATCGAAATACATCTAATTACACACCCGCTCACAAACGCAAAAGAAAACAAAGAAAGAAAGAACAAGTAAGAAGACTCTAGTCAAGAATCGCTACTAGATTATACCCTGAACCCTATACTTTACGCGTACAGTAAGGGCTTGTAAGTATGTGTGTGTGTACGCGTATAGTGAATAGTTTCTTAACTTCAATGCTCTATATCTCTGGTGATTTTGTTGTTATCGATAACATGTGTATATCGGAAACGGGAAGAGTTATCGAAAATTTGACAAACTTGTACTACCTACGGATTAGGCGAGCTTATGTTCCCAATCTGGAGTCTCTAGCTCTTATAGTCCCTGAGATCGATAATATATCGACTCGGCTGTTGATGCTGATCAATAACATATATACTTTATAGGTTCGGATATGGTTCCTTCTGACTGTTACATACTTCTGCACAAAACCATTATACCTTTTTTAACCATTTTCAATGAGTTCAGGGTATAAAAATACTAATAGAAATTGAAGATCAAAACTTAAACAATAACACAGACCGCAGTGCGTATGATTAATGTTTAAACATATTTTTATTGTATATTTATACAAGGAAATTGTAACTTCTTATCAACCAGTGACGAAGGCAACGAAACCCGCAACAACAACTGCGGCATGCTGACTAATCCAACGGAAGGCTGTAAAAATGTTTATACGAATTAAACAAACTGTAAATAAATACTTATAATTCTACAAAAACAAACGAGAAAGGAAAGCAAAACAAATGCAATAGCAAATTGTATTTTGATAAAACAAAAGCTTCACGAAACAAGTTTCGCCTGTTATACAATTATCGCACAAACAATTGTGGGAATTATTAAGCCGGTTTTCTGACAGCTTCCAGCACCAGAGATGATGGCTTAAACATCGGAAGTTCCCAACCCAATCGCTAATGTCTATCGATTATGTAAGTCATTTGTAACACTTTGGAAATATTTTTATAATTTGTACGATACGCAAAAAAAAAAAAAAACAATTTAATTTGTTTCCACAAAACCGAGTTCCAAAAATAGTAACTAATCAAACCCGCATATCTAAAAATAAAAACTCGTGCCAAGGGAACAATGAAAGCTTTAAAAATCAATTTTCTTTCATTAGTTTGGCTTAACCGCAACATTTTTGGATGCTGGTCGTATAAATCTATTTGCACGAGCATTAGGCAAAAACGTGCCCAAAGTGAGGCAGTCTAATCAGGCGATATATATATATATATATATATATATATATATATATGTTTATATTGCTAATTTATGTACATAATACACACACTGATGACAATAAATAACATACAATATTTTTTGGGACCCAGTCTCTCATGACTTTTGTGCTTAGTCACATTTTGGATAACGTTGCACAAACAAATAACCAAAAGAGAAAAAGTAAAGACTTCAAGCTGATAGCCGGCAAGCGACGGAAACAGTTTTGTGGTTGTTATTTGGGGGCGATTGAACATAAGTTGTTATTATTGTTGACGTTGTTGCACATGAAGCTAAGCACTCGATTTATGATGGCCATGGATGGAGAGAAACAGCAAATGGGGCAAGCATTGTAGCTAATTGAACGTGAGGCCAAACGCATAGTTTGGATATAACACAAAGTACCGAAAGCGTACACAAAACAAAGGCTGTGCATTGTGTGGCAGGAAAAGTGTAAGAGTAGGAGTGTGGCAAGACTGACTGAGATACCCTCTGACAGATATTTGTGTTCAGTTGGCAAAATACATAAACACAAATCTAAAATTGATTCTGAAATAACATTTGTATTTGTTTACTTATCCGTATACAATATGTTAAACGTACAAAGAAGCCCGAAACCCAAAAACTTTGCCTGTGTACCTTTGAGATTTGCTTGGGGATCATGGATCACAATCGATGATATTGATCTACCCCAAGAACTTGTAATCACATTTTACTCAATTACTTTTCAATATCACTTTCACAAAACTTTAACTCTTTCTTTCAAGATGGTCTACAAAGATTTACCAAGTTGTTTTGACATCGCTTGTTGGGGTCAAGGCTTCCTCGGGATCACAGCAGAAGCAGGCAAATCCTTGCTGCTTGTGATTATGCGACTGATGTGAGTGTGAATTGTTGTTATTGTTATTGGTATGGAGACTATTGTCACGGATATCTAGGGATATGGATTTGTAGAGTTGTGTTTGGTGTTTGGGTTGCGGATGAAAAGTCGAAAAGCGTTTCAACTGTTTCACATTCACAATTGTATTGTTATTATCATTATGACCATCGTTATTATCATTTTTCTGTGGGATGTTACTGGAACACGACGTTAACTGGAAACCGTTTTGGAATTGGTTATCTAGTTGGCTATTGTTGTTATTACACATGGCTGATAACAACGACGACGAAGACGACGACGGCGACACTGTCTAATACCACAAATCTTTAAGACAAAAAGTCGTCGAAAAAAAGCGAAACGTTCAACACTGCGTATACGTTATGTTTGCGTTCCGGCGTTTGAATATCAACTGAACGAACGAACCGAAGTTCTACAATACAATAAGCTCGACGAGGCTTTCGCTTTCTGGAGAAACACACACAACACACACACACACGCACACCATTCTACCCCGCCTTCAGAAGAGTGCACACAAATACAACAACACAAAGAGTAACTAAGAATAAATGAATGCCTGAGTGGCGCTGGGTGAGCAACAGTTGAGCAAAAAAAATAATTCGCGCTCATAAAATAACAAACAGAAATTATAATAAATACAAGTGTAAGGAGACAACTTTAGGATACCCTGTAAAAGGTGCTAAAGAAGCAAAGTATTGCTTACTCAACATAAACTAGATGTTACAACCAACAACCTTGTATCAGTTAACTACTTACTAAGAGTTGCATATGCCCCACTTTAATGCCTTGGCACATAGGGTATACAAAAAAAAAAAAAGTTCTTACTACGTTTTCGACTTTACGAGTGTTTGTGTTGTTGCTGTTGTTGTTTTGATTATTATGATTGTTGTTGTTGCTGAGTGTAATAGGTTTATATCTTTATGGTTGGCGAGCGCCTCGACACGCGATTAAACACCAGACGCAAAATGTTCGTAGAACTTTAGCTTTACAGCTCAACAACAACAACAACAAAAAAAGCAATTAAATACTGGGAAATTTAACGAAAGTTGTTTAGCATGGGATTAAACTTTGTAAATGTGAATAGAATAGTTAATTAAAAGAGAACTTTATTCCATCAACTAGTCTGACATTTACTTAAGTACATTTTTTGCCATATTATTATATTATTCTATAAACCATGTGGAATGTGACACAGACACAGAAAAAATGCAGTAGGCAAGTGCATTTAATAAATCACCACGAGACTTGCTCTCAAACATTACCAGGCACAAGTACGGACAGTCATCGTATATTACAGATGGAGAGAGAGAGAGAGACGGAACAACTCTGTATACTATGCGCAAAATTACGTAAAATGCGGCAAATACTTATCACGGTTTCGGACAAACCCACTAAAGCCGCAGTGTGAGAGACAGAGAGAGAGAGAACGAACACTGATAAACTTGATGACAGGCTTTTTCAATTGGATTCATTTGCCCACAAGATACAATCAACGATGCCTGCTACACAACTTGGTCAAAATAACAATTTTACTGCAGCAGCAGTTATAAAACTATGAAAAATAAACATTTGTTAAGCATTGCAGTTGGATTACAAAGAGGAAAATGTTTAGAAAACGTAGGAGAATAACAACTTTTAAAAGTGTTCGGATGCAGTTTATCAAAACTGTGTGAAAGTGTGTTAAGGAAAACCATGATTAAAGTCACTTTATTTCTTTTGATCAACTCTTAACACTATAATCTGAATAAGTAAAACGAACTATTTGTCTTCATTCACACTGAATAATTAAGAATCATTTCGTTGATGGGATATCAACTAGCGTGCAGAGTGCGTCGTAAAAGTCTTGGCTTAAAGCCTTAACAACTTGTTTATGACTTTTCTTTATGTTTGGGGAGTTATTAATTATGCAACAGTCACTTAAAGTGTCACGCAGTTCATTTCAGTGTGACGTGACCCCAAAAGGCTTGACAAATGTAACACTCTCAAGCTGCCAGGCCGAGTCAAGTTGTTGGCCAAGTTGTGAGCTAGTGACGTTTGACACAAACACCCACACAGCGACTTTGCCATCAGTTTGCATATTAAAACGCTTTAAGAGGACCCAAAACTTACCCGCTAAATCCGCGTCGTTTCGTAGAAGAGGATAATGCATCAGCCTTGCTGCGATTCCCTGAAACAGAAATATTTATGAACATACATACATATAAAGTGCGCTTTCTTTTTAGTCTCTTACCTTGATCCTGCATGCTGTCGTTGGGTTTCTGTACGGGTGTTGTTGTGGCCGATGCTGATGTTCCTCCGGTATTGGCCGACGACGAACCTTGCTTGTGGGCACCTGGCGGCGGTTTGAGCACAGCAACTGGCACCAGGCCCTCTTGTACGGCATTATCGTCATGCTGAGGATTTAGGCGGACCAAACAAAAGTCCGGCTCACTGGCTGTGGGCGGCTCAATAATCTCAACCTGCTGGCCCTTGCTAACGCTCAGCTCGTTGCTGCCCGAACTGGCTATATAGTCGGCCACAACCCAGGTTGCCTCCTGATTGCCCAACTGCAAGAAGAGAGACAAGAGCGAACGGTTTGAGTGAGATGAGAAAACATTGATTAGCATATATATAACTAGTATTTATGGAAAGACAAAGATATGTTGTGTTTATTACCCTTTTGGAAGATTATAACATAAAATAAATAGATTTTCACTCTTAACATAAGTTTCCATTGAGTATTGCTGTGAGAGATGTATGAAGAGGTTCTTGAAACTCTGTTTAAAACCTTATTGAGATAATGGTTGGTGAAACCCAATAGTTCCTTGTCAGAATCATTGATCCTAGTTTAAAGATTAACATTATTAACCATGATTCAAAGTTGTCTCTGAGATCCATTATACCCGCATTTAACAACATTTTCAATAGGGTACACTTTATAAGTAGAGATGATGATGGATTTAGCTTCGAGAGTCAAAGCGAGAGCGGAAGAGAGAGATGTGTGTGTGTGTGTGTGCATTCAATGAAGCGAGTGGACAAATGGACAAATGCTGCTGATGCTGGCAAAGGCGACCTGGCCAAGTGTCGATGTCGAAGGGCAAGGGCAAGTGGGTTCCTTATCCATTATTATTGATTTAATTTGTGCGGTTAGAGAATACGAGACATCGAGAGAGATAACAAGGGGCAAGGTAGAGTATATGTGACCCATAGCAAGGACTTGGCTGTAATGGGGTGCACTGTGACCTCCAAAAGCATCTCAAGGATCATTTGCCAGCTATGTACTAATTAGGAAGCTATTCAAACCACACACACACACGCACACACATTCCATTGTTTCGTTGCGAGGCTGTTTGCTTATTGGCAAGACGATGTCAGCATCGATTAGCTGCCCCCGAAATGTTGCAGGGTAGCAGCCATTAGATGGGAATAGCAACACGCTCTAACCAGCATTATATATATATATTAATAATTTATTACTTTATTAATTTATACATGCTTGTGTGTGGTCGTCTCTTTTGCTCTCGCTCTCCCTTTGTTTCTGTGTGATTGCCTTTAATTGCGCTGCTCAACGGCAAAGCGAAGGGGTGGCAGTGTGTGCTATATTTTTCTTTTTTTTTTCAATATTTTGTCGATCCACAAAAATCGATAAAATGCCTATTATTAGCTGCACTTTAAGAATGAAATATTAATTTGACAAGAGCTGAGAATGAGGATGATTTATTCCAGATAGACGTATCTAATATTCAAAAGTGTCACAAAACAAATGACAAATTTGTGTCAATTTCTCATTTGTGAGCTGTCTGTATTATTATCAAGCAAATATTTAGCTAATACATATATATTTGTTTTGGCATGCAACACACATAATGCCTAATGCCACGTGCCACGTAACACCTATTGAGCTTAACTAAGAGGCAGTCATATATATATATATACATCGTGCCACAGCAACAAATGAAAAGGAAGTTCGCATCAGCAGCACGGGCTCAGTTCATTATGGCCAACTGTTTTGGCTGCCTTGCTTCAGTACATTAGCCATTCTTAACGATGTCTCACAACAACAACAACAACAACAGCAGCAAGCCAAGTCTTAAGGTAGCAGGAAGCTGAGCAAATTACCAAACAGTTGGTAGCAGCCGTAAGGATCTGAGAGAGCCTCGCGAACGTTCAGTTCAGCGGCAGTGCTGTTAATTAAGCGCCACATACACACACACATACTCTTGCACATGTATGTGTGCACACACACACACAGATTGCACGTTTCCGCTTGTAATGCAATTAGTCGAAAAGTTTTTCAGCGCGCCGAGGCATTATAACTTTACAACAACAGTTTGTGCAGCGTTGCACGAGCTACGAGTGTATGTGTGTGTGTGTGTG